>JZKD02S1581685.1:457755-510448 GCA_000966675.3 Picea glauca | reverse complement strand
GACTAGGAGGTATAATTATAACTAATGGCCTAAAGCCGACATAAATAAAATAACATTACTAATATAATATGCCCCAATTAAGGGGTAATGAGCCAATATTAGGGCTTAACATTCCATCTTGAGCATCTTAATGATCTGATTTCTATATTCACTATTATTTATCAACTCATTGAATGGAACATATATTTTAATTTTGGCCATCTCACTTTCAAAGTTAAAGGAAGAAGAGGTTTTTTCTACCTCTTTGATGACTGTCTCCTTTCTTGGTTCAAGTACTTTCTTTGCAGGTTTCTTCTTCTAATTTCCTTTCTCCACATCATCCTTTGCAACATAGTCCTTCTTAGGATGACTTGAAGAATGTGTATTATTTTGATATTCTTTGGTAGGATTTCCCTTTGGAGGATTTGCAGGTACCTTTTTTTCTTGAATATTATATTGTTTCTGGAATTGCATGATGGCATTCTACAGCCCTATCTGGTAATCTTCATTTTTCCATTGACAACCTTTTATCATTCTCCTCCATGAACATTTCATTTGCATCCATGAACTATTCATGTTCCTCTTTATTAAAAAAAACCATTTGTTTCATCACCATCACAACAATGCATGTTGTCTTCAAAAGTTCCATCAAAATTTTCATTTACATAATTATTTTGAAAAGGAGGTAATATTTGTTGATCACCTTGGTTCCTCTGATATCTTTGTCTAATTTATGGAACTATTGGTCTCCTTTGGTTTTTGGTTGGAACATCAACTCGTTCTCTGGTTTTAGGCTTATTATCTAAAGACATCATGTCCATGATTTTCTCCATGGTATTCATCATCAATTCAAACCTCTCTTTGGATGACTGTGAGGTTGAAGGATGTGACTTATCTTGAACCTTGTTCATGTCCCTGTCAGAATTATATTTGATCTTTCCTGAAGCCATTAGATTTACTTCAACTTCTATTTCATCACGCATCATATCATCTAGTGAAGTGGATATTCTTTCCTTTAACAACAAAGAAAAATAACTTTCAAAGGAATCAACATATCTAAGTTGAGAAGCTCCAGGAGGAGGTTTTACTTCAGTAGGAATTGAGTTGTAGACCTTTATAAATCTAGCTGAAAACTCATGTATTGTTTCACCAGGTGACCTTCTCATGTTGTTATACTGGGTTAACAACTGAAGGGGGTTTTTCTTGTCACCCCACTTTGCAAGAAAACGTGTTTCAAAGGCTTAAAATTTTTGGATACCTGCTTATGGGAGAGCTTTGAACCATTTTCTGACTTCTCCTTCAAGACATTGTGCAAACAACCTCATTTTTGCATATTCAAAATTGAACCAGTCTAAGTGTTTTTGGGCTGACACATATCCTTCAGCATCATACAACTTAATCTTTTGATTATATTCCCAAGGCATATCATGTAACTGAGCAGGTAGAACAAGAGGGGAAAACCTAGCTACCATGGCTGCAGTAAGAACTTGAAGTGTCTATTAGTTATGAGTATGAATCACAAGAGGTTTAGTAGAGGAAGCTAAAATTAAATCTTGGAACCTCTTCTCATCAAAGATGATATCATTCAAACAAGACTCGGATTTATTTCTGAACAGAGATTGCTAAAATTTCAAATCAAAATCAATATCTTCAATGCTTGTCACTCAATATTTGGGAAAGGATAGATATTTGTCTAGACACAAAACTAGGCTTATTGGATTTTCTTTTCTTTTGTGTACAATATTCTCAGGGTCAGACATAGGGATTACTGCTTCTGGGTCTCGATTTCTCCTTGTATGAATTCTCTTGGGAGCCAGGATTTATAGCTCAAAATACTTTATGCTACTAGTCTCTTTATAATGGAGTCGCCAGGGTAGATTGAGTCTCAGCCAATAAGGTGTTTTATTCACTGTCACCCTCAAGAATCAAATATGGAGCTTTAAGTCATTATTTTCCAAGGGAAGATTTCACTTTCGATCCCTGACAACGGAGCCAAAATGTTAGAACTCTGTAAAATTGTTTGACTAATAAAACAAACAACAGAGGTAACCTACAAACCAAATTTAGAGATGGGTACTAGCCTCCTCAACTCAGAGAGGGATCTCTCATGTCACTTGGTATTTCTTTGGCAATCAATGGCTAGGTTTTTTTGTTTGGGGTTTTTTTTATAATTTTTCTGGCAAGGAAGGGTAGGGACACTTAGGGATATGGAGGCCAACTTCTAAAAACGAATGGAAGCACTGACTATTTGGTAGAAATCTCCATATGATAAAGGATAAATGAGGTGATGAATCTGAGTTATAAATTGAAATTTGCAGAGTATAAGAAGAAAGGAGAAAACAAGTAATTGCATCAGAGCATTAATGAAATGAATTCTGAATTAGTTAGGAAGAACTTAACACAATTTAAATTGCTTAAGACAAGAGAATCACAAGATGGATTATGGACCTTTAAATTATCTAATCTAAACAAAATACCGTGTAAATGGAATCATAAATACAGGAAACACATGCAAAGAGAGAAGACAAAACTCAGACCACCACCATTAGAATCTTTTGATGGAAACGTTAGGACTTCTGCATGTGTATTCTATTCAGCTTCAAAAAATTACATTCAAGATAGAATAGCTGAAATTGTGCCCTTGCACTTCTTCCAACACTAATACATTTTGAACCCCTAACATTTATACAATTTGAGCTCCTTTGGATTGAAACCAACTACAATAATTTAAATGAAATGTTTCAGTTCCTAAAATTGATTACAATGATTACAAATGACAGTTTTGATTTTTTAAACCAATTACAATAATTTGGCAAGAAAATGTTTCATGATCTGGATTCTGATTCCTTTGACACTTCAATTTCTTTCCTCACCACTTTCTCTACTCTGGTCTTCCACGTGGTTTGTCATCTTCAGTGACACCTAGACAACATTTACTAGACCCTGGAAAACTACACTTTGTCTTAGCTAGTTGTACTATCTCCTTCCATTACAAATCAGAAGGGATATCAAAATCATTCATTTCTTTGTTCAGGATCTACAGGTCAATGCAAGAGATATATGTCATCACTGATAGTCTAATTTTCACTTCTTTAAACTGATTCAGAATTTCAAAATCTATAATCAGATGTTCAACCAAAGTTGATCCTTTTAGGTTTTCCTCCAGGGTTTCAAACTTGGAGTGATCCATTCTACACTGAGTGAGGTGAGCATTGTATTCTTCCTGATCATATAATTATCCGTTTTCATCCCAAAATGGCGGGAGGCCTTTAATAAACAATTCTTCAAACAAATCCTTGAAATCTTACACACTTTGTTCCATTTGTGTTTCCTTTGTTTGAACTGATTTTAGTAGGTTATGTTTAGAAATAACCCTCCTGGACCAGATACTCAATGTAGTTTGATATTTAACTCCAATGGTCTGAAGTTATGCAATAGGGATGGAGTTCAATAGGTTTATGGCATTTTGGGCCCACTCTGATGGCTTCTTTGCTAAAGTATCATTCACAATAGTGCACCTGCTTCTGCCTGTGATGGATATGTTGTCTTTATGATTGATGAAATTCAAATACACTTTGAACTTGGAAACTTCAACAACTATAGAATCCTAGATGATATGCTTGGCTCCCTGCAACAGGCCTTTGTCTCTTAATCTCATCTTTAGCTTATCTATCATTTCCCACAAGGCTTGATTCTCCTTTTGAAATTGAGCCATTCTTTCATCCTTTTCTTGTATCTCCTTCTTGAATTTCTCTATGTTCCCTTTTATCCCTTCGATCTCCCCTTCTTTCAAGATAACTTGTGACATAGCTTGGACAAGTCATTTAGTGTTTGGCCCAACTTCCGTAGTGGGAGGTGCAACTACAACCCTGTTCAACAATTATGTTTTCTCTTGTGACCATTTCATCTTTTATTTCTCTAGTTGCAACACCCTATCTTTGTAGTCCAATGCCTCTTGTCAAAATGATTATTTTCCGTATTCCAGAGAAAACAATTCTGTTGTTTGTGGATTCTTTATGGCAGACATTTTCAATTTCTTCTTCAAGTTTTGAATTAATTTTTACTTTTCATCCAATGAGGATTTCACCCCTTGAGGACCTTTAGATTATATCCTCTTGACCTAAGTCTGCCAAGATTTTTTGGATGTCTTTTCTTGCCTCACCTTCCTTTTCAATTTCATTGCATACGATGACATATTTGAATTCTTCAAGCTTAAACTCATGTAATCAGAATACAACATATCACTAGTATTCCTACGGAATTTGAATTTGTCTAGAGCATTGATGTTGTCATACCTTATATTGATCTCAAATACTTTGTCTTCATCTGCAACTTTTATATTAAAGGTCCTCTTCTCAATATCCCTTACTGTTAACAGAGAATATTTGTATTGAGAAATATTTTCCACTTCAGGGACTAAATCCCTCATCTCACCCATAGCCATATTTCCTTTCTCATAATAATGTTTTTCCAAGTCTTCTTTATATTAATAAGTTGCCCCAGATGTTTTATCAAAGATGTGTTTATGACTGCTAAATGTTTTTGAGATGCCTTCACTTTGGATCTTGCTTTCCTTTTCAACCTCTATAGTGCTAGTTCCACTTTCCACCATATCTAGATTTACTTATTCTTTGGGCTCTTTCTCCTCCAAATTCACTATCTGTGGAGGTTGTGTAATCTTCATCTTCTTAGGAGTAGTCTATTGATCACTGGTGCCCATGGCCTTTGAACTGCTTCTCTTGTTGTAAAGACTTACCTTGGGGACATTAAATATCATATTCTGAGGAGATTGTTGTCTTTGACTCTGTTGCAAGGTTTCCTCCACTTTCTATGTTTGATTTGGTTGTAGGATTGCTTCCATATTAGCACAGACTTATAGGTTTTCCATCTTATCAAAACTCTCAACATGTTCATGCTCATAAGGGGCCTTATTGTTCATCAATCTTCTCTTGGATATGATTTCATGTGGATCATATATTCTTCTATGTAGATGTGTGAAACCAAACTCTTTGAGCTTTGCTTAAATCTGATATAAGCATGATCTAGCTTTGACAATGAAGGGGCCAATGATAAAAGGGAACTTGAGGTTGGAGGATTTGTGCAATTTCAGGAAATTATCTATCTTAGATATAATTCTTTGCCAGGTGAATTCAAGGGAAAATATTCTAGGGGTCAGAAAAATAGGCAATAGATAGGGGGATTCATGACAACCTAGACCCATATTACTGTTGAATGCATGAATAGTACCTAGTCCCCCGCTATGTTTTCTAGATTTGGTTGTAGATAACTCCTCTTGTCATCTAGAACTCTAGGTAAGGTGGTGTTGAAAATAAAAATGTAAACCCTAGCCATGACTTTGTTGATGAAATTGAGAAATGTAATCCTCTTACATTCAGTGATATGAATGTTTCTTCGGGAAATTCTCTCTTATTGGTTTCCAGGAAAATCTTCAGCAAATAGTTGTAATATCTAAAATTCCTTAGAGAGAGAAAATTCACTAGTTGTTTATGGATCTTATCAACTATGAATTGATCAAAACCGATACATACTGACTGAATAGACTCTGACTTGAAAAATACCAATAGGAAACCAAGCATGACTTTGACCACATGCTTGTCATTATCAAGACATAAGACTTGACTCAAAAGGGAAAAAAGCCCATTGGAATTCAATAACCATTATACTCACATTCATTCTCAAGACAGACTCTCTAAAAAATGTTTTGGTTTGACAATTGTTTGTAAACAAAAATCTCAGACTTTTAATGGACATTCTTTGTATACCCTAATTATCTTTTCTTCATTGAAAGGTTTAGACACTATGGATAAAGACTCTGGTATACAAAGGGAATATTGAATTGACATATTCTCTACCCTACACACGACCTCGTATCCTTGTTTACTCACGACGACCTTTTATTCATGTGAATATTGTTCGGCGCACCAACCTATGAATTCGACAAAAGGGAAAGCGATTTTGACAGCATACAGGACTAAGGAGGCCTGGACTACTTCAAGGAATGGTATACACCTTCCTACATTGTCGGACAGGTTTCTTCTAGACACAAACATAGGAGAAATGGTGATTTTGGTATCAAAGATGTTTGAATCTCAGTCAATTGGGGATTCTTCATTCACCACAGGGTCTTGTTCTGTTACTTAAGTTATGATAGAATCCATGGCTGCGACGAAAAATACATGGATATGAGCGGAAATGGCGTACTCTTGAGCTACAGTTGAACGAGGGTGGTTGTGCCAATTTTTAAATGGTCCAACATTCAAAATAGTAATAAAATAAACAACCAATGCCCTTTTATACCCTTTCCAAATTTTGGGGGCATGAGGAAGTGGTTTGGGGAAACCCACTTTTCACTCTGAAATGCTTCTGGTGGGGCCACGTAGCCTCGACTAGAAAACATAGTTTAGATTTCGATCTGCTTTCTGAAATTATCATCCGTGCAGCTTCTCCCCCCAAAATGATCCTCGACCATCGATTTGGAGAGCTCGCAATATGCAACATTTCAGGTCCCATCCCCTTATCATCCTACCAGATTTATCCTCTTCCCGCCATATTTATCCCCTTGATTTATCAGGCTTCCAAATCAATTTAGTGCCTTGCTAAGTCCTGAAATTTCAATTTCACTTATAATTTTAATGGTTATAACATGATCTCTCAGTGAATCTGAGGTAGCGGAGGAGTGCGAAGAAGGAAGTCTCGAAGCCGTAGATTGGAGAAGGATTTATGGTAACCCTAATTGAGAATACCTGCATGGGTCAATTATAGGGTGTCCCACGGGGCCCCAGCAGGTTGCATAGGGATCGTTAAGTGAGGCCCCATGAGTTGCCCAATTTTTTTCAGTGAGGCTGGAGGAAAGGTTGAAGAAGGAACTACCATATTTATTCTGAAGTTGAGAAAGGTATGTTGGTATGTGATCTTAGGTACGAGTTTCTTATATGATAAAATGTATGGTTTTCTATATGTGTTTAACTTTGAATCTTGATATCGTTTGAGGAATATCTTAGAGGTATTTGGCACATGACTAGAGGCATAGCTTGGTGATTTTGGGCATATGATTTGAGGGACATGGAACATGCTTTGTTGTACATATTGGATATTATGGTACATGATTGAGGCATGTCTTGGTTATTTTTGGTATATGTTGTGATAAATGTTCTTGGTGATATTGGCATAAGTCTTATGTGGTTATTGAGGTAGATCTGGTCTTTATGATGATGATGTATCAATATCAGTGACAATAAGTATCAATGATAGTAACAGTGATAGGTTGAGTATCCAGTTATTTTCAAGGGAGAAAGGAAGGGGAAAGGAAAGGGATGTGTAGCTTCTTTCAGGTTGGATCTTGTAAACTAAGGGGTCCGATCCTCCTTCCAGTTGGAGCTAGAGAATCTAGGGAGTTGTATCTTCCTTTAGGTTGGATCCTGTAAATCAGGGGTTTGGTTCCTCCTTCCAGTTGGTGTTGGATAATTTTGAAATTTGGTTCTTATTATGAATGTAATCTTCTATTATGTAAGAAATCATTTTTTTTTTTTCTCCCATTTGGGTTTCCATGTAAAAATTTTGTGTACTATCTATTTGTGGTTACATGTTTATGGTATCTGTAATGAAATCATAAGTGATAAGTTGTTGATGTATTAAATTCTCCCATGTTGCAATTAAAATTGATAAAAAGTGCCTAATATTGATTCATCCTCTGTCTCATTATTCCAACAAGTTTCGTTTTTGAGCTACAAAACAACCTTCAGGGAAAACTCTCATTCTAAAAAATAAGGAAATATAAAATAACTAATTAGCAATAACTTCAATTTTGAAAAGTTCAGCATTAGGGAGATGGTCATCTAAATATCCTCCACTCTCTCCTAAATCTAGTCTAGATGAATGGTAGGTACCCACATGTAGTTTGCCTAGCTTAACAATGACCTCAAAATAAAACTCCTAAAACAACAACAACCATCTGCAAATTCTTCCTTCCAACACATGCTTATTAACCAAGTATTTTAAAGTAGAATTGATTCGGATTATTTTGAGAAATAAATGAAGGAGGAAATATAATAAGGAAATACATAGATATATTGCAAGAAACAAAAGGATACAGTAATACATAATTTCTATTAATCATTGAAATGTACAAAAACTGTAAAACAATACTGAGTGAATAAACTCACTAGAATGGTGGAAGCTTATCTCTAGGAAGCAATGTGATAGCTATGCTCATTCAAAAGAATATGTGTTTACAATTAGGCTCAAAGGCCTTTTTAACATAAAGTGTAAATGATAAAACCTAACCCCGAGAATGAAATTCCAATAGGTTTGTGGGCCCCGATGGGGTAGTTGATCAGTTAACTTCCCAAAGGAATAACTTTTGCATACAATCTTCATTTTGGGAATTCGATACCTCATTCGAAAGGTATACCTGATGAGTACAACTTTCATCATGGGTCAAGGTATGTTGTTTGAAATGGGTGGCCACTGATATCCACCTGGATCAAGAATTATCAGTGAATAATTTAAAATGGTCTCCTAACAAATAATGTATAAACTTTTTCAAAGCACAAACAATCGCCAAACCTTGCCATTCTATGGTGGTGTAGTTATGCTTGGCCCAAGAAAGATTCCTACTAGTTTTATATCACAAATTTCCACACCAAAATTGCATTTGTGAGATGGCCTAGTCCATTCCCTATCTTGCAAACATAAATACCACTCCCCTCCATCAATGTCATCTAAAAAAAAACATTCTTGTTGCCATACATGATTCACCCATGTAAAATTCACATACACATGCTATTTTCCAGTGTACAAAATGCATATACCCTCAATTTTATGAAAAATAAAAATATTCCACATTTTCAGGCAAGGTTTTCAATTTGGCTTGTTCCCAAACTTCCCTTGGCCCGTACATAATGTAATACAACCACCCAAACCCCTTGAGGATGGTATATAAGAACCTATTGAGGGAATCTATGGGGGAGACAACCCGGTGCAAGGTTATGATGACAATTTTCAAGCTTCCCTATTTTTCTTTAGCCTCTAAGTAACATTCCCCTGATCTCGAAATGTTTTTTCCAACACTCCTTCCTCTCTAATATATGACTATAGGGTGTGTTCCTATCCCTTTTGGGTCATCCGAGCAAGAAAAAATTTGTTGATTTGATGCTTGAAGGGTCTATTTGAGGAACCTGGGAGGTTGGCTTCGAGGTAGTGTTGACGGTTAGAGTTAGGTTATAACTACCTACTTATATGTGTTTCAATAAAAGAGTTATCTTTCCCTCCATATATGTGTAATTTCATTGAAACTTTTTATATATGTTAATTTCTTTCACATATTTTAATTTTCACATGACATATATAACTTGATTTTATAAATACCTTATTGCAGTCTAGACTTGATCTCCTTTTGCAGGTTGGTACCGACATATATCAAGAGAGAATCAATGGTCAAGGGAGAGGAATGAAACCAAACATTAGGATACAAGGTGTGACCTCTTTTGTTCTCTCTCCCAAAGTAGTTATTTTATTTTGAGTTTGTGTGTGTGAGGGTAAGTTTTTTCTTTTAGATATGGTCAAGCTCTGTTGTGACATAACCTAAGATAACTAGGTAAAAATCCCTCAATATCTAGAAAAATATATAGGATGGTATAGATTTCCTTCACCAGGTTGTGAAAGGATATCCCCTAAAGAAATGCCATAATCATCAATGTGTACATGGAATTCCACATTCCAATTCAGATATATGAGAATAGGGGAAATACTCAGTTTTTCTTTGAGCATATCAAAGGCTTGATCACACTCTGGCTTCCAAGTGAAGGCTTCAGATTTCTTCAACAATGTCTCCAATGGGGTAGTGATACTTGCATGATTTCTGATAAAGAAACGAGAGTACCCTGTATGTCCCAATGTTGAACTCAACTATTTATCATTGGTAGGCAAAGGAATATTTAGTATCACAAAAACCTTTGTAGGATAAACCAACACTCCTTCCTTGCACAACAATTTCCCTAGAAGATTCCCCAAGGGTACATAGAAAATACAGTTCTTCAGATTTAAAGAAATTAGTATTCATCTGCAATGATCAAACATCAACCACAATAAACCTATGTTATCCTTCAATAGGATGTACACAATTTAATCAGCCATATACACTTCAATAAATTTATGAATAAAACCATGGAATGCAACAATAACTATGCACAAGAATATGGCTGTGGAATTCTTCAGGCCAAAGGGCATAACATATAATAAAAATATCCCCATTCTATAGTGAAAGTAGTATTTATTTTATCCTCCTCCACAATCCTAACTTGATGGTAGCATGAGAATCCATTTGTAAAATAATAGGTTTCATTGCCCACTACTTGATAAATGAATTCATTACTAAAGGGGGTGGGAAACGGGTCATGTACACAAGATGATTTGAGGCTCTTGTAATCTACACAGACCCTTATATCATTAGTTCCCTTGTTACTCTATATCACAATAATACTGATCCATTTGGCCTCATCTACATGAAAAATCAACCCTCCAGCTAACATTCGGTCAATCTCCTTCTTAATATTCTCCTTGACTCACAGATTTAGAAAATATGGCCTATGTTTGAATGGATTAACCTTTGGTTTTAAATCAATATTCATTTCATATAAATATCCCTTAATCCCTTTCAACTATGAAAAACCTTCAAAAAGAGATCCTCATACTCCCTCAACAAATCTTGTATCTTTTTCATAGTTTGTTCATCCCAATAGTCACTTATAGATGACATCACCTATAGATGCCATATTAGGGTGCTCCTCACTCCCAATATTTAATTTTTGCAACCTTAGGGGTTGGGTGTATGAGTTGTTGGCATCACCTGATATGGTATATTTTACTTCTCTTGTTCTAGTGGACTCCTAGAAGGTTAAATGTATAATTTCCTCTAGCTCCTCTAGATCTCCAGGGTCCTTATCAAATTTACTACAGGCCATGGGTATTTTCATAGGGAAGGGATAAAAACTATATTCCAATAGGTGTTCATGCTCAGGGTAAAATTTAAGTGGAGTTTTAAGTTTAAACTCAGTACTGAACAACATATTTTTAATTCCCTGGAGAAAAACTGTGATTTTTGGAGTCCTAATAGTAAAAGCGAAGTCATGGCAGAACTGATTGTGAAGTGTCTTCCAACATACTATCCATCTTCTTGTTTCCTCATGCACATACCAAGCCTTGTGAATGGTTCCTAGAGAGTGAAATAACTGATGTGTCTGCATAGTAGTTGGAAGTTGTGCAACTCTCTAGTCTATGCGACAATGGTCAATGTGTTCATCTAGGTTAGACTTACCATCATAGATATCGATGGATTGCAACTGACTCTTCTGTTGTCGATGGTGTCCCAAATTTAGTATCTGCGTGAGTGGAAGGATTTGATGTTGAATAGTTGGCTTGAATTCCTCCCAGTAGAGAGAGTATCTTTGGGAGTATTCCAACACCTGGAAGGAGAAGACTTTAGAGCCATATCAAGTGTTGAGACCCTATTTTCTACCACGACCCTACTCTCCATATCAATGATAAATATCTGCAAGTCCGACGTATGGTCATATGTTGGACACTCCCTGATCTCCCTTCCAATCCACCTTACTGATCCAATAGTGGAAAAACAACTTGAAACATTCTCATATCTACCTTTTTTTTAGTTTTCAAACACTTCTTCAGAATATTTATCCACATACTAAATTCTTTGCCAACTTACAGATCCATGTGCAGTGGGATTAATGTAATCTTCTCGGTTCCTTGATGTAACAGAATATAACTATCAATGAAATATTCTTCCATGTTATCATCGACTGGTTCGATGTATATTGAACCTTGATAAGGATCCAATGGTTGAGTAACCTTTGTGGCATAAGATTTGAAGGTCATCATTTCCTTCTTAAGATCGATTACATCATATTTTTTTGTAGGCCCAATCGATGCCTAAAAAATCCAGATAAGGATCATTTTCCTCTATGATATCAATACCCTCAAAATGAACCACTATTTTAACACCAGCTAAGTCTACCTCAACATTTTGTATCCTCCCCACAAGATAGATATAGTACAAGTTCATCATCAACAACTGAATAAGGGAGTATACAAGTTTGGTCTTACCCATTGCTTCCTAGCTACTCTTGGAAAATATTTTAACATCATAACCCAAGTCTAGCATAGCATCTCTAATATCGTATTCATCAATGTGAGAATTCATCCTGAAATCATTTCCAAATATTCTTCTCCTTCACTGGATTCTACCTGTACTCTTTTCCATAAGGTTGGAAGCTACAATATCCTTTATGTTTTTTGCAGCACCCAATACCAATTTAATTGTATTCCGCAACTTCACCATGAGTTTTTCATCCTCCAATATATCGAAAATAGTTGTAACCACATATCAACCACCCTTTTCATATTTTCTGAGGAATCCATCCAAACAAGTGGCTCTCTGGTAGCCTTTGGATGCTAGGGTTTAGACTTACTTCTTAGTTCTGTAATGTCAAGACCCTACATATGCTTAAACATCTCAACTGTGATTTTGAATAATTCATTTTGTTGGATGGGGTTATACATGGTATTTTTTGGAACGGACTTTTGGATCTTTAGATGTCGAGGAATTTTTTCATCTACACTAGCCATTGTACATGCTCGAGTGATGATATTTATATTAGTACCATTTTTTTCAGCCATATCCCTAGGTTCAAAATTTATCAAAATTAACACCTCTTTGTCTGGCCCGATCCTCCCATTTTGCAATAAGGTCTGGAAAATATTTGGTAGCGTGGGTATTATTTCAGAAATGTGCACACCAAGGTATTCTTAGAAGGGGAAAGTCTATGTCCAAGTGTCCCTTCTTATCACAATTATAGCAGAAAACTGGTCATCTTCCCCTAGTTCATCCTCCTAGGTATCCTCCTCCATTTATGTGACGTCTTCCACGTCCTTGCGTTCCTTCATTGACCTTGAACGTATACTAGTCTAATATGTCAAAAAATGAATCCAGAGTGCTGCACTAATTGGTATAATGAGTAGGAGACTGAAAAAATTCATAATACATTTTTTTGGAACAAAGGTATACTTTTGTAGAATAGGGTAGTGCCTTGGAGAGTATCTGTTACTTCTACATATCTTGCAATACTCATTTTTTTGGCCTCCTTAATGATTTGGAAAATCATGGCACTGAAAATGGCCACAAAATTGTGTTGTGAAGACTACTTTCACAACTCCTCTCAATGGTCCTACTGGTGGAGGTGCCATCATGTGAATTCGGGGTCCTACGCCCCTCAACCTTGGACATTCAATGGGTGTATGTACTTTGGTGTAATAACTAGTGCACCACACCTGTAGTCAACTTGCTCTTGGAAGGATCAACTCATGGATATTTTCAGTCAATGTAGAGATTTGGCCTTGTAGTTGTGTAATAGTATTTTCTTCAATTGGTTTCATAACCCAATGTAGCTATCCTTTGTTGATTCAATGGTATTCGATTCAATGGTAACAATCCCTGAATAAACCATTCTCTCTGACGATGTTTTAGGATCAGATTGGCCAACTTCCTCATTGCATATTTGAATCATTGATTGTATTCCCACATAGATTCTCCATCTCTTTTCTTTATTTCCTACTACTCGGAAAGGGATTGTTTCTCTGACTAATGTATATGTAACTTCATTAGAAACTTCTACTTCACCTTGATTATAGAGAAATGTCTCCCTTGAGGATTCCTTAGCTCAATAGATTTCATATACCACTTTAAATCTTGGCCCCTCAAGGTAGTCTGAAACTCAACTAGTTTATTCGTGTCTAGGGTTTTGCGAGACCTCCAGATGGATTCACAGATAAACTAGTGCTTGTCAACATCCTCGTACCCTTTTTAGAAAAATTCAGGGTATGAGGTGAGGGATCATGCATGTTGATAATTTTGAAATACTGAAAGGGGGGGTGATGAATCAGAATGATCATGTTTTACCACTTTCAATCACAATATAAATAAAATTCAACTTTATCAATAATATTCAATAATTTCACTTATGCATTTAGTATATCATTGCATCACAAACAATATCATTCATCATTTCATAATAAACTACCACAGATACACAGTACACCATAATTTACATGGAAACCCAAACAAGACAAAAGCACATAATTCTTTCTTATATATATCAAGAATACATTCATAGGAAACACAAACTTCCCAATTCTCCAGCACCAACTGGAAGGAGGCTCCAAATTGAAGGAAGCTAAACCTCCATGAATTCCCCAGATACAACTTGAAGGAGTCTCCAACCCCTAATTTACAGGATCCAACCTAAAGGAAGCTCCAAATCCATGTATTATCCAAATCCAATTGGAAGGAGGCTATTACCCTATGATTTATAGGCTACAACCTGAAGGAAGCTCCAACTCCTTGTATTCTACAACACCAACCGAAAGGAGGCTACAACCCCCTTTCCTTTCCTCATCCTGCCACCCTATAATATAAGTGTAGACTCAATCAATCACCACCAATGATATTGTCACTGCGACTTTCACATCAACATGTCAACCTTTCACATCAAAGTGTCACTGTCATTGTCATGTCAACCTATCATTGTCACTATGTCACATCAATCTGTACCAAAACCTATACCATATAATGTACAAACCCTGTACCATACCATTCATCAACCATGTACCAAAACTTGTACCATATCATGCATCAAACATGTACCAAAACCTATACCATATCATGTATCAACCATGTACCAAATCCTGTACCATATCATCTAGCCTCAACCATAAACCATATCACTCGTAACATGTATCAGTCATGCCATACACCATGTACCATAAGGTATCAACAATGAGGTGCCTTAAGCAAGTGATAACATCACCATGAAATATACCAAACAAGATACCAAGATAGTTTATATATGCTTCTAATCAATGTACCATAACATCACCAAGGTGCCCCTCAAAGCATATGCCCAAATCTAAAAACCATGACTCAAACATGTATCAATACACAACCTTCAAAACACATGTAAAACATACATTTAATCGTATAGCATAATTGATACACAAGATTATAGACATGTAGCTCTTCCTTAACCTCAACAAACTAGTACTAGCATGCTCCTCAATACCTTTTCACTGATCCACAACTTGTACACTATCAACTCGTGGATATTCATTGGAACAGGGACAGACCCAGGGTTCAACGCTTAACAATGCACCAACAAAACCTTGACTACCGACCCTTTTGGAAACACTTGCGAAGAAGGTGAAGTCTCACCCGAGGTAGAATCAGGGGGGGTTATAGGCCATAGGTGTTTGTAACCAATATGGGACACAGATATGTGATACTAACACTTCATAGAACATAATCTAAGATAAATCTAGCATAGTAATAAAAAAATATTGTGCACCTTAAGCACTTAACACTTAGCACTATGAATCAGATCTAGAATAAGAAATATATTTAAACAACACATACATATCCATTACACATATAATCTAAGCACTAAGAAAAACATAATAGAGATAACATTTCACAAATCCAACCATAAGACACAAGATATATGTGGTTCACCCCAGGGTGGGGCTACGTCCACAAAACACTTCTCCTCTTTATTATTCACCTGAATATTACATTCATCCACTACTGTGCACTAAGCCATAAAGTCAAGCTCCACACCAGACAAGAGATCTTCACACTGAGCACCAAATCCTCCTTCCAAAAATAGGTCAAAGGCACATAGCCAAAACCCTATATCATAGCACTTGCACCCTCTATGTGTCATAGTCACATACATACATTCCTTTGCACAAATAAACTTTTTTCACATAGAACTACATTCACCCCCATTTTTACAATACATTCTTCCTTATTTATACTTTACCAACCTTTACAATAAGTCCTAAACATGGGAAAACCCCATGGGTCGACATCCCATAAACCCATTACAAAACCCTAGAGGACCCTTTTTACTGGGTCCACATAACCCTAAAAAATGGGTGAGATCCGCGATCTCAACTCTGCTTGGGCACTCCTTCGACAAATGTGTCTAAGTCCAAAAGTGGGCCAAATCTGACCAAGTTTTCCTCAAAACTTGGTCAAGGGCCAAAAGGCCCCCAACACTCACCTGTGACTCATCCCGAGTCACTCAGGTACGAACAATGCTTCTTCGAAAGCCTTGATATTAACTCGATTTTACTCGACTTTTTGCCTCTCCTGAGACTCCTTCTTAGCGAGTTCCTAGACTGTCTTTTGTGTAATAGGAAATTCCAGGTGTTGTTCTACTGCTCGGATGACTTGATCTAGTTGTGAGCCTTGTCCACCAATCTCATCAAACACCTTGCAGGCTTCATCCTGCATAGGTTGTATCTTATCTGTTACTTACATTACCTTACCTTGGAGGGAAGTGATCTGTTGTTGTACTGTGCGATGCTCCTAGGATATCTTCATTCTTTCTACTGCGGTGAGAAGCTTCATCTGCACCTGCATCAATAATGCTTGTTGCTTCACCTCTTGTAACTTCACTTATAGCTTCCTTAGCTCTAGATCCTCGGAAAGGTGTCCATATATATGTGCGCTTCTATCGCTTAACTATTTATATTATGAGGCAAGGGCTCTTATTCTTGCTACTTCATTCTTAGAGGTCTCCTCCCTATGGTCATGCACTTCCTGCGGGGTGCTTGGTACCGTTTGGGCCTCCAATTCTGTTTTCCTAGCCTGAAGTTGTTGTAGGGTATCGACGAGCTTCACTACTTGAGCTTCGACTGGATATTTCTCCTCTTATGCCAATCCTGGCACAAATTGACATTCTTTACTTACAAATTCCTTAACCATGGCCCGCTCTGAGAGAAACTGATCATTTTCCCTTTGTAGTTGGGATTTTTCCACCTAAAGCTTCACCTAAAGCTCTTCTTTATCTCTTTCTTGGGCTGCTACACTGTCCTACACTACTCGTAATTTTTCTAAGACTTCATATTTCTCCCTTTTCAAGGCATCTGTAGCCTTATCCTTCTCTTCCTACACTTTCTGGAACCGGGCTTTTGTTGCATCCAGAATCCTTCTCAATTGGGTTGGTTCATCCCCCAATTCTGCAATATGATATGAGGAAGGCGCAGTAGGTACTCTGAGAACCAAGAGAAAAACTTGTTGTACTTCTTTCAATTATCTCTCAATCCTTCCAAATAACTTCTCTTCCTTCTCTCTATATATCTGCAAGATGTATTCAGAACCATCCTCCATAGCTCTGCAGACCAAACTGATGTTGTTCTCTATGAGAGTGGCTTCCAACTGGGGATTATTAGTGTGTGTCTTCTTCCTAGATGAAGGTTTCTTCGGAGAAATATTCCTCTTATGTGGTGTTACTGTCCCAACAGGGGGATCCTTAAGTGTAGGGGTGGTAGCTTCACCTACTCCTTGCTCTTCTTCACCTTCTTCTCCTTCATCTCCTCCTCCCTGTCCTTCTGCTTCATCTTCTCTTCGTCCTGGTGAGCCAAAACCATTATCTTCAGAAGTGTTATCCTCCTCATCACTCTCTATACCCTAGACTTCCTCCTTCTGTTTCTTCTTCTTCGCCCCACTGGACTGTCCGACATGATCAACCTATGTAACTATGGGGCTTCCTATGGTGTCATTTTCAGATAATTCTGCATCAATGACAAGTACAAGAAAGTCCTCCTGCCACTCCTTTGTAATCTACTCCATATCTTCATCTGTCATTTTTTAGTATGGTTGCATTTATTCCTAGTTCTCATCTCTGTGTGCGGTGATGTAGCTGAAATGAGGATCAATGCGAAACTTTGATAATGGTCGGTACTGGTGCAGGGTTCACAGTGTCATGTGTGGAAATGATTCAATGGATACCTTCAACTACTAGTAGTATGCATGAAACATGACATTGGACTGCCACTACTTCATCATGGCATTGGTGTACCATAGGGTGGAAAAACAAGTGGCCAAAGGCTCTGAGGATTCAATCTCTGGAAAGGTGGCTCCTTTAGGAATTTGACAAGTGACAAATGCGATTAAAATGATCAGCCAACTGTAATGGAATTCATATCCCAAGTCCTGGGCTTCGCGACAATACTTCTCTAGATCATTTATGAGGTAGTTCTCCCAGTTCATATGCATTCCCTTCACACATTTTCCTGCAAGGTCCACCACGAATCCGATGACCTTTGTGGGGCGGTTCTTCTTAACGAGCTTGCCATATAGGATTTGGAAATCAAGGTGCACTGCACCATCCTGTATAGAGGCTACCTTGTAACCTCTCTTTCCTTTATCGACCTCTCCATAAGCTTCCTTGATGCGTTGTGCCAGGGAATGGTCCAAGGGATTCCCTGGATAAAATTGTTTAGGGTTAGGACCCTTCACACTTAAGCTTGTGATCTGGTGGATCAGTGCCAGATCCACAATAATCCTCGTGTCAAGCCATAAGTATTCGACATGATATAAGAACAGAAGGAGTTTAACGCAATCATTAACCTCCTGCTGGCAGTCAAAATGCAGGATCTTCATCACATTCAACAAGGTGGACTGCACCAACCCCTTAATCCATGGTTGTGAGATGAGGTGAGGCTTCTTCCTGATTGTCTTTGTGAGATATCAGTGAGGGGAAAACATGGCGTATTTATTTCGATCTCCTAAATTTAATTTGTTGTTCTTTAACAACGGGATTTGTCCCAACTGAGTCCCGACTATGTGGATTCCTTTCGGAATATACGCAATAAACACAAAGTACTCAAAGTCGCGAGGGATGTTGTTGTGGTTAACAGCACCAACCAAAGACATAATATATTTATGTAGGATTGATGAGATCTTCTTCTCATTATCCATATCGACACAATGCTTGCTTCACTACTCCATTATGAGGTTGACCCGCATATTCTCACTTTGCACTTTTGACCCACATACATCCGCACCTTGCTGGACTGTGACTCGCATATGACCTATCCATGATTAATCAAATGGAAACCTATCGAAATCCATTATTTCATTAACTGCAACCCATGGATAACCTAAGAAAAACTAGTTCGGTCACATCTGTACACTTCGCTCCTTCAGACTTTCCCTACCTCATATATGCTACAAAAATATAAACCATATCACTTATTCACTTAGAATATATTCAATAGACTTGAGTATGTGACTGTACTTATGAGAGACTCCTTGAGGTTTATTTACACTTTTTCAAAGTAACGTATCTCCTTAACTTTAGGGATTCTTTTTACAACCACTTTACCCATTAATTAATGACTTGTAACTATTTAGGGGCTTCTTAACCATTCTTCGAGGCTTCCAACTTAAAGAGTGCATAAATCTTAAACCGTGAGGAACCACGTGACGTACCACCTATTGTTGGAAATGAAATGACAAGTACTAGCGATATATGAGTGTGTTACATACATTTACATTGTCCTTCATGTCCTTATTTCTCAAACAACTTTGGGATTAATTACCAAACCTATGGGGATTCTCAGCCACTTAACCACTTATCCATATTTCCATGTCTCATTCTAGGGTTGAATAGGGTTGAAATCAATGATTTTATACTTATTCTCAAGTTGACATCAATGAAAACTAACTTTCTAATAATATCCTTCATTGGCATTAATGGAAACACTCATACTCTACCTATGACCAATGCTCTCGATATTTCTCTCCTCATGTTTCTCTTCAACTTTGAAATCAATGGAAAAGGGTAACTCTCTTTGGGGATGCTCCCCCTATATTCATTATTTTTATATTTCTTTCTTGATCTTTCCCTTCTATTTTCATATCAATAACAAAGAGTGACTCCCCCTAACAATATACCTTCTCTGAACAATCTTTCTCTGACTTCATGCACTTCCCCCTATCTTCATGTTTTTGATATTTTCTCTTATGATTTTTATCTTTCTCTTCAACTTTGACACAACTGTAATTTATTCTAATGATTTCTATTCCCCTATCTTCTTTTGCAATATTCCATGTAGATCAATGTGGGGCTTCCTGTACATACTTTCTTTCCTTTCTTTTGGTTCTTCTTGTCCATTGTTGCTTCCTCTTGTAATTCTATGACATATATAAAAATAATTCATTTTTTATTCAATTCATATCTTCATATATTTTAATGTTCACTACTTAGACATCAATGATCATAATTTTAAACAATTTCCATTTGAATGTATGACTTATGTTGATGTTTATCTTCACCTATTTTATTGTTCCTTTCACTGCTTTCCTTCCTGCAACTAACTGATTCCTCTTTTCAATATGCTTTCATCCACTCTCATATATCTGTATAGACCTACCAATGATCTCATAAATCCATATCTATCCATATGTCATAAAATGTCCATGATTAAGATACTCAACGACACATAATGTTGACCCATATGTTGATTACAACATATTCCTACTTCTCAAGCTATCTTCTTAATATGCAAATCAGACTCTACATATATGGAACAATATGTAGTTAATGTATCCCTACATGAATACATATGTGTAATAGTCTATACAATCATGAACCTCTGCCTCGTAAGTTTTCCTTTCTTTGTGCTACTATTTTGGCTACCAAAACCTGTACCATATCATGTATTAACCATGTACCAAATCCTGTACCATATCATCTATCCTCAATCATAAACCATATCACTCGTAACATGTATCAGTCATTCCATACACCATGTACCATAAGATATCAACAATGAGGTGCCTCAAGCAAGTGATAACATCGCCATGACATATACCAAACAAGATACAAAGATAGTTGAGATATGCTTCTAATCAATGTACCATAACATCACCAAGGTGACCCTCAAAGCATATGCCCAAAAATCAAAGCCATGCCTCAAACATGTATCAATACATAACCTTCAAAAAACATGTAAAACATACATTTAATCGTATATCATACTTGATATGCAAGATTACATACATGTATTTCTTCTTCAACCTCGACAACCTAGTACTAGCATGCTCCTCAATACCTTTTCACAGATCCACAACTTCACTATCAACCCGTGGATATTTGTTGGCATAGGGACAAACTCAGGGTTCAACGCTTAACAATGCACCAACAAAACCCCAACTATAGGCCCTTTTGGCAACACCTGCGAAGCAGGTGAAGACTCACTCGAGGTAGAAGCAGGGGGGGTTACAGGATGCAGGTGTTTGTAACCAAGATGGGACACATATTTGTGATACTAACACTTTTCAAAAGGTTCTGTTAATGCTTAGGAAGTGACATGCATTAGTTTATTCACCTTATTAACATCGCATAATATAATCTAAGATAGATATAACGCAGTAATAAAATAAGATTATTCACCTTAAACACTTAACACTTACCACTGTGAATCAGATCTAGCATAAGAAAGGTATTTAAGAAACACATACATATCCATTACACATATAATATAAGAACTAAGAAAAACATAACAGAGATAACATTGCATAAAAACAACCATAAGACACAAGATATACATGGTTCACCCCAGGGTGGGGCTACATCCACAAACCACTTCTCCTCTTTATTATTCACCCAAATATTACATTCATTCACTCCTGTTCACCAAGCCTTAGAGTCAATATCCACACTAGACAAGATATTTGTGCACTGAGCACCAGATCCTCCTTCCAAAAATAGGTCAAAGGCACATATCCAAAACCCTATACCATAGCACTTGCACCGTCTACAGAATCATAGTCACATACATAAATTCCTTCACACAAAGAAATGTTTTTCACAAAGAACTACATTCAGCCCCATTTGTACAATACATTCTTCTTTATTTATACTTTACCAATCCTTACAATAAGGCCTAAACACAAGAAAACCCCATGGGCCAACATCTCATAAAATTGTTACAAAACCCTAGAGGACCCTTTTACTGGGTCCACATAACCCTAATAAATGGGTGAGATCTGCGATCTCATCTCCGCCTCAGAGATCCTTCTTCGATCAATGTGTCTAAGTCCAAAAGTGGGCCAAATCTGACCAAGTTTTCGTCAAAACTTGGTCAATGGCCAAAAGGCCCCCAACACTCACCTGTGACTCATCCTGAGTCACTCAAGATTGAACAATGCTTCTTCTAAAGCCTCGAGATTAACTTGATCTACCTCGACTTGCTACCTCTCCAGAGGCTCCTTCTCAGCGAGTTCCTAGACTATATTCTCTGTAACAGGCCCTTCCAGGCATTGTTCTACTATTGCGCTAACTTGATCTAGTTGTGAGCCTTGTCCATCAATATCTTCAAACACCTTGTAGGCTTCATCTTGCACAGGTTGTAGCTTCTGTGTTACTTACATTACCTTACTCTGGAGGGAATTGTTCTGCTATTGTACTGCGCGCTGATATTGGGATATCTTCATTCTTTCTACTGTGGTGAAAAGATTCATCTACGCCTGCATCGATAATGCTTGCTGCTACACCTCTTGTAACCGTGCTTCTAGCTTCCTTAGCTCTGGGTCCTCGACAAGGGGTCCATATGTTTGTGCGCTTATATCACTTAAATGTTTACATTATGAGGTGAGGGCTCTTATTTTTGCTACTACGTTCTTAGCGGTCTCCTCCCTATGGTCATGCACCTCCTATGGGGTGCTCAGTACTGTTTGGGCCTCCAATTCTGTTATCCTAGCCTGAAGTTGTTGGAGGGTATCGATGAGATTCAATACTTGAGCTTCGACCAGATATTTCTCCTCTTGTGCCAAGCCTGACACAAATTGACATGCTTTACTTACAACTTCCTTGACCATGGCCCACTCTGCAAGCAGCTGATATTTTTCCCTTTGTATTTGGGACTTTTCCTCCTGAAGCTCTGCTTTATCTCTTTCCTGGATTGCTACATTGTCCTATGCTACTCGTAATTATTCTAACACTTCGTATTTATCCCTTTTCAAGGCATTTGTAGACTTCTCCTTCTCTTCCTATGCTTTCTCGAACTAGGATTTTGTTGCATCTGCAATCCTTCTCAATTAGGCTGGTTCATCCCCCAATTCTGCAATATGCGATGAGGAAGGCACAGTAGGTACTGTGCGGACCAAGTGAACAACTTTATGTACTTCTTTCAATTCTCTCTCAATCCTTCCAAATAACTACTCCTACTTCTCTTTGTATCTCTGCAATATGTGTTCAAAAGAATCCTCCATAGCTCTGCATACCAAAATGATGTCGTTCTCTGTGAGAGTGGCTTCCAAATGTGGCTTATTAGCGTGTGTCTTCTTCCTGGCTAAAGGTTTCTTTGGAGAAACCTTCCTCTTTTGTGGTGTTACTATCCCAACCAGGGAATCCTCAAGTGGAGGGGTGGTAGCTTCTCATCCTCCTTGCTCTTCTACTCCTTCATCTCCTCCTCCCTATCCTTCTTCTTCGTCTTCTCCTCCTCCTGGTGAGCCAAACCCATTATCTTTAGAATCATTGTCCTCCTCATCACTCTCTATATCCTGGACTTCCTCCTTATTTTTCTTCTTCTCCATCCCACTGGAATTTTCGACATGCTCAACTCATGTAACTATGGGGCTTCCTATGGTGTCAGTTTCAGATAATTTTGTATAAGTGACAAGTACAAGAAATAACTCTGACCATTTCCTTGTAATATACTCCATATCTTCATCTGTCATTTTTTAGTACAGTTGTATTTCTTCTTGGTTCCCATCTCTATGCACGGTGATGTAGATGAAATGAGGATCAATGAAGAACTTTGCTATTGGTTGGTACTGGTGCAGGGTGCACGGTTTCATGTGCGAAAATGATTCAATGGAGACCTTAAACTACTGGTAGTATGCATGACACACGACATTGGACTGCCACTTGTTTTTCATGTCGTTGGTGTACCACAGGGTTGAAAAATGAGTGGCCAATGGATCCGAGGGTTCGATCTCTATAAAGGTGGATCCTTCAGGAATTTTCCAAGCGAAAAATGTGATTAAAATGATCAGCCAACTGTAATGGAATTCATATCCCAAGTCATGGGCTTCGCAACAATCCTTCTATATCTCATTGATGAGGTAGTTCTCCCAATTCATCTTCATTCCCTCCACACATTTTCTTGCGAGGTCCACCATGAACCTGGTGACTTGTGGGGGGCAGTTCTTCCTCACGAGCTTTCCATATAGGAGTTGGAAATAAAGGCACATTGCACCATTCTGTATAGAGGCTACCTTGTAACCTTGCTTTCCTTTCTCGACCTCTCCGTAAGATTCCTTGATGTGTTGTGCCATGGAACGATCCAAGGCCTTCCCTGGATAAAATTGTTGAGGGTTAGGACCCTTCACACTTAATCCTATGATCCAGTGGATCAGCGCCAAATCCACAGTAATCCTCCTATAAATCCATAAGTATCTGTTAGCGATATTTCTTGTAAGAGGGTTAGAATGTAAAAGAATGGGTTAAAACCCACTTGTCCTAAGTTTTGGGTGCGAATGCATCTGTGTTAAATGAAAATCAATTCTGGACGACTGGGATTTGCGCGCTCGGATCAACGGCGCACAACGAATTCTGGACCCCCCCCTCCTTTCTACCTTTAAGTGGAGGGGGGGGGGGTCCGGAATCGTGGGTGCAGCTCTCCGACGGCCACGATCGAGGAGCCCGGATCAATGACTCATGGACGACATCATCCCTCTCAGCTACCCTGCTTATTAACCTGCGTGGGCCCTCCTCCCATCATGTCATCTTCCTTTCCACCTTTCTCTTACTGTCGCGTGTCATCCATCCGCCTCCCCGCTTTGGTCCGCATGGTCCTCCCTCCTTCTCGTCATCCACTCGTTGCTGGCCACATGCCCCGCTCTTTTCCACGTCGGCCCCTCACCCAAAAGGAGAGTTCATTATCTCCCATCTTCCCTCCTTCCTCCCGAGGTATTTCTCCATGAACCATCCTCTGTCATCTGCCGCACACCTTGCCATTTCTTCCACGCCCTCACATTTTCGGCCCCATCACTCCATTCCCGTGCCCCACCTTCCGTGCTGGCCTCCATGCATATCCTTTGAGCCAGTCAGTTATTCCAGGTGGCGGCGGGTGAGGTCCTCCACGTTCTGAAGCGCTGAGTTGGCGAGATCATCCTCAATCCCAAGAAAGCAGTTATTGAAGCGGTTGGTGGTGGTTAGACATCGTCTTCGCCATAATGGGAAAGCATGACCATGAATTAAAGGCACATCGATTCGCCATTGGAACTGTCAAAGAATTAGATTGCATCTGACTTAAGTTGCACGACCCTTCAGAGGTTGACTGTCAGAAGCCATGCAGACGCAAAGCTTTCAATTCATTGTCTTGGTTCTGCTGCTGTTGATTGTTCTGAGTATATGTAGGCGTTTTCGCCATTTTTGTATCTATCGATGGTAGAGCTAAGCTCCTGACTGTAAATTTTCAGCAAATATTCTAGTTTCCTGGTTATGCCTCTTTGTTTGAGATTTCTTGGTTTATGACAAATAGTTTTCTTCTCCATCTATATTTCATCTCATGCCAGAGAGTCCACAGTCGAAGGATTCACGTGGATTGAACAATCTTGTTATGATAAAGGATTTGTTGTGACATTGTTGTGCCCTCTAGTTTTCTATGTTTGGATGTAAAAGGATTTTGCATTTGAATGCTTTCTTCTCCAGTCTGTTACAAACTGGATGTTTGTGGTAGACCTTCGCACTCTTCTAATGCAAGTCTTCCCCCTACTCACCCTTTACTACGACTCACTATTTGAAGTTTATCAAGACCTCATTCGTCCATGCATGCCTAGTCTAGCTTCTGAGTTGAGACGATATCGTTCTTAGTTTTCCTCCATTTGATCACCCCTTTTAAACAAACTGTGACATTAAACTGATGGGCGTCGGGCTTTGCTCCTACAAGAAATCTAGGAGTGACTTCCATCGCCAACATTTCTGGCGCCGTTGCTGGGGACGAAGATTGAATATTTTCCCCGGATTTGAATGGCAAAGATCAATTGATTCTGAAGGTGCATCAGAGATCAGAACTTGAATATTGCTACTGTGCACCTGGCGACTCCATTGTGATGACTCCACTGGGGAGAACCTTCTCTATCAACTGTGGCTTCGAGGGGCAGACACACGAGGTCTAATCCACACTTGCCTCTAGCGACACCTGAAGCTGACTCAGAAGCAGCACGCAGAAAGGGAAAGAGCTCTGTGAAAGAAGTTTCCATCACCGGAACAGGTATTTCCCCACCTCTTTTTGTAAAGACTCCACTTTCTTCCTCTCAGCTTCCTAGTCACCCTCCCTATGAGGTTTCTCGTTTTCTGAATTTCGAGAGTGTTCCTGCTGAGTTTTCTCCTCCTGGTCTAGTGTCAGAGGGAGATATCCTTGTCACTCCCCCTTCCCTGGAAGCTGTGTCTCCACACCAACATTTCTCAGAGGGTTTCACTACCCCTCTTTTTATTACTACTGTTGCACAGAGAGAAGCAGCTGCGCATTCTGGTCCATTAGACTTCTCTCTGTTCTCCCCCTCATCTCCCATTCATACTCCTTCTCCTCCCAGTTCTCCTCCACCTAATATCCCTATGGCTGGTGTTAATCCCCCTCCGACCAGAATGGATTCCATAGTCGCTGCTAGATATGCTCCCTTAATCTTACCTCATCCTATGAATCCTCTCCCTGCTGGAGACTACTTGAAGTACATGCCCAAGTTCACCGGGGAAGGAGACATAACTGCAGAAGAGCACCTGGCTACTTTCTACAGTTATGAAGACAATTTGAACATTGAAAATGAAGATGTCTGGATGAGAGTCTTTGTTCAGACCTTGGATGGTGAAGTTAGAAAATGGTTTAGAGGACTGGCCCCTGGATATATTGCTGGGATCGAAGCCCTGGACACTGTTTTCTTGAGGCAGTGGTGAGATAGAAAATATTACATATATTACATGACTGAGTTTGGGTCTCTAAAGAAGCAGGAAGGAGAGTCGGTCTCTGACTTCTCCAAAATATTCAATAATATGTATAAAAAGATTCTTGCAGAGGTAAATCCCTCTGAAGCATCTTCTCAGATTTCCTATGATGGTGCATTTGACCCTGATTTCTGTCTCTTATTAAGAGAAAGAAGAGCCACATCTTTAGCTCAGATGCAAGATGCAGCTATAGAAGTGGAATCCAACATACTAGCAGTTGATAGACTGAGGAACCAGGCCGACGCAGATAGAAGAAAGGGAAAATCAAAAGCCTCAACTTCTGGCCCATCACTGCCCCACCCTCAAGCGGATGAACTGACCCAGGTGGTGAAATTTCTGAAGGAAGAGATGGAGAGATTAAAGGTGGAAAGGAAACAAATGAACAAGGTCCCTCAAACCACTGAGAACAGAGGAGGTTTCAGAAGGCCAACTAATTTTACTCCTCCAACTATGCACAGAGAGAAGGAGAGAGACAGAGACGACCAAATAATTCAGGCTCCCTTCTAGAACAACTTTGTGGTCAATGAACAATAAAGAGAAGAAGACGAGCTTGAACCAAAAATCCACTATGTAGAAGTCACTCCTCCTTTCCCTCATCTGACTCAATCAGCATACGAGGAGTCTCTCCTAAATAGTCAGCTAAATGAATTGAGCAAAGAAGACAAAGCTAGTGGTGGCCGAGGCAGATATAACCTGAGGTCCGATAAAAGAGAAGCACCTAATGTTCCCGAGACATCCACTAGAACAAAGAAACCTGCCAATGAGCTAGCAAACAGTCACAGAGGTAAGAAAGCTCAACCTCTTTCTCCCATTGTCCATAATCATGTTCCTAAAATTAGAGAAATCCCAAAGCCCATGTCTTCTTTCAATTTTGAACATGAGATTCAAAAGATCAGGATCCCCGTGCCCCTCACTGAACTTATCAAACATGAGGAATTCAAAAAGCGTTTCTCTGACCTTTTGAAATATGAATCCTTAGGCCCTGCTACAGACTTCATAAACCTCCAAGAGGAAAGGCCTGCAGTTGTCCTTGGTCCTATGGTAGAATATAGATATGATTCATCCCCTCCCTTCTACACATCCCTGAACATACATGACAAAGTGTTGCATAATTTCCTTATGGATTCAGGGGCCTCCCACAACCTCATGCCCAAAACTATCATGGAGGAATTAGGACTAGAAGTCACCCGAGGGAATTAGGACTAGAAGTCACCCGAGCCTATCATGACCTCTATTATTTTGACTCTAGGAGGGTGCAATGTTTGGGAGTCATTAAGGACCTAGTGGTTTCGTTGTTTCAGCTGCCCATGAAGAGTATGGTCATGGATATTGTGGTAGTTGATGTTCCCCCCAAATTTGGCATGTTGTTGTCAAGATCTTAGATTAAAAGGCTGGGGGGAACCCTGCAGATGGATCTCACATATGCCACCATTCCAGTCTTTGGAGGGGAACATAGGAGACTGTACAGAGAAGCCCAACTGGCCTACATAATTAGTGATGAAGCCAACCCTACCAACCATCCCATCTATTCTTTGGACACTGATTTAGGCTCCAGTTTACTACATCTTACTAACACCCCTAAGGCTCCTCTGCAGATTATAAAGCAACTCAGTCTTAATCAGGAGAACACCCCTCCTACCACCTCTATTTGGAAGATGTTCTTTGATGGAGCTTCTTCAAGTATAGGTGCAGGTGTCGGAGTGGTATTCAAATCCCCTTCTCAAGAGACCATATCTATGTCATACAAGCTGGAATTTGATGTCACCAACAATGTGGCAGAATATGAATCCTTGGTTCTGGGATTAAGAGCTGCAAAGGATATGGGAATAAGGGAGATGGTTGTGTTTGGAGATGCAGAACTGATTGTCCAGCAGGTCAAAAACATTTTTCAGAGCAAGCACCCCCATCTCAAGAATTACAGGAATGAGGTATGGGATCTGATTGATAGTTTCTTCTTGGCTTTCAACATCTCTTTCATTCCAAGGGAAGAAAATGCTCCAGTCGATTTCCTAGCTTTCTCAGCTAGTTTGCTCGAAGTTCCTGCGCTGCCCACTGCCGGGTCCGATACAGAAATAAGATAAAGACCCTCTGCACCAGACAATGTCAAACATTGGAAGGTATTTGAAGATGATCCGGAGATCAAGAAATTCCTCCAATCCATTGATGACTTTTCTGCGTCACACATAGATGAGGATCCTGACGAGGAAGGTGACCACCACCCTGAGGAGTTTCTGAATAAAATGGCTAACCACCGGATTATTCAACTACCGAGCAATCACATACCAAGAGGTCTGATCCCATTAGAAATATTGTTCGATGGAAATGATGTGGCAGTAAGGGGAAGAATCTCATGTGATGATGTTGATACAACTGAGTGCAACATAGGCACACTTGAGGAGCCCAAATTGGTCAAGATGTCAAGAAGTTTGATTGAGGAGCAGAGGGCCGAATATACTAAGTTGTTGAGGGAGTTTGTTGATGTGTTTGCATGGACCTATGAAGACCTCAAGACGTATGACACATCAGTCATTGAGCACAAGATCCCACTGAAAGAAGAGGCCAAGCCATTCAAGCAGAAGCTGAGACAGATAAATCCTATGCTACTACCTGTCATGGAGAGGGAAGTAAAAAAGTTGTTGGATGCCCAGATCATAGTCCCCTTGAGATATTCTGACTGGGTGGCCAATTTAGTCCCAGTAAGAAAGAAAAGTGGTGAAATAAGAATCTGTGTTGACTTCAGAAACCTAAACAGGAGCTCAAGGAAGGATAATTACCCCCTGCCCAAAATGGAGCACATGTTACAGAAGGTCACCGGGGCTTCCCGAATATCCATGATTGATGGTTTCTCTGGCTACAATCAGATATCAGTCATTCCTGAGGATAGGGAAAAAACAACCTTCACCACCCCTTGGGGCACATTCATGTATGCCAAAATGCCTTTCGGGCTGATGAATGCAGAAGCAATGTTTTAGCGAGCCATGGACATAGCCTTCATCGGAGAAAAAGATAAGTTCGTGGTGATTTATTTGGACGACATCACAGTCTTCTCCAAGACTGATAAAGAGCACCGCTGCCACTTAAAAAGAGTTTTCCTGAAGTGTCGGAGGTATGGCCTATATTTAAACCCCAAAAAATCACTGTTTTCTATGCAGGAGGGTAAAATATTAGGCCATATAGTATCAGCAGAGGGGGTGAGAATTGATCCTGACAGGGTAGAAGCAATTCAGGCCCTGTCACTTCCCAGATCTAAGAAAGAGGTTCAGGCATTTTTGGGGAGGATTAATTTCCTGAGGAGGTTCGTTTCAAATTTTGCTGAGTTGGTGAAACATATTACGGCCATGCTCAGGAAGGGCCATGAAATAAAATGGACTTCTAAACCCAGAGAGTCTTTTGTTCAAATAAAGAAGGCGTTGACTGAAGCACCTGTGCTAGTCAGTCCCAATTATTCCAAAGACTTTCTGATATTTTCTTTTGCTTACAGTGATACAGTAGCGGCATTTTTTTTGCGGAAAACTGATGAAGGGCAAGAACAGCCTATTGCTTTCTTTAGAAAGGCGCTAAGAGATGCAGAACTGCGATACGCGATCATGGAGAAGCAGGCCTATTCCTTGGTGAAAGCTCTCAAATCTTTCAGAGTCTATGACTTGCATTCAAAGATCACCGCATATGTCCCTTCAACCTCTGTGAAGGACATTCTTATACAGCCTGACATAGACGGAAGAAGGGGTAAATGGATCGCCAAGATCCTGGAATTTGACCTGGAGATTAATCCCACCAAGTTGATAAAGGGGAAAGGTTTAGCCAAGCTGCTGGCTGAATCTAATTGTAAGAATTTGGGGTTTAACTTCATGAATGAGCGAGCTGAGTCATCCGACAAGGATTCTCAGACCATGACACCATTAACAGCATGCCCTTGGTACAAGTACATCTTGTACTTTCTGAAAGAATTGAAGCCCCCTGATGAATTGGGAAAAAGTAAGGCCAGGGCTGTAAAACTCAAGGCAGTCAGATATTGCCTTATTGACCAAGCCTTGTGTTGGAAAGACCCTCTGGGAATATTACTAAGGTGTCTGGACCCGCAGCAAGCCCAGAAGGTCATGACCGATTTCCATAGTGGTCTATGCGGCGACCATTATTTCTGGAAGACCACAGCTCACAAGATCCTCCGAGCTGGGTATTATTGGCCCACCTTATTTCCTGATGTCTGCAGGAAAGTCAGGGCTTGCATCAAATGCTAGAGGTTCTCAGGTAAGCAGCAACTCACATCTCTGCCATTAAATCCTGTAGTAGTTTTTTCACCCTTTCAGCAGTGGGGATTGGATTTCATTGGAGAGATTCATCCTCCCTCAAGTGGCCAGCACATATGGATCCTCACTGCAACCGATTATTTCACCAAGTGGATAGAGGTTGTCCCTACCAGGACTACGTCTCACAAAGTGATCATCAACCTCTTGGAGGACATCATAGTCATATTTGGCTGCCCAAGCATGATTGTCACTAACAATGCCTCCCCCTTCAGGTCTGAGCCTCTGGTCAAATTATGTGAACAGTTCCATATTGTACTAGTTCACTCCACTCCCTACTATCCTCAAGGAAACGGACTGGAAGAGTCCTCCAATAAAAGCCTAATCAAGCTTATCAAAAAGCTACTGAAGGACAATAAAAGGGCCTGGGACTCAAAGCTCAAATTTGCTCTTTGGGATGATCGGGTAACAACAAAGAAATCACTGGGCATCTCACCTTTCCAATTGGTTTATGGAATAGAGGTCGTTTTCCCTACTTAGCTCGCCTTACCTGTGGAAAATCTCCTCCAGGACTTTGAGGGGGAACCTAACCATGTGCTCAGGAGAATTCACCAGATGGTGGAAGTTCAGCAGATCAGAGAGCAGGTATTGGACAGAGCCTACCATCATCAGCAGAAGATCAAGAAGGCCTTTGATAGGAAGAGTAAAAAGAAAGGATTCAAGCAGGGTGACCTGGTACTCAAGTGGGACGCACCTAGGCAGGACAAGGGAAAACACAGTAAATTTGATACCCTCTGGTTCGGGCCTTTCAAGATCCTTGAAGTATTCTCAAATAACACTTACAGGTTGCAGGATCTGGAAGGCAATGAACTTTTCAGTGGCCCAGTCAATGGGAATTTCTTAAAAAAGTGTTTTCTGTGAGCCACAGTTGGCTCTTTTTTGTTTTGTTTTGTAAATATTGTTTCTGTTTTGTTTTTTAGACTAATAAATGACTCCATAGCCCAACAACAAAGGCACTGAATCTGCAAACGAGTTCTTAGAGCATCACAGGGACGACTCTATCCCCCATGGAGCCAAATGTTAGCGATATTTCTTGTAAGGGGGTTAGAATATAAAAGAATGGGTTAAAACCCACTTGTCCCAAGTTTTGGGTGTGAATGAGTCTGTGTTAAACGAAAATCAATTCTGGATGGCTGGGATTTGCGCGCCCGGATCAACGGTGCACAACGAATTCCGAACCCCCCCCCTCCTTTCTACCTTTAAGCGGGGGGGGTTCCGGAATCCTTAATAAACAACAAGCAGATCTGGACAGCAGGCATCTGTGCACTCAGATCAACGGTGCATATTGGAATCCGGACCCCCCTGCCTTTCTACCTTTAAGCAGAAGGGGGGGGGTCCAGAATCGTGGGTGCAACTCTCCGATGGCCACGATCAAGGAGCCTGGATCAACGGGTCATGGACGACCTCATCCCTCTCAGCTACCCTGCCTATTAACCTGCATGGGCCCTCCTCCTATCATGTCATCTTCCTTTCCACCTTTCTCTTGCTGCCGCGTGTCATCCATCTGCCTCCCCTCTTTGGTCCGCATGGTCCTCCCTCCTTCTCGTCATCCACTCGTTGCTGGCCACATGCCCCGCTCTTTTCCACGTCGGCCCCTCACCTAAAAGGAGAGTTCGTTATCTCCCATCTTCCCTCCTTCCTCCCGAGGTCTTTCGCCATGAACCATCCTCTGTCATCTGCCGCACACCTTTCCATTTCTTCCACGCCCTCACAGTTTCATCCCCATCACTCCATTCCCATGGCCCACCTTGCGTTCTAGCCTCCACGCATATCCTTTGAGCCAGTCAGTTATTCCAGGTGGCGGCAGGTGAGGTCCTCCACATTCTGAAGTGTTGAGTTGGCCAGATCATCCTCAATCCCAAGAAAGCAGTTATTGAAGCGGTTGGTGGTGGTTAGACATCGTCTCCGCCATAATGGGAAAGCACGACCATGAATTAAAGGCACATCGATTCGCCATTGGAACTGTCAAAGAATTAGATTGCATCTGACTTAATTTGCACGACCCTTCAGAGGCTGACTGTCAGAAGCCATGCAGACGCAAAGCTTTCAATGCATTGTCTTGGTTCCACTGCTGTTGATTGTTCTGAGTATATGTAGGCGTTTTTTCCATTTTTGTATCTATCGATGGTAGAGCTAAGCTCCCGACTGTAAAGTTTCATCAAATATTCTGGTTTCCTGGTTATGCCTCTGTGTTTGAGATTTCTTGGTTTATGACAAACAGTTTTCTTCTCCATCTATATTTCATCTCATGCTAGAGAGTCCATAGTCGAAGGATTCGCGTGGATTGAACAATCTTGTTATGATAAAGGATTTGTTGTGACATTTTTGTGCCCTCTGGTTTTCTATGTTTGGATGTAAAAGGATTTTGCGTTTGAATGCTTTCTTCTCCAGTCTGTTACAAAATGGATGTTTGTGGTAGACCTTCGCACTCTTCTAATGCAAGTCTTCCCCCTACTCACCCTTTGCTATGACTCACTATTTGAAGTTTATCAAGACCTCATTCGTCCATGCATGCCTGGTCTAGCTTCTGAGTTGAGACGATATCATTCTGATTTTTCCTCCATTTGATCACCCCTTTTAAACAAACCGTGACATTAAACTGATGGGCATCGGGCTCTGCTCCTGCAAGCAATCCAGGAGTGACTTCCATCACCAATAGTATCCACCATGATATCAAAACAAAAGGAGTTTAACGCAAGCATTAACCTCCTGGTGGCGGACAAAATGCAGGATCTTCATCACATTCAGCACGATGGACTGCACCAACCCTTTAATCCATGGCTGTGAGATGAGACGAGGTGTCTTCCTAGTTGTCTTCACGAGATAGTGGTGAGGGGAAAACATGGTGTAGTTCTTCTAGTCTCCTAAATTGAAGTCGTTGTTCTTCAACAATAGTATTTGTCCTAACTAACTCCCGACTATGTGGATTCCTTTTAGAATATACACAAAAAAAATAGAGTACCAAAAGACGCAAGGGATGTTGTCGTGGTTAAGAGTGCTAGCGAAAGGTGGAATATATTTGGGTAGGATTGACGAGATCTTCTTTGCATTATCCATATCACCACTTTGCTTGCTTCGCTACTCCATTATGGGGTTCACCCGCATATTCTCACTTTTCACTTTTGTGACCAACATACATCTGCACCATGCTAAACTGTGACTCGCATATGACCTATCCACAATTCATCAAATGACAACCTACAAAAATCCATGCTTTGGTGAACTGTGACCCATGGATAACCTCATAAAAAATAGTTCAGTCACATCTATACACTTCACTCCTTCATACTTTCCCTACCTCATATAGACTACAAAAATATAAACCATATCACTTATTCATTTAGAAGATATTCAATAGACTTGAGTATGTGATTGTACTTATGAGAGACTCCTTGAGGTGTATTTACACTTTTTCAAAGTAACTTATCTCCTTAACTTTAGGGCTTCTTTTTACAACCACTTTACCCATTAATTAATGACTTGTAATGGTTTAGGGTCTTCTTAACCATTCTTTGGGGCTTCCAACTTCAAGAGTGCATAACGCCTAAACCATGAGGAACCACGTGACGTACCACCTATTGTTGAAAATTAAATGACAAGGACTATTGGTATATGAGTGTGTTACATACATTTACACTATCCTTCATGTCCTTATTTCTCAAACAACTTTGGGATTAATTACCAAACCTATGGGGATTCTCAACCACTTAACCACTTATCCATATTTCCATGGCTTATTCTAGGGTTGAATAGGGTTGAAATCAATGATTTTATACTTCTTCTCGAGTTGACATCAATGAAAATTAAATTTCTAATAATATCCTTCATTGGCATTGATGTCAACACTCATACTCTACCTATGACCAATGCTCTCGATATTTCTCTTCAACTTTGAAATCAATGGAAAATGGAAACTCTCTTTGGGGTTGATCCCCCTATATTCATTATTTTTATCTTTCTTTCCTGATCTATCTCTTCTCTTTTCATATCAATAACAAAGAGTGACTCCCCCTGACAATATACCTTCTCTGAACAATCTTTCTCTGAATTCATGCACTCCTCCTATCTTGATGCTTCTGATATTTTCTCTTATTTTTTTTTTCTTTCTCTTCAACTTTGACACAACTGTAATTTCTTCTAATTATTTATATTCCCTTATCGCATTTTGCAATATTCCATGTAGATCAATGTGGGGCTTCCTGTACATACTTTCTTTCCTTTCTTCGGGTTCTTCTTGTTCACTGGTGCTTCCTCTTGTAATTCTATGACATATATAAAAAGAATTCAATTTTTATTGAATTCATATCTTCATAGACTTTCATGTTCACTGCTTAGACATCAATGACCATAATTTTCAACAATTTCCCTTTGAATGTATGGCTTCTTTTGACGTTTCTCTTCACCTATTTTATTGTTCCTTTCACTTCTTTCCTTCCTGCAACTAACTGATTTTACTTGTCAATATGATTTCATCCACTCTCATATATCTGTCTAGAGCTACCAATGATCTCATAAATCCATCTCTATCAATATGTCATAAAATTTCCATGATTAAGCTACTCAACGACACATAATGTTGACCCATCTGTTGATTACAACATATTCCTACTTCTCAAGATGTCTTATCAATCTGCAAATCAGACTCTAAATATATGGAACAATATGTACTTAATGTATCCCTACATCAATACATATGTGTAATCATCTATACAATCATAAACCTCTACCTCATAAGTTTTCCAATGATATACTTCATAACTATCAGCTGATACCTTCAAGGGAATGTGTTCTGAATATTTCTCATCAACCAATCAAACTTTCACAAGATATTCTCCACTTTTGTCATCAAACCACTCTGAGTCTTCCCTCACAAAATATGCAAACACTTTTGACTTCCCTCACAAAATATGCAAACATTTCAGACTGCTCGAAAGATAGTTCTTTGATCTGTAGAGTTGTTTATTAGATTCCCTATCCTCAAGATTCATACTTACTAAGAGTATCCAATCCATATGGCTCAAAAAGGTGTAGGAAGTCACCCTAATGCAGATTATTCTTCCTCTTCATCATCTTTTTGAATTTTGACATACTTCTCTTTTCCTGTAGATTCATCATGATCTTGTACTACTGCAAATACTGAGAGTATGACTTTTGGAAGGACTTCATTCACCTGTTCGTCATTCACCTGCTCTTGATTTTATTTTTATTTTTTTCTTTTCCAAACCTTCTTATATATGATATCATTTTTCTCTTTCATATAAGTATCCATCATCCTTATAGATTTGCAAGCTATGTGTCCATAATTGTGGCATTTGTAACACTTAATATTGTATGGATTCGCATACGCATTTCTTGCTTGACCATTTCTTCTATAAGCTCTGTAATATACAACTTTATGTCCAAAGTTATTACAAGTAAAACAATGACCATAAAATAAACTTTGATACCTAGAAGTGGATGATATTGTTTGTGATGTAATCCTTCTAAATTCATGCCTTGTCTTATCACGATCTTCTCTTTTGTTGTTTTATTCACAACGATTAAAGTGTTTTTGATACCTGAAAGTGGAGGGTCTTATTTAATATTTGTCACTTCTGTAATATTCTTCTCGAGTATTCTTTATTTATGGAATGTTCTCCTTTTAGGGATCACATTCTTCCTTCTTGATAATACCTTTGATGATTTCCACATAACTCTTATCCTTCTCTTCATTCTTCCTTTCTACTAACCCATGAAATTTCTCTTCATCTTTCTTTAGTCATGGTGTGGATCTTTCTCTCTCTTCAATGTTCTTGATAATCTTGACAACTTTGAATTGTAATGTGACAAATTATTATTCAATCTTCTCACAATAATCTTCTTTCTTCATCATTTGGATCTTCATGACTTCTTATGTTCTCTTTGCTTCTTCAAGTTGTGTCTTCAAGGAAACAATTTCTTCTTCAAGTCTTCTTTCTTGTTCATTGAATTCTGATTCAATCTTATTTAATTCCTCAGATCTTTCCTTGAGAAGGCTAGTAAAAATATTTTCTCTCGTCTCCTCTTCCTTTATTTGTGCTACTATTTTGGCTTCCAAAAACTTCTTTTCTTTCAACTAAGTTTTGTGTGTTTCTTCAATCCTTTTGGCTTCTTCTACTTGGAATTTTAGGTTTGTAATCATCTATTGGAATTCTTCAGAGTTGGGATTTTGAGACCCCTTATTTCTCTCGAACAATTATTGCTTGAGCGACTTGTTCTTCCTTATTTCTTTCGTCAAATTGTCTAAAGAACTAATTAATTCTGCTTCAATATATAATATGTCGTCTTCATGATCTTCTTTTTCTGAATTTGTCTAACATGAAGAACATATTTCTTCTCGTTATGCTTCAACATATTATTTATTTTTATTATCATGCTCTAGATCTGCGATAGGATGTGATTCCTTAAAGTCTAGATTATGTATTTTATCCCAAAGTTCTTTGGCTAATGAAAATTGTCCCACTTTCTCTTTTACCAAATCAGGTAATCCTTCCAGGAGGAAATCCATTTATATTTTGTTGTTTCTTTTTAATTCCTTCTTGGATGCTTTCTTCGATTTATTTGAACCAGTGTATCCTGTAACAACCGAGTACTAACCATAATATCCCTATTCTCCTAGAACTGATTTCATCATGTTTCTCCATATCTCATAGATCTAACCATTCTGACCATCAAACATTTGTGCTACATTTTTATTGAAATCCATGATCTAGCTTCCAATGGTTAGAATGTATTTGAAGGAACCTGCTCTGATACCAATTGTTAGAATAATGAGTGGGGGGGGGGGGTGAATCATTATGATTGATTTTTACCACTTGCAATCAACATATATATAAACTTCAACTTTATCAACAATGTTCAATAGTTTATCACTTATGCATTCAATATATAATTTCATATTAAACAATATCATTCATCAGTTCATAATAAACAACCACAAATGCACAATAAACCATAATTTATGTGGAAACCCAAATGGGAGAAAATTAATGAATGTTTTATTATATATATCAAGAATACATTCATAGGAATCACCAACTTCCTGATTTTCCAGCACCAACTAGAAGGAGGCTCCAACCACCTATTTACAGTCTCCAACCTGAAGGAAGCTGAAACTCCTTGAATTCTCTAGCTATAACTAGAAGGAGGTTGTAACCCCCTACTTTACAGGCTCCAACCTAAAGGAATCTCCAAATCCATGTATTCTCCAGCTCCAAATGGAAGGAGGCTACATCCCCCTAATTTACAGGCTCCAACCTAAAGGAAGCTCCAACTCCTTGGATTCTTTGGAAGCAAACAAAAGGAGGATACAACCCCATTTCCTTTCCCCATAATGCTTCCCTAAAAATATAAGTGTAGACTCAACCTATCACTAACAATGACACTATCACTGTCGCTATCACCTCAAGTTGTCAACTTGTGACTGTCATTATCACTCTGTCACATCAACCTACACCAAAACCTGTGCCATACCATACATAAACCATGTACCAAAACTGTACCATATTATGCATCAACCATGTACCAAAACCTGTACCATATCATGTATCAACCATGTACCAAATCATGTACCATATCATGTATCCTCAACCATAAACCATATCACTCATGACATGTCTCAATCATGCCATATACCATGTACCATAAGATATCATCAAAAAGGTGCCTCAAGAATGTGATAAAATCACCATGACATATACCAAACAAGATACCACGATAGATGATATATGATTCTAATCAATGTACCATAACATCACTAAGGTGTACCTCAAAGCATATGCCCAAATCTCCAAACCACGCCTTAAGCATGTATCAAGACACAAGCTTCGAAACACATGTAAAACATACCTTTAATCCTGTAGTAGACTTGATACATAAGATTTCATCCCTGTATCTCTTCCTCGGCCTCATAAACCTGGTACTAGCATCCTCCTAAAGACCTTTTCATAGATCGATGACTTGTACACTATCAACCTACGGATATCTGCGCTTTGCGCTTCTAACGTGTACATCCGTGCCTTACTAAACTTTGACCCATGTATGACCTATATGTGATTCATCAACTAAAAACCTGTAAAAATCCATGCTTTGATGAACTGTGACACGCATCTAAAATAAAAAAAACTAGTTCAGTCACATCCATACACCTTTCTCCTACATACTTTCCCTACCTCAGATATGCTACGAAAATTTAAACCATATCACTTATTAACTTAGAATATATTCAATAGATTTGTGTATGTGAATGTGCTTATGAGAGACTCCTTGACATGTATTTATACTTTTTCAGAGTAAATTCTCTCCTTAAATTTAGGGCCTCTTGTTACAACCACTTTACCCTTTAATTACTGACTTGTAATTGTTATGGGGCTTCTTAACCATTATTTGGGGCTTCCAACTTCAAGAATGAATAACTCCTCAACTGTGAGGAACCACGTGACATACAACCTACCATTGGAAACAAAATGACAAGGACTATTCATAAATGAGTGTGTTACATGAATTTACACTTTCCTTCATGTCCTTATTTCTCAAACAACTTCAGGCTTCATGACCATACCGCTAGGGATTCTCAGCCACTTAACCACTTATCCATCTTTTAAGGGATTATTCTAGGGTTGAAATCAATGCTTCTATATGTATTCTAGAGTTGACATCAATGAAAACTCAATTTCCAACAATCTCCCCCTTTGGCATTGAAGGAAACACTCATACTCTGCCTGTGACCAATGCTCTAGATATTTCTCTCCTCATGTTCATCTCCCACTTTAAAATTAATTGAAAAGGATAAATTTATTTTGGGATGCACCCCCTATATTCATGATTTTGATATTTTTTTCTTGATTTTTCTTTGCTCTTTTGATATCAATAGAAAAGAATGACTTCCCCTGACAATATACCTTCTCAAAACAATCTTTATCTGACTTCATGTTCTCCCCCTATCTTCATGCTTCTAATATTTTCTCATCTTATTTTGTTCTTTCTCTTCCCCTTTGTCATAAGGGTAACTTCTTCGTACAATTTATCTCCCTCTGTCTTCTTTTTCAATATGCAATGTAGATCAATGTGGGGCTTCCTATACATGTTTTCTTTCCTTTCTTTTGTTGCTTCTTGTCCATTGGTGCTTCCTCTTGTAATTATCTGACATATATAAAACGAATTGAATTTTACTTGACTTAATATCTTCATATCTTGTCATGTTCACTTCTTAGACATCAATGGCCATAATTTTCAACAATTTCCCTTTGACTGTATGGATTTTGTTGACGATTTATCTTCACCTATTCTATTGTGACTTTCATTGCTTGCCTTCATGTGATTAACTGATTCCACTTGTCAACATGATTTAATCCATTGTCATATATCTATATAGACCTTCCAATGATATCGTAAATCCATCTTTGTCCATATATCATAAAACATCCATGATTTTGTTTCTCAACTACACATAATGTTGACCCATTTGTTGATTACAACACATTCCTTCTTCTCAAGCTCTTTTCTCAATATGAAAATCAAACTCTAAATATATTCAAGAATATGTACCAAATGTATCCCTGTATGAATACATAAGTGAATCATGTATATAATCGCGACCCTTTTCCTGAGAAGTCTTCCAATGGTATACTTCCTAAATTTTGGTTGATACCATCATGGGAATGTGTTCTGAAAGTTTCTCCTCAACCATCAAACCGTCACAATATATTTTCCACTTTTGTCATCAAACCACTCTTATACTACCTTCCCAAAATCTACAAACACTTCAGACTGCTCCAAAGATATTTATTTGATCTATAGAGGTGTTTCTTAGACTCCCCCTCTTAAATATTCATACTACTAGGAGTCCCCAAGCCAGATGGGTTAGAAAGGTGGATGAAGCTACCCTAATAAATGAGTAATATTCCTCTTCATCATATTTTTGAATTCTGGCATCCTTCTTTTTGTATGTACATTCATCATGATCGCATACTACTGCAAATCCTGAGAGAATGACTTTTGGAAGTACTTCATTCATCCATTCTTCTTTCACCTTCTCTTCATTTTCTTGTTCTTGTTTTATTCTACAAAACTTCTTATATACTATATCAATATTATCTTTCATAGAAGTATCCATGTTTATTCTACATTCACGAGTTGTGTCCATAATTTTTTCATTTGTAACACTTAATATTGTATGGAGTCACATACACATTTCTCACTTAACCATTTCTTCCATAAGCTCTGCAATCTACAACTTTATGTCCAAATTTATTACAAGTAAAATAATTACCATAAAAGAAACTTTGATACCTGGAAGTGGATGATGTTCTTTGTAATGTCGTCCTTCTGAATTCATGCTTTGGCTGATCATGATCTTCTCTTTTGTTGTTCCCTTCACAATGATTGGAGATTCTTTGATATGTGAAAGTGGAGGGTCTTCTTTGATATTCGTCTCTTCTGTAATATTCTTCTTGAGTCTTCTTCATTTTTGGAATGTTATCCTTTGAGGGCTCACATTATTCCTTCTTAATAGGGCCTCTGATGATTTCTGCGTAACTCTTATCATTCTCTTCATTTTTCCTTTCTAGTAAGCTATGGAATTTCTCTTTATCTTTCTTTACTAATGGTGTGGATATTTCTCTCTCTTCAATGTTATTTCTGAGCTTAACAACTTTAAATATTAATGTGACAACTTCTTCTTCAAGCCTCTTACAAAATTCTTCTTTCTTCATAATCTATATCCTCATGACTTCTTATGTTATCTTTGCTTCTTCAAGTTGGGTCTTCAAGGAAATAGTTTCTTCTTCAAGTCTTATTTCTTGTTTATTGAATTTTTCTTCAAGCTTATTTAAGTCCTTATATCTTTCCTTGAGATGGGTAGTCAAAATATTTTCTCTCTTCTCTTCTTCCTTTCTTTTTGCTACTATTTTGGCTTCCAAAAAAAACTTTTCTTTGAACTGACTTTTGTATGTTTCTTCAATCCTTCTGGATTCTTCTTCTTGGACTTTTAGGTTTGTAATTGTATGTTGTAATTATTCAGAGTTATGATTTTGAGAACCTTTATTTAGCTCAAACAATCCTTCCTTGAGTGACCCATTCTTCCTTCTTTATTTCATCAATTTGTTTAAAGCGATGACTAATTCTGCTTCAAGATCTACTATGCCTTATTCGCGATATTCTTCTTCAGAATCTATCTGACATGAAGAGTATATTTATTATCATTCTAACTTAACATGTTCTTTATTCTTATTATCATGCTCTAGCTCTGTGATATAATGATATTCATTAAAGTATATATTATGTATCTTATCCCACATTTCTCTAGATTATGAGCATTGTCCCACATTGTCTTTACCAAATTAGGTAATCCTTCTAGGATGAAATCCATTACTATTTTGTTGTTTCTTTTTAATTCCTTATTTCTTACAGTCTTCGGTTTCTATGAACCAGAGTATCCTGTAAAAAATAAGTACCAAACATCATATCCATGTCCTCCTATAAATTATTTCATCCTATTTCTCCATATCTCATAGCTCTGACCATTGTGACCATCAAACATTGGCACTCCATTATTAGTGCAATCCATGATCTACCTTCCATTGGTTAGAATATATCTAAAGGAACCTTCTATGATACCAATTTTTGGAATACTTAGAGGTGGGTGAATCAATATGAGCACTTTTTAGCACTTTCAATAACAATATATAGAAACTTCAAATTTATCGACAATATTCATTAATTTATCACTTATGCATTCAATATATCATTTAATTATAAAAACTATCATTCATCAGTGCATAATAAACAATCACAAATATACAATACACCAAAATTTATGTGGAAACTCAAATGGGATAAAACCACAGGAAATTTTCTTATATATATCAAGAATACATTCATACGAAGCACCATCTTCCCAATTCTCCAACACCAATTGGAAGGAGGATACAACCTCCTATATATAGGATCCAACTTGAAGGAATCTATAACTCCTTTAATTCTCTAGATACAACTGGAAGGAGGCTCCAACCCCTTAGTTTACAGGCTCCAACCCAAAGAAATCTCCAACTCCTTGTATTCTCCAGCTCCAAGTGGAAGGAGGCTATGACCCCCTGATTTGCAGGCTCCAACCTGAAGTAATATCCAAATTCCTTTATTCCCTGACACCAACTATAAGGAGGATACAACCCCCTTTCCTTGCCCCATCCTATCGCCCTAAAATATAAGTGTAGAGTCAACTTGTCACTACCACTAATACTGTCACTTCCATTATAACATCAACTTGCCAACCTATCATTGTCATTGTCACTGTCGTTGTCATGTCAACCTATCACTGTCACTTTGTCACATCACCATATACCAAAACTTGTACCATAACATGTAAAAAACATGTTTGATACCATGCATCAACCAATTACCAAAACCTATACCATATCATGCATCAACCATGTGCCAAAACCTATACCATGTCATGTATCAAACATGTACCAAATACTGTACCATATCATGTAGCCTCAACCATAAACCATTCAATCATAACATGTCTCAATCACTCCTTACAACATGTACCATAACATATCATCAACAAGGTTTCTCAAGCATGTGATAAAATCACCATGACATATACCAAAAAAGATACCAAGATAATTGAGATATGCTTCTAATCAATGCACCATAACATCACCAAGGTGTGCCTCAAAGCATATGCCCAATTCTCCAAACCATTCCTCAAGAATGTATCAAGACACAACCTTCAAAACACATGTAAAACATACCTTTAATACTATAGTAGACTTGATACACAATATTAAAGACCTGTAGCTCTTCCTCAACCTCAACAATCTTGTACTAGAATCCTCCTCAAGACCTTTTCACATATCCATGACTTGTACACTATCAACCAATGGATATCCATGCTTTGCGCTTCTGTGACCTGTGTACATCCGCACCTTTATGAAATGTGACTTGCATATGACCAATCCGCGATTCATAAACTAAAAACATGTGGATATATGTGATTTTATGAACTGTGGCCCATGGATAACCATAGAAAAACTAGTTCAGTCACATCTGTACACTTTGCTCCTTCAGACTTTCCCTACCTCTGATATGCTATGAAAATATAAACCATATCACTTGTTCGGTTAGAACATAGTCAATAGAATTGAGTATATGAATGTACTTATGAAAGACTCCTTGAGGTGTATTTATACATTTTTAAAGTAAATTCCCTCCTTAACTTTAGGGCTTCTTGTTACAACCACTTTACCCTTTAATTAATTATTTGTAACTGTTTAGGGACTTCTTAACCATTCTTCAGGGCTTCCAACTTCAAGAGTGCATAAATCCTCAGCTATGAGGAACCACGTTATCTATCACCTACCATTGAAAATGGAATGACAATGAATATCCATCTATGAGTGTGTTGCATGCATTTACATTGTCTTACATGTCCTTATTCCTCAAGAAAATTTGGAATTCATGACCATACCTTTGGGGATTCTCAACCACTTAACCACTTAGCCATATTTCCATGGCTTCTTCTAGGGTTGAAATCAATTCTTATAGAATTCTTCTAGATTGGACATCAATGACAACTAACTTTCCAACATATTCACCATTGGGGAACTTGGAGATCCTATTAGAATGAACCCCAAAGTTCTTGTTTGTATTATAACCAAAACACTCGCTATGATCATGTTGTTAATACTACTTGAACTTGTTGTACTACAAGAGTAATAAATAAAAGAATTAACATAAAATTTTATTGTGGAAATTATCATATTTTCAAAGGGAACCGGGGGGATAGGTGGCACGGGGTTGGTTCCTTCACGTGAAGAACGGATTTCTTGAATCTGAGGGGTCAAAGTTTCTTGCAAGATTTCTTCTAATTCATAGTTCAGTATAGTATCTTTTTGCATTAATAACTTTGATTCTCTCATAACCCCTTCTGAGGTCTCGTCTAAGTAATCTTCTTCAGAGGTTAACATATTCTTCCTTCTTTGTCCATTTCTTTTAAGGTTCCAATCTCTCATTAACTTCCTTCATAACCTTCACTACTCTCACCAAACCTTTCCTTCAACCATTGACTAGTTATTCTTCCGCATATATGCAACTATCAAAACTTCTCTAATTTGTTTCTTCGACTACTGTCACAATTGGTCTCTTTCATTGATTGATAAAGTCTTTTCATCACTTTTCACATATGGTTCCAACACCTATTTTCAATAGTTTCATCCCTCTTTCACCCTCTTTCACCCTCTTTCATCTCATTCATTCCTCTCTCGTTGGCCCCCCATATCTAGAGACTCATTTATTAACTCATGAACCCTTCCCACAAATCAGCTTCCACTGAGCGTAGCGGTTTACACTGCCATATCCAATGACTAAAAAGGTATCATGCCTTATTCTGCTAGAAAAATATTAATCCAAAGAGGGACTTCCCACAACATTCTTCCTTTAGCCCCTTCATGGAATATAGGTTCTGATTTCAAAAATGATTTGTGGTTCTCCATTGAAAACTCGATGATATAGCTCTCCAGAACAATCTATACCCAAAAATACACAGCATGAGAGATATGATGATCTAACCAGTTAAGATATGATAAATTCTCAATGGTCTAGTGATATCTTCTTTTTACTCGATCTTTAAATTTCGGAGCTTCTTGCAGGTGACCCCACCACTAAAATACCTATTCAAAAAATCTAACCCAAAATATCTCATACTAGCCACTCTCGGGTTCTGAATAAAAGATAACACTCTTCACAACCCTAAATATTTTTTTTTGCAGCTCGGATTGTTGTTGTATGAATGCATTAAATCTTCTTTCCCACCAATTATCAACATCATATTTCAATATCCCAAGAGACATTCTCTAGAACTCACTTTAAAATTCAGGTCCCAACAACAGAACCATTTTTTGGCTCCAAATCGAGGCCAGGGTTCTTAGAAGTTACTGACAAAGATATCATTGTAGTCTAGGAGCACTGGCATATTCAAACTTACAGAAGGGAAGGAGGTCTCACCCGAAGCATAGTCAAGACATGTGTGTGATGAAGTGGGCCAAATAGGATGCATAATCAAGTTCAATGTAACCATAAACATATACATTCATCAATACGCAACAAGACATGCATAAATAGTAATTAAATGCTAAGTATATATGATAGAAGCAGTTGTACAACAATGAACTAGGGATTAATGCAAATTATAACAAAATTTTAGACCATGAATGATCTTCTTCTCTATTATCTTCATCCCAACATAATTACAACAAATACATTCCTCATATAATAACTTATGCATCTAGGTCTATCCCCACATATCTATTACAGACTCTTGGGCTCTGTGCAAGAACAATACCATTCAAAACCCTTACAATAGCCTTGACATATAAACTCAATAATAATCATAATACTAGTGATAGTGAAAAAATCCTTCATAAGAGTAACAACAATAATAGCGATGATGAAAACCCCTTTCCAATTACATAACTTCAAATTTATAGTTTTCCTTGAGAACTTCTTAGATTCTTGATTCTGCTGCTTTCTCTTGCATGCACTTGAAGATATTTTATGTTTTCCACTGCTCATGTAGTTCGAACATGGTGTTGTTGGATGTTTTCATTTCTGTTAGAATTTGAGTTAGTTGTTTGCTCATTTGGTTGTTTTCCTATAGTTTGAATATTTTGTTGAGTTGTTGCACTTTCTACAAAATTGGGCATCCATAAAAAACGGAGGGCCCAAAAAAACATAGGGATAAGAAAAAGGTAGAAGAGGATAAATATAAAGAGGAAGAAATAATAAAAAAAAAGGAATAATAAGAAACAAATAATAAAATGAAATAGGACAAGTGTTGTTGGGAAAAATACCCTACGGACGAGCAAACTAGGGTCAGACTTGCATGCAGATTTTGACCGTAAAGAAATTACTTTTTAACCTACAATCCCGAAACTTAAACCCCTCTTTTACAATACATGCATGGAGAATGACTACTAACCTTGTATCCGGCGTTCGACGTAGATCCTCCGTTGCGCTTTGACCACTTGCTTGCACTGCTCCTTCCAAAGATAACCTGCAATCAAAACAAACAACTATGCATGCATGCTACTTTTCTACTAAAGGGTTAGAAATTAAGCATAAATTAAACAAATCGTAGATAAATCATGCATTGGGATGGGAAAAGTATTCTTTTATTATTTGAAAAATGAATCAACTTACAATCAAAGTCGAGACTGGCCACCGCTCCTTGATCCTGATCCTGGGCTCCTCCTCTTCTGTCCTCCAACTGCTTTGCATTAATTCTCCTTTGGCTTGAGGAAAGGCTAAAGGGTTGGGACAATGGATTCGGAAAATGGGAAGCGTTTCTTCGCTATTATTTTTCCCCCTCCAAATGGTACCCCTACCCCTTCTTTTATAGGCTAGAAGTAGCTAGGGTTTTGGATGAACCCTCGGCCATGCATGGCCGAGAGTTTCAGTTAACTGACCCATAGCATTTTGTCCCGTCGGTAACTTTCCTATTTTTGTGTTTTGTTAGGTACATGTGGGATATAGTAGACCTTCCAGCATGCACACGCGTGTAGTAGTGGTTTAGGGCACGTGGGCCTTGACCCAAGAGGATTTTCAAAGGGGTTGTTCAACAGATGTTTTGGCAATGAAGGGATATGAGTTGGCCTGATGCCAGGTAATCATGTGTGGTGCAATTTAGGGTTATAACAGATGCCCCCTAATGTGTGAGGTCAGAAGAGCATCTGATGGTCGAAATACATTACCAATCTTTTACCAATCTGTACTAATATGCTGAATGAGTGAGCCCAAGAATCAGGAACCAGGAGGTGTCGTCTACAAAATAACAAATGTCTCACCGAGGCGGGCATACCCATGCTCGGGATAAAATATAACCATGGATACCAATCAAATACACTGTAGATCCATGTCAAATAACTATAAAGAGTAGCCACGAATAATACACAGCGGAGCTACATCTCAAAATCAGAAAGATATACATATAGAGTATCCATCTCCCAGAAGTTGATTCGGCCTGATGGTTGTACTTCAAAGCTCGAGCAACAACTTAAAAATATTCTAAAACTCGGGTAGGAGTGTAATATGAGTGTACGACTGCACTACACAGAGGTATTCAACGACTCGTCGGTTATGGACTTGATAATATTGATGATCGGAGTGAAGGATTCAGTGATTTCGAACAAGGACTTGATTGGACGTTTAGGATGGCCGGGTATGCATACAAGAGACATATTGTAGAGGGGTCGACTCAGGCTCAGTGAAAAACTTCCCTTGGATAATAGCACGACAAGTGATAAGACTCATGCAACATATCTGTTAATCATAAGTCTACGAAGCAGGAGGCAACACAAACTCTCCATATGTTTGGAAGAGTAACCAAACGGTGGAGGAAACAACTCTATATAGCGAGAAAAAGATTCCTAAGGTCGTACTACATCCCATAGTCTGATGATGAAATGAACAGATGTGCTTCATCCAAGGGCAACTCATTATGCTGCCAATAAAGAAAATACTTTTCCCATCCTCTTTTTGGGGTATATTTGATTTTTTTGTTCTTTTTGATGATTTTGAAAAAGAATAAAGGAATATTACGTTACAATGGAGGAACGAGTACTGCAAACATACAAGCTCGAGGCACAAGGACAAGACTGATTTTTTGGTAAAATGATACTCGGGAAAAATCCTCCAGCGGCCAAAGGTGCTAAGATGCAGAAGAAAATTGTTACAAGGATGATGGGTAAGTTATGCAAATGCGGTTGATAGAACACACAATGGTAATGTCCTTCGATGTAAGTTTAACGAGCCCAGAGAAGGTAAGCTCGGTGGTTTTTCATATTTAGAGAGTCTCAAAAAGCATAAAAGGAGACTCTGCTAGGGTACCTTTTTCGAAGATAGTCTAGTCGGTTCGAAAAAGGGATAAACTAGCACCGATTAGACGTCAATTCAAAACCATTTTAATGAGAATGACAAGGAAAATATCACTCAGCCATTTTTTCATTTTTAAGGAGTCTGAAAAAAGCTTAACTATGGACACCGTCAGGAATATTCTTTTGAACCAATTTAACGAGTGTGAAAGAATAAGGTCACTCGACGATCTTTTCAATTTTAGGGAGTCTAAAAAGAGCTTAACTATGGACTCCGTGGGGTTTTTTTTCGTAAATTTAGTCCCTCAGGCCCGAAAAAGGAATAAAATTATACCTGAGAATACTCTTCTAAATAATGGGAATTCGATAGAGTATACCTTTGTTCGTACATTTGACCGTCCGGACCAAAAAATGGGTAAACTACCGCTGGACATATGTGACTTCAAATTTTAGTTTAACGAGCGTGAAAGGTCACAAGATCGCTCGACGATCTTTTCATTTTTAGAGGGTCTGAAAAGGGCTTAAAAGGAGACCCATTTAAGGAACGTTCTTCTGGACCAATTTAATGAGTGTGAAGAAACAAGGTCACTCGACAATATTTTCATCTTTAAGGAGTCTGAAAAGGGCTTAAAGAAGACTCCACAATGGTTACTTTTCTCAGTTAATCTGGACGAGATCGAAAATCATAAATGCAGTCTCGCCGGATGTTGCTTTCGGATATCAAAGTGAGCTTGAAAAACAACAAAGTTAGCTCAGGATAGACTCTTTGTGGGTCGATGCCTGGCATATCCTCGCAGGAGTTGTATGCTCCGAAGAAAACATTGTCTATGACGCCATGGGTTCTGGAGATATTGATAGGTATCGTTTCAGCAAGGGTTTCCATATTACCCTCAGCATAGATATTGTGTGTAGCTAAGGGATTAGTATGACAAGACCTATCTCCAGTCATAGTCACGGTGAATTCTCCTGCTTTGATTCGGCTTAACTTTGGGAGGAAATATGATCTGTGATGAAGATCTTCCCAAGGTTTGTACAGACTAGTCATTGCTTCGATTACTACTTCGTTAGAAGGCAAGACTAAGTCTAACGAATCGGTGGTAGCAAGAGAACCCTGAGCCCAAATAGGCTCTAGAAGTGAATCCAACTCTTGTGCAGGGGTCGGATCAGGGTTAGCTGAAGCTTGTTGGACTAAAGAGTACACTACTTCAGTGGCCAACAAGGGCATGGACATGCCGGAGTGCCCTGTCTCATCCATCGTGGCTGATGGGGAAGGAAGAATCCACTGATCTGCAAAGTAAGCCGTGCGGAACGACGAAACGTGAAAAATATCAGCCTTGTGGTGATTAGATATAAACTTGACATCTTCATGAGGAGGTGGGTAATCGAAGGTACCCATCAAGGATGGGCACAAACCAAATCCTAAGTTAACGACACCGGGTTGAGGATTATCAATCAGGGGAACCGTGGATGCCCCCAAAGCTGGGTCAGGTCTAGAGAAGGACAATTGATCGATGGTCACTATCCGACCCTCGTGTGGAAACAACAAGACTCGGAAAACTGTAGTAACCATAGCTTGCATAGCATAAGTTCAACTCCATCCTGACAAGAGGTTATAGTCGAGGGGAGCATAGACTACTTCCACTTCGACGCACACGGTTTTCCCTCCTAACTGCACAGGGAAAGAAGGAATGATGCCATGTGGTCGGAAAGAATGACTGTCGAAAGCAGTGAGGATAGTAGGTGAAGGAGATAAAGCGGGTTGGCCAATGGCCTTCCAACATGCTAACGACATAACGCATGTCGAGGCGCCCTCGTCGACCACCGTGCGGAAGATATTCCGTGTAAACATTTTCATGGGATGAGCCACTACTATCTGAAACACTACGTGGTAAGGCAGATGAGGTTTTAAGTCTGTTGTATCTAATATGATGGTACCCGAGTTACAAGTCTCAGTAGAGCCTAAAGAAGTTAACAAGGCTTTCCTCTGAGCAAGGAATCTTTGGAGGACCTCCAAAGCAGACATCGCACAAGGGGTTTGTGATAAATCCTCCACCACAGAGTAATTTTGGGCTTCCCTTGCATTTGGGTTGTGAGAAGATTTCTTAAATGCACCCTTTGGAATGTGTGTCATTGTTTCTCCCAACGTCTTCTCGATCTGTAGAGGAAGAGATGGGAGCTCAGCTTCTTTACCCTTCTCAAAAGCACTTGGTTTACTATAGTCGTGCACTCTAGTCATTATGAAAGCATCACCCCTAACCATATATACATTCGTGGGGTTGTTCAGAGGAGGGAAGGTTTCTTGGCTGCCCCCTTCGACACTTGTAGAGGCTTGAGTTAAATTTTTCCCATGTTGAAAGGGATTAGTCAACACTGCCTGTTGTTTCTGTGTGACAAACTTTTGGGCCTCTGCAAGTCGAGGACAAAGATGGGTCAGGTGGTCTTCCACACACAAGTTGCACGGATACCTTGCCTTCTTTTTTTTCGTGGTGTCCCCGCCAGCATTATTAGTGGGTTTTTTATCCCCCTTACCCTTCTTTCGTTGTTTTTTCTTCCCTTCAGGCTGCTAGGTGGCCTTTGGGTTAGTCGACTGCATGGAGTGTACTTCCGACGTTTGGGTAGGAGGAGCAGCCAAACCAATAGTCTGGTTGGCCGCTGAGTGTTGGATAGATAATTGTTGCAATTGTTTTGTCAATTGGTCAGCAGGCTTGGTTTGTGCTGAACCAACAATACCATCAGCATGTGGTCCATCTCTCTATCTAGTTTTATCCAGTATCGATCGTGGTGCATCCGGCAGGATGTTGTATAATAAACCAGACTGAGAATAAATGAGCTCAAACTGTTGAGCCCTCATGATGGCATCTTCTTCTGAGAAAACTCTAGAAGTTGCGACGTCTTTGGATAATTGTGGGACTAAAGACTTAAGGAACCACTCAAGCAGGAATGCTGGTGGGAGTGGTACTTTGATTAGACTCTTTCGGCATCTCCACTCTTGGATATGATCAAAGATATGGTCCGTTGTTGTCTGTTCAAAATTGGCAAGCAACTTTGTGCCAACGTCGTATCTCACAGGTAACTGGAAATGGTTAAGGAAGGCCATCGCCAGTTCGCCAAAATAAGAGTATCTGGAGCGATCGAGCTTGATGTACCATTTCGCGGCACTCTCGATAAGAGTGTGTTGAAACAATCGCAACTGGACGGAGTCATCTTTCAATGAGTTAGATGAACACCAAAGATGGAAGGTAGTCACGTGATCACCTGGATCTTCATTAGGCTTGGCCTCAAACTTTGGAATATCCGAAGGCAACTTCGTTGGAATAGGAGGCCAACGTGGATCATGACAAATAGGATCATTTAACAACCTTGTCAAATCTGGCAAGTGTAACATCGCCAGGAATGGTAGTTTGGGTTGTTGCTGATAGCCTGGGAAAAAGGGTCATGGAGTTTGACTGGAAACAGGTTGCCAGGAAAAGTTTGGCTGCTGGCCCAGATTCTGGTACAAACCATGGCCCTGACCAGCGTAAGGATTTTGCATCTATGGAGACATCATTGGTTGATTCCCCATAAAGGACATAGGATGTTGGGCATTCATCGTGTTTGACGGACTTTGGGAAGGATTACCCCATGCCGGTCC
>JZKD02S1581685.1:429050-442424 GCA_000966675.3 Picea glauca | reverse complement strand
GTGGCGCGCTGGTTGGTGGCTCTTTGCCAAGTCTTTGCCCCTGCCCGGAGGTCGCGGGGTCGACTCCGGCCAACGACATAAGTTTTAAATCAATAAATGGATGACATGTGGCAACCATTGACTGGGCCACGTGTCATCATTCCATTCGTTTCCAAACATGCCAAGTCACCTGCCAACTGTCTGAATTCCTATCTGTCACATTTCTTATGGCCTACCACGTGTCGTACGACCTGCCACGTCAGCGTCCATACGGACTGTACAGACTATACAGTCAGCAACCCCTTTTTTTTTCTTGTTTGTAAATTTGAACAGAATGTGATATCTATCGCTCCTGATGTCCTTTTGAACCCAAACAAGTTGCGTTGGGTTCGTAATGATGATGCCTTCACTCTTGTTTGATTTGAAGAGATTATGAGCACTTTGAATTTTTGAGCAAAATTTGATCCCCTGATCATGTAAAGTCTACAAAGGTATACATACCCTACCCCCCTTTGGATTTGAACCTGTGACCTCTTAAGAGGAAACACATGTTCTTAACCATTTGGCCCACTCTGGTTGTATTGAACCGTTATGAGATTGATTTCAAAGACTACTTATCCCTTGGTGTTGATCAACCACCTAGTCCTATTAATTCTCTCCCAACTAGCCACATAAATCACTCTGCAGAAGAATCATTAGAGGAATAACCATCAGGAAGTCCTAGGAACATGGTTGGAATAAATTCCAACCAACCCAATAATAAACATTGGCTTTCTCAAGATGTTGGTTTTGTTCTAGGATATCCTCACCCTTTACCCAAGCATCCTAAGAATCTCCTCCCTAAGTTTGATCCTAAAAAGAAAGAATCAACAGAAGATCATATCGAAATGTTTATGTTTACTGTACAACTGATGAATGTTGAACATGAATATGTAGTTTGTAGGATTTTTCCTTACACATTTGAAGGTAAGGCTTCGACTTTATATTTCTCTTTAATGGTTCAATCACTATTTAAGATTATTTTGAGACTTCTTTCATAAAAAAAATTGGAGATGATAAATCTCGAGTAGTCCTAGTTTTTGAATTTTCTAGAATAAAGATGGATGATAAATAAAAAATCAAATATTTCTATCATTGATGAAAAAAATCCCAACTACTTATAAACCTACTAATGATGTGTCAATTGAATTCTAAACTTCATCTCTACCAGTTTCAATGGCCATGTTTGTAAAGATTTATGAGAAGGCTACTTTGGAAGACATATTTAAAGAAGTGTAACATACCCCGCCAGCCATAGGTCGAGGCATGATACCTGCAAGCCCACCCTCATACTTCTTTCTCATACTGATACCTTCCTTATTTATTAAAGATGCATAATATAAGAGAATTAATGACATGCACAGTAATATCCAGCAAGCATGCATTCTCTAAAGATTCAATTAACAATAATTAAATATACAGTGGAAAAACATTCATACGTAGATAATAATATCACAACAAAGAGCACTTATCTTTATGAAAGATGACACCAACTGGCTGCAAACCAAGGACATTCCACCCAACCATAGACACTACTGCTCCAAATCTCAACAACATTGTCACCCTCGATCCAGGGCTATGAATCCACAAGGATGGTTCTAGAGTAAACTTGGCTTCCCAAACCAACCAACTCTCAATATCGCATAGGCTTCCCAGCACTCACAACAATCCAAGTACCCAAATATCTTCTACCCATATTGCACCACCTGAGAGAACTAACCTCCACCTTTCTCTACCACGCAGTCCCTCAGGCAGTCCTTCTCCTTATTCAGGCCTCCATCGCAACTGGTTCAAAATATCAATGTTGGAACTCTCAGGACTCACAACTCTGAGCCATGTTGGACACAACCCACTGCATCTCAGACATGCAGGCCTCAAGGCATGAATGGATCACACCAGTGGCCACTACAACCAACTATCCCATGGATAATTCTTTCATAGTTCGGTCACCCTTCCTGAGACCAATACATAGGTGAGGATGGATGGAGAAGGTAGGTAAGTGCATGGGAGTGTGTGAGGGTAAGAATGAGGTAACACAAAGGTGATGGAGCAAACAAGCAAATGACCAACCCCACAATCGGACCAGGGGCGGGTTTAAGTATGTTCGTGGGGAAATCAAGAACCTCCTAGCCTCCCCAAGAAGATTACGTAACTGATTCCCCCCTTTAGGAAAAAAGTTAATTAACATAGGAATAAACATTTAGCCTCTCAAGTTCCATCTCTTGTGGAATCATATCCCCCTATAACTCTTGTCCTTGTTCATCTATCAGCCAAGGATGTGTTTATTATTAATAATGATCAAAGAATTACATTTCTTGGGCATATTGGCCCTTTAAATAATTGTTTGGGAACTCAGGCCTCTCAGCATTATAACAATACATTATTTAAAATGGGGGTTCACAACTTGAGGTGTTACATCCCCTCCCCCTTATTTTGACATTGTCCTGAGTGTATATACAAAATAAAGATCAAAATATCAAATTTATTCAAAATGTTGTGAGTACTCTGCCCGCATGGTATCTTCATTCTCCCAGGTAACATCTTCAGGATCGTAGCAAGTCCAGTGAACTTTTACCATCAATATAACTTTATTTTAGACCATTTTTACCTTTACGTCCAATACCCGTGCTGGTTGAACCTAAAAGTCTCCCTCTGTCTCTACCTGAATTAGATGCCAATCAATAACATGGTTAAGATCATGTACATATTTATTTAGTAAATATACATGAAATACATTATACACATTCATGGAAGCAGGTAATGCAAGCATGTATGCAACTGACCCTATTCTGTCCAATATTTCAAATAGACCACAGAATCTGGCTGCCATCTTCGTAAAACAACCCAATTTCAAAGAACTTTTCTTGGGCTTCACTTTCAAAATTACATGCTCCCCTACTTTAAAATCTCTAGCTGTCATGTTCTTGTCTTCATACATTTTATGTCTATCCTGAGCTTCCTTTAAATTCTGCTTGATCTTGACCACCTGGTCTTCCATGTCCTTGAGAAACTCCAACCCAAGTATTACTCTATCTATTGGGTTGTCCTAGCTCACTGGAGTATTGCCTTTCCTACAATACAAGGCTTCAAATGGGCTCATTCTCAATGAATCTTGATACCCATTGTTATATGACTCAACCAAGTGTAAGTAATCTTCCCACTTAGATGGCTTATCCATCACATACATTCTCATCATGTCTTCAATTATTTAATTGGCTCTCTTTGTTTTCCCATATGTCTGAGGATGATATGATGTGATAAAGTTTATATTTGTGCCAAATCCTTTAAACAATCACCTCCAAAAGTTGGAGGTAAACTTTGTATCTCTGTCTGAGACAATTTTTCTAGGTATCTTATGGAACCTAGAAATTTCCTTGATGAAAATTTATGCAATATTATCCATTGTATGTGTTGTCTTCATAGGCACAAAATGAGCAATCTTTGTTAATTTTTCAACCACCACCATGATTGAATCATGTTTCTTATTCGTTCTGGGTAATCCTGTGATGAAATCCATGGTGATAACTTCCCATTTCTTCTCTGGAATTGGCAATAGCTGCAACAAACTTGTTGGGTGTCTATTCTTATCCTTCACCTTCTAACATTCCATACATCGAGCGATGTAATCAACAACATCCTTTTTCATTCCCAGCCAAAAGAATTGGCTTCTTACTACTGTAATTTTTTTCTAGTAACCGAGATGTCCATCATAAGGAACATCATGCATTTCCTTCAGTACCACATTCCTCAGTTCTCCAGAACTAGGAACATAGATTCTATTTTTATGCATGAGTAATCCATCTTCGTTTATCTCATACTCCTTTATTCTCTGTTGTACATCTCCTTGTTGTAAGCTTTCCTTTACCTGTAGGTAATGCTAGTCTATAACAAGACCATCTAAAAATTTTCTCTTCAAGTCTGATTAATGTATACTGACAACAGTAGCATGCATGAGATGCACTCTCCTAGTAAGTTCATTGACAAATTTATTCTCCTTTCCCTTGATATGATTGATACCGAAGTCATACTCACTTAAAAATTCCAGCCATCTTGTTTTCCTGGCATTCAAGGTCGGTTGTTCAAAAAGATACTTCAGACCAATGTGGCATGTTCTTAATTCAAATTTATTTCCCATGAGATAATGCCTCCACCTCCTCAAGGCATGAACAATGGCAGCAAGTTCCAAGTCATGCGTGGCACAGTTCCTCTCATGTTCCTTAAGCTTTTCTGGCCTCATATCCAATGACATGTCCATTTTGTGTGAGGACTACCCCAAGTTATTCCTTACAAGCATCTATACATACCACAAAACTTTCATTTGGGTCAACAATCTTTAACACAGGTGCACTAGTAAGTAATTCCTTCAACAGATTAAAAAATAATTCACACTTGAGTGTCCATTCAAATTTAGTTTCCTTCTTTTGCAAAGAAGTGATGGGATGATAAATCTTAGAGAACCCTACTATGAACCTTCTGTAGTAGCTAGCTAATCCCATAAAATATCTTACATATGACACATTCCTAGGTCTTGGCCACCCTCTAATGGATTCGATCTTCTCTGCATCTACTGCTATTCCCTGCTATGAAATAATGTGTTCCAAGTAATGGATCTGCTTTTGATAAAAGGAACACTTAATCAACCTGGCATACAACTGATGTTCTCTCAGTACTTGCAATACGAATCTTAAGTGATGTTCATGCTCCTCTTCAGGCTTAAAATAGATAAGTATGTCATCCAAGAATACTATGACAAACTTGTCCAAATAATTTCTGAATATGCCATTCATTAAGCACATGAAGACAGTTGGTGCATTGGTCACTCCAAATGGAACCACTACAAATTCATAATGCCCATACTTGGTCCTAAAGGTTGTCTTTTGAATGTCTTCTTCCTTGATTCTTACCTAATGGTATCCTACCCTCAGGTCAATATTTGAAAATATATTTTCTCCTCTTAGCTGATCAAACAGGTCATCAATTCGGGGTAGCGTATACTTGTACTTTATAGTGTACTTGTTCAACTGTCGAAAGTCAATACACAGCCTCAAGGTTCCATCTTTATTTTTGAAAAAAAGTACTGGTGCTCCCCAAGGTGAAACACTTGGACGTATGTACCCTTTCTTCAACAATTCCTCCAACTTCATTTGTAATTCTTTTAACTCTAGTGTGCTCATTCTGTAAGGTGTTTTGACACCGGGGCATCTCCTAGCACTAAATCAATTCAGAAATCTATCTCCCTTTCTTGGTGGAAATCCAGGTATTTCTTGGAATACATCCTCAAATTCCTGTAGTACTGAGAAATCTTCAAGGCTTGACCCCTTCATATTATCTGTCTCATCCACATGAGATACATACAGTTGACATCCCTTTCTAAAATATCTTTTCAGCTGTAAGGCCGAAATCTCCTGTATAGAAATGGGTCTTGGAACTCCTTTCACAATGCTCTGTTTTCCATTTCCATCAAGACATGTAAATGTCTTATTATGACAATATAGGACAACATGATGCTTGTCCAACCAATCCATCCCAATCAAAACATCATAAGACCCCAATGGTATGATATTTAGAACAGTACTAGTATTCACGCCATTAAGACTTATGGAACAACTTTTGACCATATCATGGATTCTTCTTTTGGTTCCAATGGCTAACTGAACCAAACTTTCTTTTCCAAGTTCACTTTTCTCCAAATGTAATCTATCCACTATATTAGGATCAATGTAGCAATGAATTTTTCCTGAATCAATAAAAATAACAATAGGTTGATTTATGATCTTACCTTCCACCTCGATCATATTGGACTAGTACTTTGTTTGTTGATCATTTAAGGCTACATATATTTTTCCCATATCTTCGACTGTTGTAGCCTCTTGGATGTTGTGCACAATCTTCATTCTATCATTTTTGTGTGGGAAATGCTTGTATATGAGATCTTCCTTGCATCCCCAAAATTGGATTGGTGGTATTCCCGTTTTTCCCAATGAATATTCCTTCTTGAAACCTCCCTTAGCATACTGATCTTGATGATTTCTATTAGGCCCATTCCTATTGAAGGGAGGTTTGAATCCTTTCCTCCTCTATTCAGAATTCACATTTTTCTTGTCCTTCCAATAATTTTGCATGGATTCTCTTCCCTGGCCTTGCTCATACATGTATTTAACCTTCCTGATGACCTCATTCAAGGTCTTGGGTTCATCATACTTGATATTTTCCTTATAAAGTCTGGAAATCCACTTATAAATCTCTGTATTTTCACTTTCTCATCACTAATGAACCTGACATATTTTAACAATCCCAAGAACTTCTTCTCATACTCTACCATAGTGATGCTTCCCAACCCGAGTTCAAATAACTCCTGCATTTTCTTGTCATAGAAATTTTCTGAGAGGTACTCCTTCTGGAAGTACTTCTTGAATTGTTTCCGAGTGATCCTACTTTCATTAACATGCTCCACTTGCTTCAGTTGGACCCACCACACTTCATATTTCTCGTGTAAATGTTAGGTGAAAATCCTAGCTTCTAGGTTTGTTGAATAGTTATGCAACTGAAAATATCTCTGGATCCCAAGAAACCATGCTTTGGCATCATCATCCCTTTCTCTTTCACCATCGAAGGAAGGTGGCTTGAGATTCCTCAACTCTCCTTGCAAAATATCTACCTCTTGTTTCCTTCTTTGTTGCCTGACAGTGGACACCTCTGGACTGCTTATGGAATCATTCGATGCATAAAGATTTATTTCTGAGTAAGGAGGTGAGTGGTCTCCATGATATTCTCTATCACTTCTGGAATAACCAGCTCTTCCACGATCATTTCTCCTTTCATGAAACTTTCCTTCTTCCTCTTGTCTTGATTTCGATCCCTTCTTCATTTTCATCTACAACTGATTCAAGATCTGCAACACTCGAGCATTTATCTAACTTTTCTCTCTCATAAATATCTCATTGTCTTATTTGTAGCTCTACACTTCCATCTTCAAGCTTCTTACCGTTTCTATCAATGTTTCCTACTCTCATTTTCCCTTGCTTCCATTGGAATCTGTCTCTGCATTACCAACTCTGGTATTTTGGCCTTTGGCCTCCTTATCATGACTAGAGGCTCCCTCGCCTTCTTCCATTTCCTCAATATGCATCCCGAGATGATGTGCTTAAGCCCCTAATTTTGCAAAATGTGCAAGCGACCATTTTGTTAGAATTATGCATATGATAAACAAAATTTCCAAACCATGCTACAGGTCTCTTTCTTTTCTTTTTTTCATGGAGACCATATCCCCATTCTCCTAAAATAACAATGTCATGTTATCCTTGGCTGACACATAATTTCATCCTGTGCAGGTGCTTCCTTCAAACCACCTTCCCAGGTGACCACGACTAGAAACCACAACTAAATTTTTCCTTAGCACCTTTCTGTCTTGAAGACAACCAATTCATCCCTTAGCCCTCCATCCTTCATCTCTCAATCTACATATGACCATGACCATGAACCTGTGCTTAGCTAAAAAAGTGCTTGTTCAGAGATTCAGGACTTTAGAACCTTCAATCAGGACCAGATCAACAGTCCTCGTCCTCCTTCACGATCAACGATCAAGATCCACTTCGAGAATCTGTGCTTTGGGAGTCTCAACTTTTCTCGCTTACCTCCTCCTAGAATGCTTTTACCCAGAGCTCATGATCTACCGACACGTGTCTTCCCAAAAATCGGTGGTTGTGAATCACTTTGGCTCTTTGGGCTTCAGAAGTTTCAAACTTCCCTACTTCACTTTATCTCAGAGTGCTTTCACCCAAATTCGACAATCCTTCAATGTGTGTCTTTTGGAATCAACGGTCGGTATGTACTCTGGCCTTCGGGAGTTTATGAACCAATGAAAATTGTTACATATTTCCCCTCTGAAGTGCCTAGTCTCCGGACTACATGATCTATCACCACATGGAAAAATGCTAGAAGCGAACACATGGCCCAATGAGATGGGTGACACGTGTCATATTCTAATCGAATTTTTAATATTCCAAATTCTCAAATCTTACTGACATGTGGCACACATCCCATGTGTCCACATCATCCCAGGTGACATCCGTAAGCCATGTCACTTCATAATTCTTGGTTCCACATCATCTCCAGGTGACATCATCGTGCCCCACCACTTCGTCTCTTTGTGCATCGAGACTTCAGAAGTTTTCACACTATCACACTTCCAATTCTCCCGAACCCCGAATTCCTGAACTGGCCAATCTATCGCCATATGTCCTCCTAGATCGAATGACTAAGATTCACTTCGGGTCTTCACCCGGAGTTCACATATCTACTCCACATGTCCTCCTCAATCTGTCGGCTACGATTCCTTCGGGACTTCGAACTACGGAAATATCAAACTTCAAAATATATTTGTCCCTACTGTCTTTTATCCGAAGTCCTAGATCTGGCGACGCATGGATCTTGGCAGATCAATGGCTGAGATCCCCCCAGGTCTTCGGTTTTTTGAAGCCTCAAACTTCAAACCCCCTCCTCACTCACTTTTTCTCGGAGTGTTTTATCTAGAGCACGTGATCAGTGGACATGTGTCCTCCTACAAATCGACAATTCCCAACTACTTCGGCTCTTTGGAGATTTGTCGCTTGAGTGCTAACATGTCACGTCACTGCATGCCTTTCAATCTATGGGGGCGCACATCAACGGTGTGAAATAACTCACTTTTCGCACCACAATTCTCCCGACACTAACACGTAACCCTTTGGAGAAACCGTGGTTTGGATTGCGAGACCACCTTGGGAAATTAACTCTCATGCAACTCGGTTCCCCGCAATGCCTGTTGGTCATTTATCTCTCTCTTCAATGGGATCCGATGGTCATGACCTTAACCTTTCTTCCTTTTTATTGGAATACCCCTATTCACCTGTCCTCCAATCCAAGGATTTTATATCTCTCCTGATACTATAGTGGCAATCGCTCTTGAATTCAAAAGGAACAGTCAAAATCCTTCGAACTCTTACAAAGGATCTATGATGTTTTGTCTCCTACATAGCTTCTAAAATGCCATTCCTCCTGAGATTTTAAATTTCACGGTCAGAGTTTGATCTCAACCACGAGACTCTGACCAACAGACCCAACCCATACCAGCCCGGTGTTTCAACTTGAGGCTCTGATACCAACCTGTAACATAACCTGCCAGCCACAGGCCTAGGTATCCTACCTGCAAGCCCACCCTCAGAATTCTTTCTCATACTGATACCTTCTTTATTTATTAAAGATGCATAAGATAAGAGAATTAACGACATGCACAGTAATATCCAACAAGCATACATGTTCTAAAGATTCAATTAACGATAATTAAATATACAGTGGAAAAACATCCATACACAGGTAATAATATCACAATGGAGAGCACTTATCTTTATGAAAGATGACACCAAATGGCTGTAGACCAAGGACATTCCACCCAACCGTAGACACTACTACTCCAAATCTCAATAAAAACATCACCCCCAAGCCAGGGCTATGAATCCACACGGACGGTTCCAGAGTGAACTTGGCTTCCCAAACTAGTCATCTCTCAAGCTCTCGCAGGCTTCCCAGCACTCACAGCAATCCAAGTACCCACCTCTCTTCTACCCATCTTGCACCACCTGAGAGAATGGACCTCCACCTTTCTCTACCACACAGTCCCTCAAGCAATCCTTCTCCTTATTCAGGCCTCCAACGCAAATGGTCCAGAATCACAATGCTGGAACTCTAAGGACTCGTAGTTATGAGCCATGCTGGACACATGACACTGCATCTCAGACATGCAGGCCTCAAGACACGACTGGATCACACTAGTGGCCACTAAAACCAACTATCCCATGGTTAATTCTTTCACAGTTCGGTCCCCTTTCCCGAGACCAATACGCAGGTGAGGATGGATGGAGGATGTAGGTAAGTCCATGTGAGTGCATGAGGGTAAGAATGAGGTAACACAAAGGTGATGGAGCGGACAATCCAATGACCAACCCTACAATAGGATCAGGGGCGGGTTTAAGTATGTTCGTGGGGAAATCAAAAACCTCCTGGCCTCCCCAAGAATCTCATGTAACCGATTCCCACCTTTATGCAAAAAGGTAATTAACATAGGAATAAACATTTTTCCTCTCAATCCCCCTCTCTTGTGGAATCATATCCCCCTATAACTCTAGTCCTTGTCCATCTAGGAGCCAACGATGTGTTTATTATTAATAATGATCAAAGCATTACATTTCTTTGGCATACTGGCCCTTTAAATAATTGTTTGGGCACTTAGGCCTCTCAACATTGTAACAATACATTATTTAAAATGGGGTTTCACAACCTAGGGTGTTACAAGAAGCCATAAAATTGGAAAAGGAAACAGTCAGCTTAAAATGTAACCTTGGATCATAAATTGACAAAGATAAATCCAATAATTAGAAGTTAAGTATAACCACGCCTTCCAATGAGAAAAAATAGCAATATTCCATGGATATAGAGAAACAACAATGTATTATAAATAAACTCTAAAATGAAATTTTTGATATGAAGAGAATCCATGGAGAAGGTACCTAAAATACAAAGAAAATTTTCAAATTTCTTTTCAAGAAGAGTACCCCTCCTACAACTAATACCACTCCACCTAGAAAGGGAAATAACATGGAATAATTCCTTAATATGTTCAAATCCTTAGCCTATATTGGTGAAGCCTCTATATATGGTAAGGATGAAGAGAAATGGGAAGAGGAGGGTGATAAATAATATAAATTTAAAGATAAAGAAGAAAATTATAGGAGAGAAGTCAACTCATTCTAGGATGTTTCTCTCAAATTAGATGGAGAAGATGAATATGAATATGTTGAAGAAATACATATGTCTTAGAATTCCTACAACACTAGGAGTAAAAGAAAATCTTCAACATCATATTCTCCTTCCAATCCTAAACTTTCTCAAAAGACATCAATAGGTTAGAAGTCTACTTTTACTAGCACTGGATCCTCACCTACACTTGTTTTGAATAATATTGAATATGATTTTGATGAAGGCTTGAAGAAGACTAAATCTAACATTTCTCTTTTTAATCTTATGAAGTTACCAGAAATACAAGAAAATTTTACCAAGACTTTTCAAGGATCACCTTTGAAAAAAATAAAAAACGCTAATGTCAGAGAAAAAAAGACAAAGGATAAAGATGTCAAGAATATAGATTTCAGAAAGAAAGACTATTAAAAATAAATCTTCTACCAATGCTTCTGTAATTGGAAAAAGATCAAAATATACCACTATATTATGCCCTAAATAATGGCACACTACCCCTTAATTAGGGCATATTACATTAGCAATTTTATTTTGTTTTTGTCGGCTTGGGTCCATTAGTTGTAATTATACCTCCTAGTCTCCTATATATACCAAAGAGACATTTTCATTTGGAATCATCTTGTATTTGGACATTTATGTGGTGTATAAGGATGTTGCCCCCTTGAAGATGCTTATTATCTGAACTTCTCTCTTTTTCAAGGCATTGAGTACTTATTCTAAGGTTTTTCTATGATATATTGATATATGGTTCTTAACATATGGTATCAGAGCTCAAGGTCTTGGGGTTTCGCTGCTACATCTGAGACACCTTGGAATTTTCGCTATAATTTTTTTTCTACAATGTTTCAGAATGAATCCCTTGGAGGATATTTATTAGACAAATCAAGGTGCGTTGGGTTCAAATTGCATCTCCATAGGAATTATACTTTCGAACATACAACCTGTGTAATATAGGGTTCTGGAATCATCCTGAATTGAGTCATCGCGGAATTTTCTCTATAAATTTTTTTATGTAATGTTTCAAACCCTGAAATACACCAGATATTCACAAAAATTACTAAAGTATCTTTGATAACACAATTCATCTTCTAGGTCATCTTACATTTGTAGATACACCCTGTGGAATATAGGGTATCTGACTAGTCCTATTGACTAATCTCAAGTAAGTGTTCTAGCTAAAACAAACATATATTATTCCTAGAGTATCCAAATTGAGTGAGACTAGTTGCATTGGATAGTCGACAGTCTGTAGTATTTCTGGTACAATTTTCAGAATTTTATATCAATTATTTTGTGAGGGGCACGCTATACAAGTGAGATCTCCTGGAAAGGAAAAAAAATAGCAAGTTGTGGGCAAGTTACCATAAATTCCATTTGACACATACAATTTTGATCAAACCTATGGCATTGTGGAGAAGAAATATCAGAGAACTACAAAAAAAAAAAAATAATACCCAGAAGGGCCGACATTTTGGAGATACAACAGAAGAAAGATTGTCTAGAGAACCACCTCAAAATCAAGGTTTAAAAGTGATATTCGGCCAACATTCCACCAAAAAGGGAACTTCTACACCAAATAAGCCTCTAGAAAGTCCTACTTGGACTCTTGATGAAGGTGAAGAAATGCATAGGGACATGAACGATTTACAAAACAAAACCAGTGACAAGAGATGAACTACAAGGGATGCTGGATGGTTTAAAAAGTGATATCATGGAAGGATTGAAAATTTTCCTAATAGAGAGGACACCTAAAAGTGAAAATGTATCCCATGAAATTCATGATGAGGACACAAGGAACATGAATCAATAATGGAGAAACTCCAACTTTGGGTTGAAGACCAACTACGTTCCTAAGATCGATATGAGGAAGTTTGATGGTAAGGACCCAATCACATGGATACATCATATGGACCAATTATTTGATCTACATGATGTGCCACATACACAAAAGGTACTAATTGATTCTTTATATTTAGAACCTAATCAATTTGTGTGGTATCGATGTATTTTTTCTCGCAAATCACTCGTCACTTGGACAATTTTTACAGAAGAAACAATAGCATACTATGAGGATACAAGGATCAATACCTTCTTTATCCAATTGATAAATCTCAAGCAAAAGGGTTCAGTTACAGATCACATTGAGAACTTCCAAAGATTGAATATAAAGGTAACAAATATTCCAGATGAGCACTTGATTGATGTATTCCTAGGAATTTTAAGGGATAACATTCAACATGAGGTTCGCCTTTGGGAACCCAAATCATTAGAGAATGCATTTAGGGTGGCAATAAATGTTGAAAATAAAAATGTGGCTATGGATACTAAAAGGACCACTCCTAACATCTATTGAGAGAATAATGCTCCTTCTTCTAAAACACCTCAACCTACAAGGTTGACACCTCAATAATTGGAGGAAAGAAAAGAAAAATGTTTATTCTTTAATTGTGACAATTGTTGGAAGATTGGTTGTTGTCATTGATGTCAACCCTAGTCATGGGTTTTGGACCACAAGATTGATGAAGTTATTTGGACATGAAGGAAAATGCACATGTAGATACAACA
>JZKD02S1581685.1:416326-428743 GCA_000966675.3 Picea glauca | reverse complement strand
TGTGCATGGTGTATTGTGGTGTATTGGTGTAACTCTTATACTATTGTTCATTTCTCATTGGATATAATTGAATGGTTTAAGTATAAGTTGGAATTTTTTTTTAGAATTGTACTTGATACTAATTCACCCCCCTCTCAGTATCAACAACAACAGGTACAATAAGGGACATACATCAGGATCATTCTATTCACCTAATTCCTAGGATTTTTCCTCCTAACATCAGGATGTACAGATACCCTTATGCCTAGAAGAGTGAAATTGAGCGTATGGTTGACGAAATCTTAGAGGCTGGCATTATTAGACCTAGCCAAAGTTCTTACTCTACACTGGTGGTAATGTTACTCAAGAAAGATGGCTCATGGAATATGTGTCCATATTAGAGAGAGCTCAACAAGATCATTATTAAAGATAAGTTTCCCATTCCCGTCATTGATGAATTGTTAGATGAACTACATCGAGAAATCTATTTCACAAAGTTGGATCTTCGTTCAGTGTATCATCAGATTAGAATGAAGGAAGAAGATATCCCAAAAACAACATTCTAAACTCATGAAGTCCATTATGAGTTTTTGGTCATGCCTTTTGGCCTTACAAATGCACCTTCCACATTCCAAGGGTTGATGAATTCCATTTTCAAGCCCTTCATTCGAAAAATTGTTTTAGCATTTTTTGATGATATACTAATGTATAGAAAGTCTTCGGAGGATCATGTGTCACATGTTAACAAGGTGCTACAACTACTAAAGGAGAAACAACTATATGCCAAACCATCCAAATGTTTCTTTGGGGTTAAGGAGGTAGATTATTTGGGTCATATTGTATCTCATGAAGGTGTCAAGGTAGAACCTAACAAGATTAAGGCCATGATGGACTGGATGATTCCCAAAACATTGAAGAATCTTAGAGTATTTTTAGGTTTGAAAAGTTACTACCGCAAGTTTGTTCGGAACTATGGAAGAATAGAAACACCTTTAACGATGCTGACTGAGAAGGATTCATTTTCATGGACTCGAGAGGAAACTAAATATTTTTAACAACTTAAAGAGGTGATGTGAAAAGCTCATGTCTTGGACACTCCATAGTTCACAAAAACCTTTATTGTGGAATGTGATGCCTTTGGAAATGGAATTGGTTCTATCCTAATGCAAGAAGAAAGGCCCTTGGATTTTGAAAGTCGGCCACTCAAGAGAAAGGAATTACACAAACCCATTTAAGGAAATGATGGCAATACTACATGCATTGAAGAAATGGTGCTCTTACCTAATAGGTAGGAACTTCAAGGTCAAAATAGGTCATGATAGTCTTAAATACTTATTGGAACAAAGACTATCTTCAGAAGAAAAACAAAAATGGGTGACCAGGATATTGAGTTATGATTTTGAAATCGTCTATAAAAAAGAGAAGAAAAATGTTGTGGAAAATGCACTCTCAAGAAAGGATGAATATTTTGAGGCCTTTCTCTGTGTTATCTCGATCATCCAACCTCATTGGATAATAGAAGCAAGGGATGAATGGAAGAATGATGAAAATGTGTGGACTCTCATTCAAAGGTTGCAGCAGGATTCTAGTGCATCAGATACATTTACATGGAAAAATGATTCACTATGGTACACAGATCTCTTGTATTTATCTAAGAACTCCCAACTCAAACAAAGGTACTATAGGAATTGCACACATCTCCAATAAGAGGGAACTCGGTGTTATCACTGAAATTTCATCCGCAAATGGTTACAAGAATCCAACATCTCCAAACAACTATTAGTTCACCCATGGACCAAAAATTCATTTCCAAAAGGCCCAAAACTATACAATCAGCAATAAAATCAGCATGCTCTAAGACTACACAGGGAGCGCGCACACATGCGCCATTTGGAAATGCATGAAAAAGTGCACATGTGCACGATGCACGACCGTGGATGCAAAAAACCGCGCATCCCTCAAAACAATGCATTTATGATATTGGTCGGCCTCCCACCCACTTCTGGTTCATCTTCCAAGTCGATTTGACATCCAAATCTCGACTGAATCTGACTAGGTGGCTAGTCAAAGACCTAAGGGTGCCCTAAATGGCCCCTTGTTCACACTAAAATCTAGTTGAATAATGCCTCAAAGTTATGCTATAAAAGGAAGTTATGGGTGCACTACATTTTCAAGGAATTCATTTGTATTATTATGTTGTTGATATTCTCTTGGAGGATCCTCTTTCCTCATCAAGAGCATGCTAGCACCATTTCACTTAGCCATTCATATCCCCTCTAGAATGAATGTGTTTTGGATTCTCTTCACCATTTCATTCTAGTTCCTCATTTGTAAGAAGAGCTCAATATTTGGGGGTCCAAGAGCCCTCCCTTGGAGGAAGAGGGGACCCAAAGTCTCCCTTTCTCTTCAGTGTTTTCTTTCCACAAATACAATCCTTTCCATTGGTGGCATGAGTCTTGTTTGTTCCTTGTTCTTATGTTCTTATGTACTATAGTTTAATTGTTTTTATCATTCTTAGTTTAATTCTTTTCTTATATTTTATGATTTATCTTTCTAAACCTTTCCTTTACTGTTGTCTTGCCAACTGACCCAACTGGGCTTGTAAGCACCATTATTTTTCTCATTTAGGTGACAAAAGAGGTGCAACAGATTGGCAACTCTGTTGGGGAAAGGTATCAATTTCCTGCCCCATTCGGGTTATTTTAGTTCTTCCTTTTGTTTTCTTTAACTTACAGGGATCATAACCGGCCCAAGCTGACCTGCAAAAGGCCAAGTTCAAAGCTGAGAAGAGAGAATTTCATCCAAAATTTTCTTCACAAACGTGTAATAGACAGTGTGCGCATGATTTAACCCACAGGCGTGTCTTCAGTGCACATGCGCCAAAACCACTATATCGCTCAGAGTCTTCTGTGCACCTGCACCCATAAATCACTTTCAATTTGTGCATTGGTGCTCAGAGCACCTCGGTCTATTCCGAGGCCCGCCCACCTATGCAAAATAACACAAATTGTAAGTTTTTTGTGGTCTTTGGAAGGTCCGTAGCCTTCTTAAAGTTCATTCCATGCATATTGTAATCTGCACCACACTTACATTCCCTCTCCATATAAAGGGAATAGTCAAAACGTAGGCACTTAGGGGGTTAAAAATCATTATTTTTCCTCTTTTGCTTTCATGTTTCCACATGGATGGCTTGCTTTGATTAAAGTTTAAGTTGGAATAATTCTACATCACATATAAAACTTGCATTGGGACCAAAAATTAGATATCAATCGTTGAGTATGCTCTTCTCTCACGCCCCAAAGAGATCTTGAGAATCAGAAAGAGGTTGAAGGAAAATTTAATCTCCCTTAAAAAAGACAAAATCTTTAGGAGAGGACAACAGCCCCCTCGGGACTCCTCTTAGTTTATTTTTTCAAACACATATTAAGATTGTAATGGGCCCATACATGCCCACATGCTACAAAGATAGGATAGTGTTGAAATTTACTTTCTTAGATTAAATCACTAGGGAATTTTTAAGGTTTTGTAACGAGCCCATATATGCCCACATGTCCACAATATAGCATAGTTTCAAAGATTTTTTAGATTAAATCACATTAGGGAGTTAAAGGAATAGTAAGGACCCACATGTCCACATGCTAGTTTCCTAGGGACTTAAAAATTCCGCAAGGTTGTACCAATGACATTTAGTTAATTAGGTAATCAAAACTTGTAAGGACCAAGCAAATTCCACATGCAGCAAGGTAACACCTAAATTATTAAAAATATTGGCACACTTTCACTTGATTCACACACAAAGTCACTACTCACTCAGTTTCATATCAAAACGTGGAGGTTAAAGTAAGTTTCCTCCAAAGGGATTCCGAAACACCCCACACTTTTCTTGGCGAAACTCTCCACTCCCACTTAATTTCAATGAGATTGGATCACACCCCCAATCTCTCAAACAACCACACCTAAATTTTTTCTAAAAAACTCACTAAGTTTTCCTCCACAAGAGGTGCCAAAAGAATTTTTTTAGTCTAGGTAGGATTTTGGGGATAGGCATCCAAATAATTCCTCATTATCTGGTTCTCACATCTTCAAACAATAGAAGTTGTCAAATAGGGAACTCTAAATCCTCCAAGTCAAGTGTTCCTAACACCATAAGGCAGGGAGATACCCGTGAAGGGTTGAAGGTTGAGGTTCGGTTGTTCAGTGTGTCCCCCCTTGAGGCACCCACCTCTTGGACGGGATCCAGTCTGTGACCCATTTCTTAGGCCGAAAATCTAAATATCGCACTTTGACCGAGGTACCTAGTGACCAAATTTTAGGACATCTACCCAGGTGGCAATTGTGGGTTGCAATTGCACCTTGATCAGATTTTGTGTGGCTATTGGGAAATATCTCTAGCTCTTTCATGATATGCACCCTCTACCCCTCATTATAACTGATTACTTTATCCTTCAATAGTTCCTCTTCTAGTGGATTCAGACCCCACTATTGAGTGCTATTGGAAGGTCCAATGTTGTTTGAGAGGAAGGATGTTACGTCTTTTAGGACAAGAGAATTTGTTTTCTTTGTTCTCCCACACGGACAAAATCCACCTACCCACATGTATGCTTCTTTATCAATTGATTTATGTATGATGCTCTTGTGATTACATATGATTGTGATATATATTGTGAAGGTCCAAGTTATACAAAGTCTCTTGTTTATTAATTTCTCTCATCACCATTTGCACACATCCACCTTGCTAGTCGGACATCATAGGGGACCCACAAAACCCCCATCATTCTAGACGCTTGCTAAATCTCCCTCCCATTCTAGGGGGAGTTCCTAATCTTGCCAAATCATCGGCCATACTTCCCCACACCCCTGTGAGTGCTACTGTCTTGGGATCAACTTTGCTTGGTTCCACTCTGCTTGGGTCCACTTCCTAAGGTCAAACATCCCCACACTCTCCTTTCCATGGAAGCAGGGGACCAACTTCTTCTCAAGGGGGAAGTACAAACCCACTTAGTCCCCCTCAAGGGTCAGGTACACAAAAAACTCACACTATGGATGGAACTAATCCTCTGCCACCACCTCAGATGCCATACTTGGCTTCCCTCAACATACCAAATTTGACTAAACTCATCAATGATCCTATATTTCACAACCCCACATGGCCAACAATGCCTACCAAACTGCCTTCAGACATCCCCAAGTTTGAAGGAAAATCGGGAGACGATCCCGCAAACCATATCATGACCTTTCACTTATTGTGCTCTTCAAACAACATCACAGACGATTCCATCCGATTGAGGTTATTTCAACATACACTCACTGGCCCATCAACTAAGTGGTATGTAGAAGAAAAATCTGGATCCGATGTGACCTTTGAACCCTTGGTCAAAGCATTCTTGACCTTCTTTCAACTACCAATTCATCATGACAATGGCCTCAAACTACTCTCGAAATTTAAACAAACCTCCGCCATGCACATCTTTGACCACATTCACGAATGGCGTCGGCGGCGTAGTCTCTGCAAAGATGAAGCTACTCCACAACAATGTCTCAATTGGTTCCTAAAATCACTTGTTTCCCTCCTTGCCAAAGATGTGGCTGCCACCTTCCCCCAGTCTAAAGAAGAATACATTAGAAAGGCCCAACAGTTCAAACTCATTTACTCATAGTCAGGGTACTTATATACAATACTACCTGACACCTCGAGATCCATTCCATTCGGCTAGGAAAAACCTGATATGTCTCACTCAGCAAATGGATTGATTGGTACCACTACACACCACAATTCACATCCCCAATAACCACCAATGTCTGTAACCCCTCAATATCCACCTGCATACGGTGGACCCCCTTATTATAATCCTCCCCCTTATCCACAAACATACCCCTTGACCTTTCCTCCGCCCACCAACGGACCACCTCCAACACCCACAATACACCCCGTAGCTCAACCTAATTTTGGTACCCCCCCCACCTCTGCTTACACCCTAAGAACTAGTGAAACCACCACGCCTTCCTATGCATCCTATGGATCATTACCATAGCATAATCCATAATTTCCATTTCTTGGTCCCCCCCATCCTATTTCTTCACCACAAGGACAACCACATGCTGGGGTTAACTTTGTTCAACCATCTCCCGTTCAGCAATACCAAAATTTTGAACAATTGAATACGGCTAATCCATCCTATCAGTTGAACAATGACAGAAAGAAAGGGAAAAACCAAAACAATAATAATCTCAGACCAGGAGGAAACCAGAACCAACCCCAGTAGAACCAACCTACAGGGGGCAACCAGAACCAGGGGAACCAGAACCCTCAAGGGGGAAATAACAACAAACACCAAGGAAAGAACAACAAAACTATTCGGACAAACTTCCCTTGTGCACTCTGTGGTGATTATGGCCATTATACTCAACATTGCCCCCAAATGGCAGACTTCAAACAAATGAAAGAATCTGGTAATGGACCACATCTTCCATACCCGCCTGCCCCCCTGCAAGCCCCACAAAAATATGTGCATCACCTACACCCGGCCGTGTTGCAAAACCCCATACAACATCAAGGGGTGATAAACACCCAACAAGAGATGAAACCTGCCCCACCACAGGCATGACCATATCACAACCCAGGCACTTCAGCAGATCGAACTATCCTTCTCACTAGTGAGGAAGAGGTCCTTCTACAAACGCACAGTCATCAATACAACGCACCCTCTGACCCGACTCCCACTACCTCGGAGGCCACCCCAGTCAAAAATGGCCCACCTTTGATGATTCTGCACCATAATATTGAAACACCTATTCGCATCCCTCACATCCCATTGCGAAGGAATATCCATAACCCTCAAGCTAGGGCAGCCCACAATTATAGTTTGGTCGACGACTTGGCCCAATCCCCCGTTGCCATGTCAATATTAGAAGTTCTTCAAACTTTTCCTACTCAACGAAAGTCATTACTTTCCACTCTAGGGGTAGTCCACCCTACTGATACACGAATCATTACATTTGATATCGACAGTGGAGAACCTCGTCTCCTCGCTCTTGTCACTTTTCAAATATCGGTTAAAATCCAGAACATCATCGTTCACCGCTGCATCATTGACGAAGGTGCATCCACATGCATCATGTCCAAAACTATTTGGTAGAAAATTGGATCTCCAGAGCTAATACCATCCTCTATTACTCTGAGGGCTTATGACGGATGACCCTCGTCTCCCAAGGGGCTCTTCCAAAATTTTCCCATCAAACTCGAGGGTAAAAATATCCTTATTGACATTAAGGTTATCGATGCCCCACTCAAATACAATATTTTGTTTTGTCGTAGCTACATGTATGTTATGAAGGCAGTCACCTCTTCTGTGTTCTAAACCATGATGTTTCCCCATAACAGAAAGATCATTACCATTGATCAGGTATCACATTATGAGCCTAACCCTTCATCCAACATCAACAACATCCTCCCTTTCATCCACACTAATCCGGATGCCTATCCACTGATCAAGATCGCCCCCAGAATTTTTAAGGACCCATCCTTACTAGGAACATACCACAAAACACCACCACTCATCCATCCTTCCTCACAAGTATGTGTCGTCTCCACCAAAGGAACAAAAACTGAAGATACTCTCCCTCCCACTGAGGCCCCTTTCATCCCTAACATCCCACTAGTCACAAAACTCCTTCCTCAAGAATATCCTCGACCTTGTTCATCTCTACTCATTCCTGATCTTTCCCTCCCCCAAGGCCATATCCCGGTTTAGGAAACTATCCCCCAAGCCATTACCCAAATCCCTTTCTTTTACCCCCCACCGGGTGTACAAGCTTTCCAAGTTGTTGTAACTCTCACCCTTCCTAACATTGTGTTGGAAATCCTAGTATGGTATCTACATCCACCTGAGATGGTTCCTCAACCATCCCTCCCTCTCCAAATAGAAGGAATCTCGATGTAGATTCCCATACTTACCCCCACAGTCCCACTCACACCCCCAATCATTAGCACCCCTACTACAACTGGGAGCAGAAGAAAAAGAAGGAGCCCACTGCTCCACTTCCCTCACATGTCCAACCTCCTTGCGTGCTATGCGAGAAAGACGGACACCCCACCAACAAGTGCCCATCTCTCCCCGAGTTACATAATCTCATTCAACTCCCTTGAGCACAACCACCACTCGTTGCTTTCTCCAGTACTTCCGCTATCTCCCAGAACACAAGTAGAAAAGGACTGCGAACCAAATTTGCATGCGCCATCTGTTCATAATATGGCCATTACACACACCATTGTCCAGTGTTACCTCAATTCTGGCAGATGCTAACAGCTGTACGCCCAAGATTTCAGCAAGAACCCACCCCAACACATGTCACCAACATCCATTATGTCACGACCTCGGTCAATGAACGTATGACATGTCCTTTCTCTCTATGTGAATCACTTGATAATTTCACATATCAATGTCCTATGATCATTGAATAGAGGCATCACCAACTGGCCCTTATTCAAAATCATACACCCCCTCCTCCAACAAAACCAGTGAGTACCCTTACCCCATCACTTGATATGGTTCATATATTTTTACTGGAACCTGAGGCACTCCCTACCTCCCCATGGTTCCTAGATGATTTATATGAGGATTTACCCCTAATTCTCCAATTCATTTCCCCACAGAAATTCTACACCCGACTACCATTTTCAACCCACAATATCTCGATATTTGGTTTATGTTGAGTGAACCATCGCAACCTCCTTACGATACCTCCTCTACAATCACTCATCCACTCAATAAGATAGCAGGTAAAAATGAGGTGGCATTATGGACCCTACAACTATATATAGTCCATTTTGCCAAACTTCCAGACTCATTTCCAGGAGCTCAGGGTGTCCTTTTTTCAATCCGTCTTCAGCCACGGGATCAGGACCTCGTCACCTACACCATTCCCTTCCTTGGGCCACTTTCCATCCTCAACCCCCAGGGACCATTGTTCTCATCCAATTCTCAGGTACGCATGATTACATTCACATATTATTGAATAACTTTTATATGATCTTTCTCTTCAGATATTGTTCACATTGGGTATTCGATTTTCATGTTTGTAGGTACTTGATCATTACACATTAGCGGTATCCTTCCAGGTATATTATCGACACTGGCATGTAGTCATTCCCTCTGAATATCAAAATGCATCTCCCAGTCACACCCTCCGATCTTTGCCTCTAGGATCCCTATAATCGGCTCTGCAGTACTGTCACCTCCACTACATTTTGGTACTGACACTCGGTAGCACTCTCCCCCACATGATTTTTCCCATTCAAAGTTCCCTTAACACTTTGACACTCATGTTTTTTTCACCTATTAGGGATGGGAGTCCCAATAGTCTTATGCATTGTCGAGAACTAGCCACATATCCCTTCTCCTCATTTTTCTAGCCTACCCAATGGACTCTCGGATTACTTCATCATGGTTCTAGTTTTGACTGCACCTCCACAGTATCATTAACCATCCATTTCACCCACCATTATTTTTCCCATCTACAGATTGTGCTCCATACATTTACCTAATATAGAAACCTGCCTATGGGGCCCCCACCCTCCACTTGTTTTTTGAGAAGTTTTCACACTCATCAGGGCAAGCCATCTTACATTGGGGCACCCATTTCTATATCTGCATAGTTATCCCAACTTATTTTTTATTCTTTTAGTAATTGTACAAACCCTTTTCTTCATTTTCATAGCTTTTTGTTGTCGCCTTTAGCGATCTTCCTTTCCTCGGAAAAGCAACCCTGTCTCCCTTGGTTGGGGCATTTTTTACTTCCCGACATCAATGACATTATCCATAAACCTCGAGTATCCTACAACCCATACACCTTTTGATCTCTGTGTTTATCCATTTTGTCATGCCTCTGGCACAATTTACCATCATCTAGTTGTCCCCCTGACACTAGATTTAGTTTCATAGTTGTTTCCACTTTACATATCTCCCCAACCAATGACAATATTGAGTCTCACTACTCCTAGACTTCGTCCATGTTACTCATCAGTTCCTGATTTTATCCAAGTGGATTTCATGAAGCCCTCCTCTTCGCGAAGTCGCGTCTCCCTTTCTGTCGACATCAACACAGTTTCCAGAAGGGCGACCATATCTTGACTCTCATTACCTTTACAATGAGGAGTCTTGGATGGAACAGGGAAAACCACCATTGTTCTCTGTTGTCACTGACCCCCTTAACATTCGACTTCAACACTATTTCATGTTACGGTGGGTCTTACTTTGCGACCTTTGCATTTGTTTTATATTAGCCGAAGACCTATGAAATTTAATAGACTATCAATGTCTGCAGATTTATCGACACTTCCCACAGGTGTCCTTACTTATTTTTTCAGATCTTGTTCACCATCAGAATTGTCCTCTATTATTATCAAACCACCCCGACGAGCACTGCAGTGATCTACATACACAACAACTTCAGTCACTGTATTTTGAGTTACATGACATGAGCATGGGGCATGCCCACCTCGTTTGTACACAGTTTTATTTTTTCCACACCCTGGAAAAAGCTTGGGTCCTACAGGTCCCCCTCTCCTTCCAATGGATCACTCTTGATAATACTCACAATGCTCTTTCTTACACAGGTGCTATCAGTAGAAGAAACATTGATTTATTTTGGCTATATGTATGCTCATAACCTCACACATCAGGGGGCATCTGTTATCACTGAAATTTCATCCACAAATGGTTACAGGAATCCGACATCTCCAAACAACTATTAGTTCACCCATGGACCAAAAATACATTTCCAAAAGGCCCAAAACTATACAATCAGTAATAAAATCAACATGCGCAAAGACTACACAGGGAGCACGCACACATGCGCCATTCAGAAACACAGGAAAAAGTGCACATGTGAACGATGCGTGACTGTGGACGTAAAAAACCATGCATCCCTCAAAACGACGCATTTATGATATTGGTCGGCCTCCCACCCACTTCTAGTTCATCTTCCAAGTCGATTTGACATCCAAATCTCAGCTGAATCCAACTGGGTGGTTGGTCAAAGACCTAAGGGTGCCCTAAATGGCCCCTTTTTCACACTAACATTTGGTTGAATAATCCCTCAAAATTATGCTATAAAAGGAAGCCATGGGTGCACTACATTTTCAAGGAATTCATTTGTATTGTTATGTTGTTGATATTCTCTTGGAGGATCCTCTTTCCTCATCAAGAGTATGCTAGCACCATTTCACTTAGCCATTCATATCACCTCTAGAATGAATGTGCTTTGGATTCTCTTCACCATTTCATTCGAGTTCCTCATTTGTAAGAAGATCTCAATATTTGGGGGTCCAAGAGCCCTCCCTTGGAGGAAGAGGGGACCCAAAGTCTCCCTTTCTCTTTGGTGTTTTCTTTCCACTAATACAATCCTTTCCATTGGTGGCATGAGTCTTGTTTGTTCCTTGTTCTTATGTTCTTATGCACTATAGATTAATTGTTTTTATCATTCTTAGTTTAATTATTTGCTTATCTTTTATGCTTTATCTTTCTAACCTTTTCCTTTACTGTTGTCTTTCCTCGCTGACCCAATTGGGCTTGTAAGCACCATTATTTTGCTCATTTAGGTGACAAAAGAGGTGCAACACTCGGAATTTTTGAAAACCTACCATAGGGTCAAGAAGGAATTTTTTTGGGATGGCCTTAAAATTGATGTTCAAAGGTTTGTTCCATAATGTTTGGTTTTCCAAAAAAATATGGTGGAAACAATTAATACCCCAGGTATTTTACAACCATTAGCCATCCCAAGTCAGCGTTGGGAGGAGGTTTCCATGGAGTTCATCACAGGGTTACCAAAGTCTGAAGGATTAAAGAGTGTCATCATGGTGATTGTTGATAGACTGACGAAGTACGCACACTTTTGTGCACTCTCTCATCCCTTCAAATCGATTACAGATGCCACCACATTCATGGAGACAGTTCAAAAGCTACATGGAATCCCAAAGATTATTGTAAGCAATAGAGATCCCATCTTCACTAGACATTTTTGGACAAAATTATTTTCTTATTTGGGTACTCAATTGACTCATAGCTCATCCTATCATCCTCAATCTGATGGATAAACCAAGATAGTGAACAAATGTCTGGAAGTCTACCTTCGTTGCTTTGTCTCTGATAAACAAACACAATGGTTCAAATGGTTACCATTGGCAGAATGGTGGTATAACACTTCCTTTCATACTACAACAAAAATGACACCATTTATGGAACTCTATGGATACCACCCTCCTTCTGTCACTTCTTCTCTAAAAGAAAAATCTAAGTTTCAAGTAGTGGAAGATCACATTGAGCATCAACAACAAGTTCTCAAAATATTAAAGGACAACCTGACCATGGCACAAAATCACATGAAACAACAAGCAGATCAACATCGTAGTGAAAGAATTTTTGAAGTAGGGGATTGGGT
>JZKD02S1581685.1:401293-416276 GCA_000966675.3 Picea glauca | reverse complement strand
CCTCAAGCAAGCCAAGAAGGATAATAAATTATCACCAAAGTACTATGGCCCTTATAAGGTGTTGCAAAATATTGGTACTATGGAATACAAATTGGAGTTTCCTGCATCTTCACGATTACACCCAGTTTTCCATGTTTCATGCTTAAAGAAGGTTATAGGTGACAAGATCCCAGTTCAAACTATATTGTGAGAATTTGACGAGGAAGAAAAAATCATATTGGAGCCTGAATCCATCACTAACACAAGAATTCTCCAGTTAAGGAATAGATCCATTTCAGAGTATCTCATTAAATGGAGGAAACTATCAGCTGAAGATTCCACTTGGGAAGATGACTCTTTTATACAGAAGCATCCAGAGTTACTCAAGCGTTGCGGACAACACTTGTCTCAAGGGGAGGGGCATGTTAAGATCTAAATAGTGGCACATTACCCCTTAATTGGGCCATATTACATTAGTAATGTTATTTTATTCATGTCATCTTGGGTCCATTAGTTGTAATTGTACCTCCTAGTCTCCTATATATACCAAGGAGACATTTTAATTTGGAATCATCTTGTATTTGGACATTTATGTGGTGTATAAGGAGGTTTCCCCCTCAAAGAGTCTTATTATCTGAAATTCTCTCTTATTCAAGGTGTTGAGTACTTATTATGAGGTTTTTCTATGATATATTGATATTTGGTTCTTAACACACTCCCCCTTTCTTATTGACTTTTGAAATTTTTAATGGGAATGTACACAATTATATGGTTGATTTGGGTGCTTCTTTTAATGTTATTCCATATGTTATTTGTCAAAATTTGAATGCAAACCTGAAAAAAATAATATTCAAATCATACAATTGGATATATCAAGTGTCCAAGGTTATGGAAGAATTGAATAATGTCTTGATAATACTGGCTTCCAATCCAAAGTTTCATCAAACAATGGATATCATTGTGGTAGACATTCCAAAAACATGTGGGTTGTTATTGAGTAGAGATTGGTCTACATTTTTAAATGGATATTTTTCTAGTGATTGGTGTCACCCATGGCTTCCTTACAATGGAAAAAAGAATTAGATAAGAGTAGATATAGAGAGATACATGAATCATGTTGTCATGGATCTTAATTATTTGAATGAGCCAATAATGTTCAATAACTCAATTATGGGGAATTACATATTGGGTATATTCTTTGGATATTTCACTGTTGAAATGTATCAACATGTAAAGTCACACATGCAATATGAAATCCTTAATTACAATTAGGTTGTTGAGTTTCACGATAATATAGTAGGTAGGAGAGATACTAAACCTGATGTACACACTAATATAGATGTAAACACTAATTTGGATGTACATACTAACCCGTATGTAAAGACTAATTTAATTGTAGAAACTAGTTCCAAGATAACTCTTGATATGTAGACTATTTTCTTTGATGGATCCAAGTCTAATGAGGGTGCAAGTGTTGGTTGCATTCCCAAGGACCGCAAGGGTAATAAAATTTTGATATCCTATAGAATTGAATTCTAATGCACAAATAATGTTGCTTTATATGAAGCCCTAATTAAGGGATTAAGAAAGGCATTTGACCTCAAAGTTAAATTGTTAAAAGTGTTTGGTGACTCTTAAATTGTCACAAGATAGGTACAAAATTATATTAATTGCATTTATAATCATTTGAAACGCTACCAGCAAGAGGTATGGGATTTACTTAATAAATCTAACAATTTTAATATCAGTACTATTTGTCACTCTTTGAATTATGATGCTAATATTTTATCTAATGTCGCGTCAAAGATAATTCCATCAAAGGGTATAATGCCTAACACTTTTTTTGTGGAATTTTTATACAAACCCTTAGTACCTAACAATATAACAAATTGGATAGTTTTTTAAGATGATTAATAGATAATTACATTCTTGAATTTAAAAGACATTTTTAGAGATTCAACTATTGATGAACTCCAACATGAAAAAGTGTTGAATTTTCAAACATAATTTTTTGAATATCAAACAATTGGGAATAAAAAGACTCCCATGAATGTTATTCCAAATCTTGTGGCGAGGCTAGAGAAATTATATGATTTATAGGATAAATTCAAAAAGGTTATCAACTACAAAACAAACAGTTCATCCATGCAGTATGAAGTGATAAATATGGGAATTAACAACAACCCTCAGATTTTCAACCTTGGTATCAACTTATCTCCAGTAGAAAATAAGGCCTTCATTAAAACTTTTAGAGAATATAAAGATATATTTGCATGGACATATGATTATATAAAAAAAAATTGATACTAATATCATCCAACATGTGATACCCATGAAGCCTAAAAAAATTCCCTTTCAACATAAGTTGAAGAAAATGCATCCCAATTTAGAAGCTCTAGTGAAAGGAGAATTGAATAAGATATTGTCTTCCAAGGTTTTTTTTGTTGTTCGACATACATAATGGATAGCTAATTTAGTCCACATTATGAATAAAAATGGAGACATCAGACTATGTGTGGACTTCAAAAACCTAAACAAAGCCTATAAGAAGGATAATTACCTTGTGCTTCCCATGGAGCAGATATTACAAAGTGTCTCTATATATGAGATGCTATCACTCCTATATGGTTTCTTAGGATATAATCAAGCCCTGGTTTCCCATGATGATTAGTTGAAGATTACCTTCAACATCAAATTGGGAACATACACATACATGAAGATGCCTTTTGGTTTGAGCAATGTTGGAGCCACGTTTCATAGAGCTATGGATATAGCATTAAGAGAGATAATTAGTAAATGTGTTATATTGTATATTGATGGTGTCATTATGTTTTCTAAAAACATAAGGGATCATGTCCATCACTTAAGGAATATTTTTGAAAGATGTAGTAGGTATGGCATCTCTCTCAATCCTAGCAAATCTATATTTGTTTTAGATGAAGGAAAGATCATAAGGTTTTTTTTTTCCAAAGAATAAATAATGATAGAACTAGAAAGAACGTAAGCTATTTATAAAATTGTTTTTCCTCATAACAAAAAATCTATGCAATCATTCCTTGAAAAAATATTTTTTTTTTGTATATTTGCTCCCATTTTCTCTGAAACTATGAATCCCCTTCAAGATATGATGAATAAAAAACTGAGTTCAAATCGGGTCCCAAGGAAAAGGAATCTTTTACTCAGATTAGATAAGAAATAGAAAAATACACAACCTTATTGAGTCTCAAATTCAATAAAGATTTCATCTTGTATACATTCACTTTTTGACACAACATTTACAACTATTATCTCCCAGAAAAATGAGGAAGGGAATGAATTCCCAATTGCATTCATGAGTGCAATATTGCAAGGGCCAGAGCTCAAATATCTAGAGGTGGATAAATAGGCCTATTTTTCCTTCAAAGAAGTTAAAAACTTTATACTCTACCTACACAAATCCAGAACCAAAGTAGCGGTATCTTACTCTATAGTGAGAAATCTATTGGTACAGAAATATGTGGGAGAGAAAATATCTCACGGGATGACTTCCTTACAAGAGTATGACCTTGAAATTAATCCTATGAGAATAGTAAAAGTCCAAGGACTCTGCAAACTAGTAGCAGAGAAAAAAGAACCTAGAGTGATGAAGGAGACTTAATTGAAGATGAAGTTCACTATATCCATGTTCCTACTAACTCCTGGAACTACGAGCTAAAATATTTCTTAACCCATGGTAGTGCTCCCCAATACATGTAACCTATAAAGAGAATACCTCTCAGGCTCAAATCAACTCAATATTAGTGTATTAATGGGATCCTTTTCAGAAGGAATTATGATGATGTTTTGTTTAGGTTCCTTGAAAAATATCATGCAAAAAAGGTTCTACAAGAACTACATGATGGTCCTTCTAGAGAACATTTTGGAGGGGACACCATAACACATAAAATTCTCAAGAAAGGATATTATTGGCCCACTATGTTCAAGGATTCCCATGCATATTCTAGGAAATGTGAGGTTGTCAAAATTCAATTGGAAAAGAGAAGAAACATGAATCGCTTTACAACATGTTTCAGTTGACAACCCTTTCCAACAATTGGGTTTAGACATTATTAGGGAGATAAATAGTAATTCATCACAACTCCATAAATATATCTTGAATGAAATATATTATTTTACTCAATGGATATAATAAATACCTCTAAAAGTTGTTAACAAAAACCAAGTGATTTATTTCCTTGAATGTCACATAATTACAAGGTTTGGTGTTACTCAGTCTTTGGTATTTGATAATGAAAAATACCTTTCATCACTAAAATTGATTGAATATGATCTTGAAAATAACATCAAAATTAAATATGTATCCAATTACTACCCCCAGATAAATGGTTTAGCAAAGTGCACTAATAAAAATATAATAATAATCCTTAAGCATATTGTAACTTACCATTGGAGAAGATGGCATTTAGATTTACCAAATTCCCTGTGGGATGATAAGGTGACACCTAAAACATCCTTAGGGAACTCTGCTTTCTTCTAGGTGTATGGACAAAAGGGAATTTTATCTACTCATATCTTCTTGACTTCCCTACAATTATCCCAATCTACTCAAGAGGAAAATTTTCTAATCATGCAACATAGATTAAACACTCTTCTCAAGTTAGAAGAAGAAAGGGAAAAAAAACAAAAGAAAACTAGATCAACACTAGGAGCTGGTAAAAAGATGGTTTGATAAAATGTCTGTCAAAAACAAGGATTTTCAAGTTGGGGACTTAGTTCTCAAATGGGACAAAGCCAATGAAACCAAAGGGAAACACATTAAGTTTTAGCATCTCTAGTTTGGTCCATATAAAATTCATGAAAAAATCGGGTCTATGACTTTCAAACTCAAAACCTTAGAAGGGGAGGTTGAGGAACTTCCTTTCAATGTACGAATCCTCAAAAATTATTTTTCATGATAACCGATGGTGATATAGTCTTTTATATATTACATTTCCTTTCATAACAATTTTCTTTAGAAAATTTTATTTTTCTTTTAATTGCCTTTGTACATTTTTAAAAAAAATTGTTTTATGCCTTCCAAGCAGATTCTGAATTGACTGCCATGTTTTAAATCACACTCATCCCTATTTAGTATGTATGTATGTTGGAGGATATGGGTTATTTTCTATGAAAAAATGGAGGTAAAACTTCATCTAACGATATGTCTCAAAGATACCTAGAAATGGAGAATCTACTCTATGTAATGTGGTGAAGAATAAGGATGTCAACGTCAAACGATGGAAAACTGGGTATTAACAAAATTCTTAGGTTATGCATTGGATAAAATACAATACAAAATATGAAATTAAACGTGGTATCTTATTTTTCACGATGCTACTCTCACAATGTGTTTTAAAGCGTACATGCAAGTAGGATAAGAGCCTATAGGCACCCTTTCATCTATTATTTATGAGATCCATTCACTGGAAATTAAAATTCTAACTCTACTATATACTTAGAAGGAATACCCATAGGGAGAATAAATTTTGATAAGGCCTGCATATATAAGAAACTCTCATATCACCCCACTTCCTTCACACCTTATTTTTACAAGAAAAAATCATATACAAATCTGTAAGGGTGAATAAGACATAAGATCATAAGGAAATTGAAAAATAACTATTAAATTAGTTGTGGGAGGTATAAGTAAACATGTCGGGGATATGGATGCTAGTTGGTAATAGGGCCATTCTTGTATGTTACCGAGGCAACTTTGTTAGGGCTATGGATGCTCGTTGACAGTGAAGCAGTGCATGGAAAGAGAGATGAGGAACAAACATAATCCTATTGTCAAATATAGAAGGTATCTATGTGGTGTCATGTCCCAACAAATATTATATCCAGGTATAATACTAATTAATTAACCTCATATCTTGGCTTGCAGAGAACACTTAGAAGGAAATCTAGAAGCTCTCATTATATGTCAATATCATTCAGAAAGAAATCTTGGTGATGTGGAGCCCATGGCATAGGTGAGAACCACAATTTCTTGAAAAATGTATTCACGATATCCCAATGTGACCTTTGATTTTTTTAAGGACAAAGATAATTGGTTCTTCCTAGTGAGACACCATTTGTTGTGGCTGCAAAAAATCCCAATAATGTTTTTTGTTCTAGGGAAAATTGAATGGGCCCACCTTACTAAAAATTCTACATGAAGCTTATAAAATATGACCTATTTATGAAATCTGAGTAATATGGTAAGGTTTATAGAGGAATATTTTATCCATAATCCTTTTTAGCCTCTTAGCAATCCTTTTCCCAATACTCATTTGTATCAAAACCCCCTTTTATTTCACCTCTATTGGATTTTAACTTTTTATCTAATCTTAAGATATCCTTGAATATCATTCATAATTCATATATTTATCATGGAATATCAATGTTTCACATTATGAAAGTCTATTGGGATATATCTATTAGCTTCCTTTCATCGGAAGGATGTTTTATTTTGTTCGTACAAACTTTCCAAAGTCCGAAAGACTATCTCAACCCATTTTTCGGGTTTTCCTTCATCGAAATGCCAAACTATACATGTAAGTGCTTTCTTTCGAAAATGGGTTTTACCGAAGCGTTATCGGATGCCCCTTTTCAAAATCCTCTTTATCATAATGTCAAAATACCCAAATCATCCTGATGAGATCCTTCTAATAAGACTCTTCTCAAAGGCCTTTTCGTAAAGTTTCACAGTGTTAATTTTTCTACTTATTTCCTCCCAAAGGCTTAATTTTTAGTATTTATAATCATCTCATCTGATCCTTATCTTTGTGTCTTGAATATGGATCTTATCATGTATACGAAGCATTGACCAATAATAATCAATATTGTGGATATTCGAAACCAACCTAAAGAAAAATCTCATCACAAAATCTCATCTTTATCTTTGTGTCTTGAAGATGGATCTTATCGTGTATACGAAGCATCGACCAATAATAATCAATATTGTGGATATTCGAAACCAACCTAAAGAAAAATCTCACCACAAAATCTCATCCTTATCTTTGTGTCTTGAAAATGGATCCTATCGTGTATATGAAGCATCGACCAATAACAGTCAATATTGTGGATATTCCAAACCAACCTAAAGAAAAATCTCACCACAAAATCTCAATCATCCAGTTGTATTTTATTATTTCAAAGGTTTCTCACTTATAATTATTCCAAATCATACCTTTATATAATTGAAAAAATTTCTAACACATTTTCATTCTTTTCCTTTGTTAGACTTGTGATAGCATGAATCCCAAGACCAAATCTCGAATATTCATTTGCGGGTTTTCTTTCAAGTTATCTCATGAGTAATTCACTCACGCTCTTTCTTACCCAACTATTCCCAAAGAGATTACCTCCTAATATACTATACTACAAGGTTCTCCTTACGATGAACCTTGCAAGGCTCATCTCCAACCAATCTTCCTTGATAGGATAAAGGAAGATTGGAGTGAGGAAAACTTGCAAGGCTCATCTCCAACCAACCATATCCCTCATAACTAACTGATAGTTATTAGGAAATATTTGCATTGTTCTTCGAATTTCCACTCTATTAATGGTTATCCCTAGCCATAGGATAGTTTTCATCTGCAACAAAATTGGTGAATCCACTAGGGACAACTCCTTAAGTTATTCGCAATAGTTTTTTTTGTTATTATTTTAGGTCTCTCTCTTAATTTTTCAATCTATCTTTCTTGTTTTCATTTCAATAGGGTAGTATGTATGGGTTTTCTGGGTTTTTTTTGAGAAAATTTCCCCATAAGTAAACACAATTCCTAGTTTATGTTGGAAATAGAGTGAGTACTCGCAAGTTTCTCTTGGTAAAGGATCAAGTACTCACACATTTACTTCATAATAGAAGCAAGTGCATCATAGGACTATACATTTCACACTTTCTTACCTTTCTCTCCAACTCTACTTTAACACTTTTATTTTTATGGATTCCAGAGTTTGTTTGTAGTAGCTTTGCAATTGAATTTTTTTTATTGATTGTATTTAGAATTCATTATCATAAAAATAAAAAGTGCATTTCAGGTATATTTCTCTTTCTTTTTCATTTTCACATTTGAAAGTAGTTTTCCTTGGTTTCATTTTCTTTTGGTTTGTTTGTTGAGTAGGGTGTCATTGATTAAAAGTATTTGAAAAAAATAATTTAATTTAGAAGTTTTCATATTGCATTGGAATCTCATTTCAAAGATTTGTTCATACTTTTCATAGTAAACTAATTCCATTGAAGAATAAAAGTGATTTTCATTTGCCAATATTCTTACAAGAACTTTATTTCTATATGAGTAAAAAACACCATCATTTTCACCATAATACCTCCTCGATTAATAAAATGCCTTAAAATGAATGTTTAATTAAAATAAACTATAATTTTCTTCATAGAAAACCAAAAATAGTATAGCAAGTAGGGCCTTTGAATAGGATTGGAGAGTAAACTCTCTGAGGCCATGAAACTCAAACTAGAACTGATTTACGAGTGAAAATATAGTAGTAACAAGAAGTTCTTGTTGGGAAAGCACCTCTCACATAAATGTCAATCATGAGGTCACATAAGAATAAAGTGGAGGTGACATGCCCCTTTCATTTTTGGGGGTGTTTGTTGGATTACTACATGTATAAGGGTTGCCAAAGTGTCAAGTCCTAAGGGTGACATTACTTATTGGAATCTTTGGGCTTTTATCCCTGCCCATACATGTGATAATGACCCACAACTACTCTTCCTGCTCACCAATTATGAATTGGTAAGATTAGTGTCATATCCTAGGATATCTCAAGGGTGGTCACAAGTGGGAAGTGCTCATGGTACCTAAGGTAGACACCTAATCATTGTTTTGGCTCCTTTGGAGGGTGTCCATCCTTGTAAGGGTACTTTAACATTGGATGAACGTTATGTGAAGGTTAAAGTAACAAAATAACATTGCTTCATTGACTAATATTGGGACTTAATAAAACCATATCAATATATCAATTTCTAGAAGGTCCTTTTGATCATATATTCACCATCTCGGGATCAACACCTAACGAACTTGAGCTGAGCTTTGGAAGAGTAGTTTGTTTTTTAAATTATCTTAGTACATTTGTAGTTGTGTGCTCTGTGGTCACCTATTTAGTTTATATTAGGTTGTTAGTGTATTTATTCTTTTGAATCTCTAATCCAAAGTGGCTAACCAACCTCTCTATTAGTCTAGAAGGACCCATGATCTTTCTCCTAAAAGTTTGGATCCATATCCTCAAAGTCATAGGTTAAATGATGTTGGTTCATGAGAGATAGTGTTGTAACATCAAGATTTGATGATTCATCACACATATCCTATGTTCATTCGGTCGAGATGTTGACCTACATATGGATACAGTCAGTTGGGTGATTGACTAGCACACTGAACTAGCCGGTCGAGTAGTCGACGTGCCTATTGGTCAAATAGTTTAAAAACAATTGAATATAGTTAGAAAGTGGATCAACCATCCAAAAAATAGACTATGAGTTGGACATGTAGGAAGTCAGGTGGAGCATCCCTGTCGAGATGACTTGATAGAGTGGATTTGGTGGAGTCAACTCTAACAGGCGATGGTTACATATGGAAAAGATATTATGGATTCTTATCGAAATCAATTAGATATTGAGGCTATAAAAAGAATACCCCTTGGTTTATTTTCATCATTGTGATCAGATGATCGCGATCCAATATGCACTGTGATGTTCTGATCACAGTGTGCCTTGATTAAGTGTCGTAAAGATGTCTTTAAACACCACACTTTATATTCAAAACATTTTTTTCCTCTTCAATTATATGTAGTATGTTGTTCTCTATTTCATGTCGTATTCCACCCTATTCCTCAACATGGTATCAAAGGCGATGGTTTCATACCTTGACCTGTTATGTGTAAACCTTTATTATTTGGATTTGTTGTGTGATTGACTCTATACCGGTGGTTTTCTTATTTGAACCTATTGAACATACCAATTTATATTCAAATATCGAATATTTCTTTGAATATTGATCCTATTGTTCTGAATGGATCAAATTATGTAGTATGGGCACCAGATATGGAAACCCTACTGAAGCATAAAGGACTGTGGAAATATATGAAGGTTTCAATTCTATATCCAATAGATGACCAAGAAACTTTTGTTGTTGATGGAAAGAAGGGTGAGGCTTTAGGGGTCATCACGAACTACATCTCGTGGGAGATTCAATTTCACCTTAGTGGAATCGACTTCCCTCATCAATTCGAGAAGAATTTGAAGTAGTTGTTTGACTAATTCGATAATATCCACGTCATGAATTTAGATAAAGAGTTGATCTCTATCGATCCTCATTATTTTGAGAGAATGGAGGAATATTTTGTGCTTTTCAAGTAACTCCAATTTAAATTGGGTGAATTTGGAAAGAACTATCAAAATAAGGATGGATAAATCATAGCGTTGGTGATGGTGAAATCGATAACACCATTCGACATGTTTGTGTCAAATTTCCACACCAACTAGAAAGTACACAAGGAATATAGTAAGGATTACACCTTTGAATATTTCTATGGCCTTTTGATTACTAATCGACACGTACTAATTGAAGAAGGAAAGCTTGGTGGTAAGCACCAGGTGTTACACATCAAAATTACTCACTTCAACTGTGTCACAAGTGTCATCATTACAAGTGTTGTAAGTGTCGCATCTTGTCCTCAAGTGTCTCATATTGACCACAAGTGTTGAAAGTGTCACAAACATCATACTTCCATATTTCCTATGTCATGCCTCTAACGACATCACAAAGACACTTAAGACACCTCAAAGACTAGCTTTGAAGAAGAGCAATTAGTTGACAGGGAGTACAAACCTTTGTCCACTGAAAGAACCACTAAAACATCAATTTTGGAGAGGTGCTCTCCCCTAACCACTGTCAGGGAGTGCTAGCACTCCCTAAGCCCCTTTGGGGTAGTGTTTGAGCACCCTGTGCACCCTTTTGGTGGAGAACTACCCTTTTATGAGCAAATTTTGGGTTTGTTGAGGCAAATCATGGAAGAATCCCTCAATTCCTAAAGGTGGTTGGATTCAAATAGATGGTCAAGGCATGATATTAGGGAAGATCCTCAACTGAAGGAGAGGAATCCTCAACTTTTCCCAAATATCTCTCAAGTGGTTGGACCTCTCCAAGGTTATATAAGGAGGCCTTCTCATGGTGAAAGGTACATGAAAAAGATTGGAGGTATAAAACCTATGATCTCATAGGTAACATAAAAAACAATAGAGACTAGAGATTGATACCAAACATATGATCCTATAAGTGAGATGTTACCAAATAAATCAGTGGAGATTACTTGAGCAAAGGGTTTGGACAAGAAGAAATGGAAGAAGCTATTGCACCTTCATTCAAAGCATTGTAAGTACTTTTACTTGTTCTTATTAATAATCAATGATTGTCCTGTTTCTTTCAAACTTATGCATATTCCATATGAGTTTGTTTGCAGTAGATGGATCTATGTTTGAGCTAATATCAGTAGAGTAGGAATTCTTTTGTACCTTTGTTTGTTTTACAGGACCTATCAGGGAGCTCATAATCGAAGCTCAGCCTGGACTTTGAAAGGACAAACGTCGCTAATAAGGTACATATATTTCTCCTTCTCTTTCATTTATTATCTTGATTAGATATAAAAGGAAGTCAATGTCCATGTTAAGAACTTTCCTTTCTTGGCCTTAGGAGTCTAGAGACCAAGAGGGAATCCACTTGTCTGCAGGGGGATTCACCTACAACAAAAATTGGCGACTCCACTGGGGAGGAGCTTTGATTTTTGTTTCCATTCCCGGATATTGTTTTATCCCTTTTCCCACTCACCTGACCTTCCCCATATTGTATTTTTTATTCTTATATTTGTTTGATTGCCTCTTTATGTCATCATGATCACCCTGATTGACTGAATTTCCTTGATTTTTTGAGTTTCTGGTCATTTTTCTGAGTTTTTGAAGCAGAGCACTCCCTTGCCCTTGTTATTAGAGTGCCAACACTCCCTGGTGGTTTTACATAGAGTGTTGGAGTGCTTTGGTACCCCTTACACCAGAGCGCTACCCCATTTTCAATGAAAAATCCTCTAGGGTTTTCAGTTTCTGAGTTTAGTTTTTTCTTTTTGCATTTTCTCAGGGTCTCATAATCTCAGTCCATCTTGGTATTGGCCTTCAACACCTTGTTTTATAAGGATTCATCCTCTTTTGTTTGGATTTTTTGACATTTGTCCTTACTTTGAAATAACTCTTTGTCCTTCACGATTTGGAGTCAATTTGTCATTTTCTTCTCGTTTATCTGAGTGAGTGAAAATTTTGTAAGGAGTTTCAAAGGTCTTTTGTACATTTATTTCTGATCTTTGAGTCATATTGTCCAAGATCTTTCTCCTTCCTTTTGATTTTTTGGCTTTATGTTTCTTGTTTGATCACAACAAGGGTGTATTTTGGTTTATGTGAAGTTTGCTTCCAAATTGCTTAAATCTCACAACTCTTGAAGTTTGATTAGCATAGGAAGATTTACATCTATTGGTTATCAGTCACATATAAACATTTTAGCCTTGCATTGGATTCCTTATTGAGGACTATTGCATGAGGTCATTGCATCTTAGTGTTTGACAGTGAAAGGAAAATCCTTCTCCTTCCCTTAATTAGACATTCATTGAAAGAAAAGATTGCTTATCATTTCTTATGCATGTTTTGGGAACTGAGTCATAATATCATCAGTTTTCACTCTCATACACCTCTGAGTAAACAACAGCCACTAAAATCAATGCTTAACTAAAATTTATCAGTATTTTTACATCTTTGTTAGCAAACCTACATTAGTTTAAGGTGTAGGGATTTGGGATAGGTTGAAAGGATAAATTTCCAAAGCTATTGAAAACAAATTTAGCATATTGCGATAGGGAGAGAAAATCCAGTTGTCATATAGGCTTTCTGGGATCCCCCTCTCACATAGGGGTAATGCACGAGGTCGCATTCGGGTGATTTACGGAGACTATCCCTTCGTGGTTCAACTGTTTGTAGTGGTCGGATCGTATATTGGGGGTCACTTGAGGGTATACCCACTATTATGTGTGGGAGCCTCTCGGGTTGATTTCAGACTTGTTATCTTTCCCATACGTTCGGATCGGACTATCGATTGTACCCTCCCAGGGGATGACTGTGAATTGGTGACCTTAGTAGCCATAATATTTAGGGTCTTACATGAGGTGATAGTGAAGGGAAGTCTCACTGTACCTGGAACAGACGTTGGTCAAACTCACTTGGGCTCCTTGGAGGGCAAATCCACAATTACTGCATGGAAGCTTGCACCAAGGCATAAGTCCATTAAGAAGGTCACCAACGTAAATGATCCACCCGCTCTATCCCCGCCCCTTCCTATTTTGATCTCGCGATGTTGGATTTCATCACCAACTAGAGGTTTCATTGTGGGAAGGTTTTGTTTAATTGTTTGCTTCTCAGATTCATAGTGTGTGGTGGTTGTGTTACTTAATGGACCTTAGGTCAAGTCAGTGGTAATGGAATCAAATCTTGAGAGTACCAATGGAGGAACCCCTTCTCCTGGGGAACCTTATACCTTTCCTTATTTTGGAAACTTTGGTCCTCCTTACATTGTCACACTGAGTCTTTCGGGACTCACCATCGGATTACCAGTTTAGTTGTTTCCCACTCTGGTGATCTCGAATTCTACGAATTTTTCAACTAAACCTAATACTTTAGATGTTAGTACATCACCCACACATCAAACTCATGTCATATTTTCTCCTTCTTCACCCATTAAGTCTCCTTCCCTTTCTCCTTCTTCACCTAGTGAAAGATCTAAAGCAAGTAGCTAGGTTGATCAAAAGAAGAAGAAAAAGAAAGAGAAGAAGAAGAAGAGCTCAAAAAGGACCAAGGATCCAACAACATCAGATGTTGGATCCAAGCAACCAACTACTATTAATAGTACTGGGAGTGTTGATGAGGGCAACAAGATTAAAATGAAGAATACAAAACCCAAATTCCCTTGCAGTCTTTGTAAGGGTGACCACTTTCTGAGAGATTGCCCTGGTATTCCCAAGGTCTTAGAAATGTGGTCCTCCACGTCATCGACCTTTGTTGGTCATGTCGGTGATACTCCGTCAACTAGTGATGTCAAGGTTGGTAATAAGAAGACAACTGTCAAATTTCCTTGTATGTTATGCGAAGGTGATCATTATTCTCACCTTTTCCCTCGTATGGCCGAGGCTTCTTCTCTTTTGGAAAAAATTCAACTTCCAAAGCTTTCCCCTAACCCATCGTTAGTTGATGGACTAGTCAATATGGTTCCATCCCCGTTCAGTTTGGTTTATCAAGTGGTCAATATAGTTTCCTCCTCGATTGAACCACAAACCTAAGTTGTTGATCCATTTCCTTCATCAATCAGCCCTACTCTTCATCAAAAGAGTGTAACCCAAGTAGTTGATTCATTTTCATCCTCGGTCAACCCCACTCTCCCGTTAGAGAGTGACACCAAAGCGATCGATTTGTTTCCACCCATCGACCTCATTCTCCCCTTGCAAACTGAAACCCAAGTGGTCGATCTGGTTCTATCATCGGTCGATCCCATTCCTCCTTTGACTAGTGCCAAAGTGGTTGATCCAGTCCCTTCCTTGGTCAGTCCCACCCTTCATCCAAAGAGTGCCAGAGTGATTTCTCCGGTTACATCATCAGTCAATTCTACCCTTCCTATGAAGAGTGCCAGCGTGGTCAATCTGATCCCATCATCGGTCAACCCTACTCTCCCTCTAGAGAGTAAACCCAATACTTCCCGCGTTTTTCTCTTTGATACAGAATCTACCACGCTGTTAGGATATTTAGACACTTAGGAGTTAGTTAATATCTACTTGGTCTAATATGTTGTTAGGTAAAAGTGTGTTTCTTTGGTATGCATTAGTATGCATTTGTAGTTAGGAAATCCGACGGTCACGATATGTTCCCGACATAGAGTGATCTGACGGTTCATACTCTCCTCGA
>JZKD02S1581685.1:361885-376847 GCA_000966675.3 Picea glauca | reverse complement strand
AGAGTTGGTGCTCTCAGCAAGTTGCATCTTGCAAAACTGAGGTTGTAGCCTCATTATGAGTTGGTTCTCATATGTATGATACTGTAAAGAATGTAACTATTACTTATCATATAAATAAAAAGATGTTTTTACCCTGCATGGGTTTCCTCGGGAAATATTTGTCTCTGTGTTTCTCATATATGTGAATGATGCTGAAAGTGCCATTTTTTATTTCTCTGCATTATTGTGATGATCATTCAGTATCTCTACAAAAAGTTTAAAAGAACCATAATTGTTTAAGCACGGTAACAACTTATTCACCCCCCCCCCTCTCAGTTGTCCAACAGATGGTTGTGTGCATCTTTTTTTGGTTTCTTTGCATCCATACCCTTGCTCAAAAAATTCTACCAAGTACTTCAGTCATCATCATCTTCTAACTCTAGGACCACTTGCTCAAAAGAAAGGGGAATATGGATCCCTTAGAGAGAGTACAGTTTGATTCCTCTACACATAAACCTGCATATCGTGACCAGAAAACTTAGAGACATGCAGATGCACCACAATGAACTCAAAATAATAAGACATGTCAATATTATGGAAAGATTAGGCATGTGGAGAAAGTATATTATAAGAAGAGAGAACACTTGTAGGAGAAGGTTAAATTCCTTGAAGGAAACATGTATGTTGTACATCAACCTGCTCATAATTGCACCTTCCAAGTCAGAACTTCTCAGGCCTTGTTGTCTCATTATGTGTAGAACCAATGGGTAGTAAACTCTGGGTTCATTCATCACATGGCCAATGATGCATCCTTGTTCACGTGGTTGGATAAAGATAAGGAGAGGAAAATCTATGTTGATAATGATTTTTCTCTAGATGTTGTTTGTTAGGGTGATGTTTATTGTTCACATGGGAAGATTGTTAGCATCTATCATGTGCCAAATATCAATGCCAATCTATTGTTTATTTCTCAGTTAGCACAAACAGGTAATATTGAGGAATTTTGTCTAGATCAATTCTATGTTCTTGATCTGAAGAAAGGAAAGTTTATTGTTGTCGGTGGGATTCTCTACCTGACAAACATTTTTTACAAGTTTTGCGACACAAATTAACCTAAAACTGAACTAACTACACTTGTTGCTCACACCGTTGAGCGAAGTCGAATTTGGCATGAGAAAATTGGACACTTGAATTCTGAAGTTTACAAGCAATGACAACTCAGAATATGATTGTTGATCTAATGAAAGTGTTTCCCGCTAAAGGAGTCTATAAGGGATATGTACTTAGAAAGCATCATCAAGAACCATTCGACTATGAAAAAGTGTGGAGAGAAAAAAACCTATTGGAACTGGTTCACAATGTTTTTTGATGCATCAATATACCTTCACTGGAAGGTGCAACATATATTTTAACTTTCATTGATGATTTATCTTGCTTTACATGGGTATTTTTCCTGAAGAATAATAACCTTGTATTTGAGAAGATCAAGGAATTTAGGGCCTTTGTTGAAAACCAATGTGGTCAACCCATCAAATTCTTGAGATTATAAAATGGTGGTGAGTATGTCAATCGACCTTTTAAATAATACTACCTTCAATCTGGTATCTACTAGCAGCGATCAATTCCTCACACACCTCAACAGAATGGCATCGTAGAGTGTAAGAATTAGATGTTATTTGAAATGGATAGATGTATTTTGTAGTCTAAATATCTACCCCCTCGCTTCTGGGATGAAGTGGTGTATTGAGAAAACTCTCTTCTCAATTTCATCTAGACTCGAGTTGTTTCTTCCATGACTCCAATAAAGCAATGGTATGGGAAGAACCTTCAATCGACCACCTCCATGTGTTTGGATGTATTTCCTAGGCTCACATTCCTGATGATTACAGAAATAAGTTAGATGCAAATATTCATGCTTGCATAATGATTGGTTACTATGAATAATTTAAATCCTACCGACTATTTGATCCTATCAAATGACAAATTATTATCAGACGAAAATGTATGGTTTGATGAGAAGTATTCTGAAATTCAGTTTTTTAATGCTTCCTATAGATTGGTACAACATAAACCCATTAATGTTTTCTTTGACACTAATTCTCATGTTCTATTTTTCATTCCTTCAACTAGATAGTCTAATTTTCATGTCTCGAATCGATAATCGACCTCTGACTCGACTAGTCTGTCATCCTTTGTTTCAACTTGTCCACTTGCAAGGATTCTTCAAATTTTGATCGACCTACTGAAGTGAACCATAGTTCACCTATTTATTGTCCATACAGATGGGATTCCAAGACAATTTAAGCTACTAAATCTAGTTCTAGAGATGCCTCCTACGGACTACAAACTCGAAGTCAAAAGAAACATGTCAGTGTTTCCTTAATGACTCATGTACTTGAAACATATGATGTTGTTGTATATTCATATGTTGAAGGACGAACTGAATGGGAGAAATCCATGCCAACACAAAATTATTCTTTGTCTAAGAATCACACTTGGGACTTAGTTCACTGAATAAAAGGAAAGAACATTATGAAGTGTCGATAGGTATACAAGACCAAATTTACCTCTAAAGGTGTTTTTGAGAGACATAAAGAATGCCTTGTTATGAAGGGATTTTCTAAAAAAGAAGGCATCAACTAAAATGAAACCTTTTTCCCTATTGCAAAGACGAACTATATTCAACTGATTCTTTCCCTTGCTTCTCTTTTTGGATGGAAAATCCATCAGATAGATGTGAAGAGTTCCTTTCTTCATGGAGACCTATCTGAATAACTTTTAATGGAATAACAACCTAGTTTTGTGACAGATTCAATTTTTTTTTGTCGACTCAAGAAATATCTTTATGATTTGAATCAGGATCCCTGAGCTTGGTATGCTAAGATCGACCATTTCTTTCTTCGACTTAATTTCAAAAGTTGTAAATATGATCACAACTTGTATGTACTCCATACCAATGGAGACAATTTGATTTTTGTTGTATATGTAGATTACTTACTCATTATTGGTAATAATAATGATCTCATACTTGTATTGATGAAACAACTTGTTGACTCCTTTACCATGACATATCTTGGTACTCTATATTATTTTTTGGAACTTCAAGTATTATCACTTAGTGATGGATTTTTCATTTCTTACTCTAAATATGTGATGGATATGTTGACATGTTTTAAGATGGTTGATTGCAAGCCTTGTGCTACTCCTTTTCAATTTGGAGTAAGGCTTACCAAAAATTTTCAAACACTTTTTATTGATGCTACTCTTTATTGAAAATTGCTCGAAAATATTATTTATCTTGCTCATAGTCAACTTGACATTTCCTTTTCTATTAGTGTGGTTTCTCATTTTATGGAATACCATAAAGAAATCCACTAGAAAGAAGTCAAACTAATTGTTCGATATCTCAAGGGTACCACTCATTTTGGTATCAAATATTGTTGAAGTTCATTCGGCTTCACCGGCTTTGATTGGGATAACGACAGTGATGATCATAAGTCTACTTGTAGTTATGTGTTTTTCTATAGCACTGGACCTTTGGTGTGGTCATGAAACAAACAAAAGGTAGTCTCGTTGTCAGTGATATAAGAAGGATATCGTGGTTCCCTACAAGAAGTTACTGAAGCAGTGTGGATTTTCCAACTTTTGGGAGAAATTGACCTTCCTATTCAGACCTCGAATACAATCTACTGTGATAACCAAAGTTCCATACAAGTTGATAAAAATCATGTTTCCCACAGTAAGATGAAGCATGTTGAGTTCCATGTTCACTGTTTGATAAAGTTGGTTCATGCAAATGTTGTCTCTCTTGAATATTGCAGAACAGATGATTAGGTTGTTGACATGTTCACCAAACCTTTAGCTACAACTAGATTTATCAATCTTTGCACGATGCTTGGGCTTCAGAAAGATGAAATTGTGGGGGGTGTCCTGATGATGTAATTTCATTTTCTAAATATCCATAGTTATGTGTTGATGGGGGGGTGTTGGAACATCAATCTTTCATGATTCATCACACATATCCTGGGTTCATTCAGTTGAGAGTTTGACCTACATATGGATACATTCAGTCAGTCAATTGACCAACACACTACACCATTCAGTCGAATATTTTATGTGCATGTTGGTTAGATAGTCGACCGACAATCGAATATAGTTGGGTGGTGGATCTACTAGCCCAACAATTGACTACGAGTTGGAAGTGTAGGAGGCTGAGTCAAGCATCCTTGTCTAGCTGACTCGATAGAGATGCTTGAATCCTTAGAAATGTGTCTTTTTTTTCATGTCCAGAAGGTTGTTAGGTTTCATTGTATCCAATATGATCCCATTCCTGTTGATATATACTATTAATATGGGATTCATTTGGATCCTCAAAAATGTGTATTTTGTTTCATGTCCAGAAGGTTTTTAGTTTTTATTGTATCCAACAAGGGGATCATGGTTGATTCACTCAAGGTTTAGGAAATAGTTCATTTTCCTCCCCCACATAACTTGCACCATTTAAAAAGACTTAAAGGAAATGATAAATTCTTGCAATAGTTCATTTCTAACATTTCTGAGGTCACCAAAGGTTTAATGTACCTATTGAAGAAAGGGGTCCCATTTATATGGGATGATTTTTCTCAAAGATCGTTTTATGCTTTGAAAAAGGAACTTATGTCACCCCCCTATTGAGTCTTTCAAAATACAAAAAAATTTCATGTTATACCTCATGACATATGAATCAACCATTGGGATGGTATTGGTTTAGCGATATGATTTTCACTAGGAGCATGGGGTGTATTACCTAAGAAGGAGTCTCAATGGACTAGAGTTGGGGTTCTCTCATGTTGAGAAACTAGATCTAGTAGAAGTCCATGATATCCAATAGTTACGACATTATATTATTCTTTTCAAACCCACTGTGATCATGCCTATAAATCCTTTCCAATTTTTATTTGAATAAATGAGTCATTAGAGGTAAGTATAACAAGTCTATCATTGTTTTACAAGAGTTCGATCTATAATTCACATCGGCCAAGTCGAAGAAATCTATGGTTTTCACTGAATTAATGCTATAATTTCCTAAGGATGGTGATGATGAGATAAAATGTGACTCATTTATTGATGATAATTTATTCCTTTTCACCTCAAGTGACCCTTTTTATAGAGACATACTTTATATATTCAAAATCAAAGGTTTTATCCTGACATCTCTCATGTCAAACCATGTCGTGTTCACCATCATGTAGAGAAATACCTTATCATTGATGAAACTGTGTATTATCGAGGGTTGGGTCATATTTTGCATCATTATTTGACCCACAGGGAATTATAGAATGTTTTGAATTATTTCCATAGTGGAGCTTGTGGCGGTCATCTCTCTAGGTTGACTACAACCCAAAAACATTTGCATGCTATATATATTTTTCCACAGATATTTAAATATTATGTTGAAGCTATTAAAAAGTGTCATCCATGCAAAGTTTATACAAGGAAAATACACACACATCCAATTCCACTCTTTCCTGACATCATTGTTGGCCCTTTCACCAAGTGAGGGGTCAATTTCATGACCTGTCACCCAACTTCAGCTAAGGGGAACAAGTGCATCATCATGGATATTGAATAATTCATCAAGTAGGATGAGGCCATGCCAAAATTCTAAAAATATGGTGACATGGTAGAATTATTCATATTCAACCAGGTTATAGCTAGGTTTGGTGTGCCCGATGAGATTGTCACTAATCATGGAAGTCATTTCCAAAATAAGATGATGTATGAATTAATAGCTAATATGGGGTTACATTGGGAACATTTATCACCCTACTACCTAAATGTGAATGTACAGGTTGGGGTATTCAATAATTCCTTGAAAACCATCCTCTGGTGAGCCATTAACACAAACAAGTCCAACTACAATTATATGGTTTTTTCAACACTTTGGGCTTACCGAACGTTTATAAAGGATGGTATATGGTTCATACCTTTCGAACTTGTTCATAGAGAGGAAGCATTAGTTTTGATTGAATGTGAAATTACTTCACTCAAATTACTCATTAATATCCTTCCTGACACAATCTCCTTAGAAGAACACCTCATTCACCTAGAGCAACTCGAAAAGTAATGCTCAAATTATACTACAATGAATGAGGTGCATAGAAAATGTTTTAAGGATAAATATGAGATTTTTTTCTTCCCTAAAGTCCTCTCCAAAGGAGACTTAGGTTTGGTATATGATCAAGATAAGGATTCTTTAGGGGTAGCAAAATTCAATCCCATGGTTCTTACATCATGAGGCATGCCCTTTGTAAGGGATGTTATGAGTTATAGGATTACAAAGGTAACATGATATATGACCCTTGAAGCGAGCTCTACTTAAAGAGGTACTATGATTAGGTATCCATGCCTAACAATACATGGCATGGTTCTTACATCATGAGGCGTGCCCTTCATAAGGGATCTTATGAGTTATAGGATTACAAAGGTAACATGATATATGACCCTTGAAGCGAGCTCTACTTAAAGAGGTACTATGATTAGGTATCCATGCCTAACAATACACTTATAATTGTTGTACATAATTAGCTTTAGTGTTAGTTATCTTTAGATTTTTCTTTTTATTTGATCTTTTTTTATCATGTTTTGTGCTTGGTTGGAAGATGTCTTCAAATGCACCTATGTTCATAGGATTTGTGTATATTTCTATCCAAGACACTTGAAACCTTACTTCCATCACTTGGGTGATCTATTATCCAAAAATATATCTTTTAACCTCGATAGGTTCTTTCCCCGTAGTAGCAACCAATAATGTGGTCGTGTCATAATTGAATTGATTTCATAAGCCATTTTTCATTGAATTCGTCATTTAGTATTTCACTTGGATTCCCAGCTAGAAATTTCATAGTTAAATGGAGCATACAAGGTCTATGATCCTATGTGTCTCAAGAAAGTCTTATGGGTGCATATTTTCAAATGATATTTTCAGTTAATTACTTATGTTCATATTCCAAGATGTTTCAATTATTTATTTGATGTATTGGCTAACTATGTATTAGATTGGAATTTGTACCATTAATCAAAATAAAAGCATGCATGTAAATTTCATGGAAAGAAGTCACAAAATCATTGTGAATACAATTAAATCCGAAGAGTATATATCTATATAACAAAAAGTCATCAAGTACAAAAATGTGGAATATGATGTAAAAAATTGGGCTTCCTAACACTTGATAATACATTTACCGTTGGTAGAAAAAAATGAATCAAATACATCTAGGACTCAAGCCCTATGTCATCATGGGTCTTGTGGTAGAAAAAAATGATATTCACCACCTATTTGAAAATTTTCACAAGCACTCATCATACTCAAACCACCTGACACTGGACATGCTCAGAAAGGTCCTCTATCTATGCCATTGGATCTCGGTGGGTCATCCCATCTAGTTTACTCTACACTACCTGCAAGACCTTTTCGTCCTCTCCTTCAGGATAGTCCTAATATTTACCCATGCACCAATGCCTCTTATAACCTTCTATTATTCAAGCATCTGTGTGGTCAGATAATTTTGTTAGTCATACTTCAGACCAAAAATATTTATTTACCTCTTGCATTTTTACGTCACTTAAATTTTTTAACAATTAAATAAATTGATAATTAAAAAGGTTTCACTTACTAATTTCAACCCAAGTTGCGTATATAATAATTTATATCTCATGATATCTCTGGAAATATAACACAACATATCGGTAGTCATCAATGGATATCATTTTGTTGGACCAACAATCAAAGAAGTCATCAATAAACACATTAGGCATGCACCCACCTCCAATATTGCGCATCAAATATACCCACTAAAGCGTGTTGGGCTCATGTATATTAGGTGGGGGGAGTACAATGTGTGTACATGTCAGTGGTCACTCAAATAAAATGATGCATAATATGCTTCCATAGTCGAGGTTCTTTTGTCGCCCCATTTTTCACTTTATCAAATGGGCCTTCATATTAGCCAATAATCTTGTGCACTAGTCAAATATGGTAGGATGTAAGCACTCTACCCCATAGTACATATATGGAAACAAGGATAGGTGAGGTTCCATGGAACCAAAATCCATAGCTATCATCAAGAGGATTATATTTAGACTTAGGTATTCAATGTTGTTTATTGGAACATGGGAGCTCATTTTTTGAGTTCCGACAAAGCAATATGCATTGATGTATTATTGAATAGTCAATGAAACTATGCCACATCCACGTCATTTTATGTTTATCGATTCCCCATGCTAGGATAAAACTGTGATAAAATAGAGGTCTTCCACCTCAAGCTTGCACAATTCATTGTCTATGATAAATTCTTATTGATCTAGTTCCCAGTATCCTATCAACATTTGTAACAATTGTTTTTGTGCTCACATATTTGGAATGGTAAAACACTTTAGCAACCTGCAATCATGGATGAAATTAATTACATTTTGATCTTCCACGACATGGTTATCCATAACCTCATTCTCTCTTTCTTGGCACATTAAATCCATCTTCATTTTTCAATTTAGGGGTGCCTTTTGTCAAGTTTAAGGGTCAATATCTCTCTCTCTCTCTCTCTCTCTCTCTCTCTCTCTCTCTCTAAGGGAATAGGTGTGAGTACTCACTCCTTTCCCTTAGGAAGGGTGTGAGTAGGTCCATATGCTCACACCATGTATGAAGGAAAGGCATGATTATGCATTCCCTTCATGAAAGAGGGTCTCCATCAATCATTTTTTCAAGGGAAACTAAAAGAAAATCTATGAATTGAAAGAGGAAGGGATGATGAGTTACACCAATTTTACAAAATCAAATTTTGACAATGGAAACTTGCACAATCTCCACTCAAAGTTCATGGATTTTTTGAGCTACAATCAAGGTTTTATTTAAAATGTCAAAATGACTTGGTAAAAAACTCATTTTTCACCTATATATTAAATTTTTACCCACACTTGTATAGTTAAAAATACATATTGATCATTTTTATGAGTTATTTTGTCAAATTCAATGCCTAACATGGTCATTTCAGATTACAATTTTGTTTTTTTAGATAAAACAAAGTTATAAGGTCACTTAAATGGAATTTTTCATCACTTTGGTCCACACTTATTCGTTATGACGGGTAACAACCTTAAAACTGGCGTATAGGTTAGGTTTTCCACCTAACATTTGTTCATTATCAATTTCCTATTCCATTTTATCCTTAGGATCAACCCCACTGAGTTGTTGTGCAAAGGAGTTTTTGTCATTCAAAAGTGTCATAATTTACCTAGTAGAGGCTATAGATCATAGGTTCCTTATATAGTGCCTCAATTTCCATTTTGGCAACTATTCTAAAGATTTTCATAGGCTTGGGGATCCCTCTTAGCCCCACCATGAGTTTTCATTTAATTTGCATGAACTCTTCTGAACCTTTTTTTCCCGACCACTTCTTGTGGGGATTTCTGTTGGCACAGGGGCAAACCTAGGGTTCAACACTTCAACAACACACCAAAAAAACCCTAAATACCGACCCTTTCGGCAACACCTGCGAAGCAGATGAAGTCTCACCCAAGGTAGAGGCAGGGGGGTTGCAGGACTCAGGTGTCTACAACCTAGCTGGGACACATATCTATGATTACAATACTTAACAGAGCACTTGGCTAACAATATGAATTAAGTTATGATTCTTATTCACATTGCATATTAACCCTTATGACATATCAATGTAGTAGTAATTAAGATTAAGCACATCTAATCATTTAGCACATAGAATCATAGCACATCTTGAATTTATTCATATATAAAGCACTAAGCATCAATGGATCTACCTATCACACATCAAGAACAATGCACTAAGCAAATAGATACATAAACATCATAAACAACATTACACAAAGCACAACAACATAGGATATATGTGGTTCACCCAAGTGTGGGGCTACACCCACCAAATTCTTCTTCCTCTTTATTAGTCTTCTAGCTTCTTACATCCCTCTTCTCTTGTGCACAAAGCCACAGAGCCAACTCCTCCAAGGGATAGGATATCTGTGCGCACCTCGCTAGATCCTCCTTCCCTGAATTAGGTCAAGGCACAAAGCCTATTACAATTACTTTCACTTAGCTCTGCAAGTCTCAACACACAGTATGCACAAAAGCCAACAACTGTTTTTTTCACTTAGCAACCCTTACATATTCTTGCATGAAGCCAACTTAGATTGACTTCACTCTAATTCCCATCTACTTTATTTATACATTACAAAAAGTCCTAAAAATGGGTAAACCCATGGGCCGACATCCCATACCTGTGACATAAACTCTAAAATCCCAAAAATCATGCAAAAATGAGCGATATCCTGCGATCACCACTTCGCCTGGGTGCTCCATCTTCAACCTACCTATCGAAGTCCAGAAAATGGTCAAACCCAACCAACGTTTCCTTAAAACTTATTCGAGGGCCAACAAGCCCTCAACACTCACTTGTGACTCATCCTAAGTCACTTTGATCTGTGTAATACCACTTCGAAGGTCTCAAGCTGCCTCAAATTGTTTCTTCGCCAGAGCCTCTTGTTCGACGAACTCCTAAATTCTTGTTCGGTGATAGACTCTTCCATGCATTGTTCCACTGTTGTGACCAACTTTTCTAACTATGAGCCTTATCCCTCGATCTCTTCAAAAAGTATGCAGGCTTCGCCTACACCGGATGGAGTCTCTGTGTCACCTCCACAACTCTGCTCTAGATAGTAGTGACCTACTGCTAAACTATGTGTTGCTCCTATGACCTCTTTATATTATCCATTGTATTAAACAACTTCATATCCACTTGCAAAATCGATGCTTGTTGATTCACCTCCTCGAGTTGTGCCTCCAATGTCCTCAGTTCAAGGTGTTATGCAAGGCGCTCATAGGTCTGTGCACTTCGATCACTTAGTTGCTTACATTTTGAGGCCAACACCCTGATTCTTTCTACTGTGCTCCTAGCAATTTCTTCCCTTTGATCTCTCACTTCTTGCGGAGTGCTCAACACTGCTTGAAGTTCTAACTCTGCTACTCTTTCTTGAAGTTGTTGAATGGCCTCAATGAGCTTCCCCACTTTCATCTCAGTTGACTCTAATTCCTCATGTGCCAAGGATGACATAGAGCGAAGTGCTCTAGTTAATTCCTCTTTGACCACAATATACTATGTGAGCAATTTGTCTTTTTCTTCCTATATCTTTGCATTGTTCTCCTCGAGCTCCGCCTGAATTTCACTTTTCTCATACTGTGCAACTCGAAGTTTCTCTAGGACTTCCTCCTTTTCTTGCTTTAAGGCCTCTGTTTCCTACTCCTTTTCTTCTTGGGCTCGACGAAGGCGAGCTTTTGTCGCATCTTATAACCTTCACAACTGGGTGGGATCATCCCCCAATTCTATATTTTCTACTGAGGATGTCACAGTAGAAACTACGCAGCTCGACTGGATAGCTTCTTGGATGTATTTTAGTTCTTTCTCGATTCTGTCATACAATGTTTCTTGCTTCGCTTCATGTCTTTGCAGGATATCCTCTGAGGCATCTTCTACAACTATGATGATGAGCTGGATATCATCCACTATGACCAAATTCTTCGACTAAGGATTATTGGCTCGAGTCTTCTTCCACGTTGAGGGTTTCTACAGAGAAACCTTCGTTTTTTTTGAAGTCTCACCCTCTGTAAGGGGATCCTTTGGTGGTGTCACTTCACACTTTTCTTTCTTTTCTTCTTCCCTTTCCTCCTCTTTTTTTACTTCGTTGCCTCCTCCTCCTATAGGTGAGTTAGGCGCAGTTTCCTCTAATGCACTGTCTTTCTCCTCACTGTTTATATCTTTCACTTGCTCCTTTTTTTCTTTTTCTTTACTCTTCTCTGTCCATCATACTCAGTCCGTCTGACCATAGGAATTTCAATGATGTCAGGGTCAGAGAGTTATACATCCTCCACTAGTACAAGGAATTCGGACGACCATTTCTTGGTTATCTCCTCCATGTCTTCATCGGTCAATTTATAGTAAGACTAAAACTCCTCCTTACTTTCGTCCCTGCACGTAGTGATGTAGATGAAGTGTTGGTATGCGCGGAACTTTGCTAGAAGCCTATATGTATGCAAGGTGTTTGGGGTCATTTAAGGGAATAATTCAATGGCACGCTTGAGCTATAGGTAGTAAGCGTGGAACACCGCATTTGATTTCCACTTCTTTGCCATATCTCTCATATACCATAAGATAGTGAACCTCGCGGCCAATGGTTTTGATGGCTTGAATTCTGGGAATGGCGCTCCCTATGGCATCTCCCAAGCAACAAATGTGATTAAAATCAACAACCAATTGAAGTGAGATTCATAGCCTTGGTCCTGTGCTTTGCGACAGTCCTTCTCCAACTCGTTGACGAGGTAGCTCACCCAGTTCATTTGCATTCCATCGACACACTTCCCTGTGAGGTCGACTACAAACCTTGTGACTTGTGTAGGATGGTTCTTTCTGACTAGATTTCCCGCTATCAGCTGACAAGCTAGGCGCACTACGCCATCCTGGATGGAGGCTACCTTGTAGCCTCGATTTCCCTTCTCTACATCGTCGTAGGCTTCCTTTATTCGTTGTGCCAGGGAGCAATATGACGTCTTCCCTGGGTATAACTGGTGAGGGTCCCGTGCTTGCATGCTTAGTCTAATAATCAAGTGGATCAATGCCAGATCCATAGTGATGCGGCTATATAACCAGAGGTAACCTCCATGATAGCACGACAGGAGGATTTTAACACATGTGTTAACCTCCTGATGTATACTGAAGTGGGGTATCTTAATAACATTTAAGATCATCTATCTCATGATCTCCTTAATCCATGATTGGGGAACTATCTTGGGCTTCTACCCAGTCGTCTTCGTCAGGTACCTATGCAGTGCGAGCATCGCATAGTTCTTTCGATCTCCAAGGTTAAAATCATTGATCTTGAGAGTTGGGATCAATCCCAACTGAGGTCCGACTATGTGTATCCCCTTCAGGAGGTATGCAGTAATGAGTGTGTACTTGAAATCACGACTAACCATGCCAGCCAAATGCGGGATGTAGTCAGGCAAGACCAACATGATCTACTTCACGTTTACCAGATCGTCGCGATGATTTCTTCTTTTCTTAGTCGTGGTTCGGCTAGACTGACGTGCAGTCATGGGGGATTCTTGCAATCCTCTAGTCAACGATGCCTGAATTCCTACAGACATAACTTTCTCAGCCATAAGGTCTATTAAGATCTCCTACACAAACTTCTCTATTGTGCTACGTTCGCCCGACATGCACACTCGTGATCAAATAATTCGAGTAGGTGAACAAAGAGATAAGGTAATCAGATAGATGGCAAGGTCTAGACAACACAATGCGGTATGTGATCAATTCTATGTTAGCTCAAATATCTTGGTTTGCAAAAAGGGGTCCCGGTGCGGCATTCAACAGATTAAATAAGAAATGTTGTAGTAGATTCCTTCAATGGGTTGAAATGCCTTAATCAATACGAATCCATCTGTTATCACAGGGTCTCAACGGTCCAAGGGTGATCTTTTCAAAAATAATTGTGTTTCTAATCATTCTAGAGAGTCATTCTAATGGTCGAGACACCTCCAATGGTCATATAGCTTCATTGTGGCGAAGTGCCATTCTGTGTTGTTCTGCTATTCTGGCGAGGTTCAATTTTTGTAAGACTTCTTTCTGTGAAGTCTTCTCTGGAACTTCCTACAGTTTTTCTAACTTTGCTTTCTTCTTACTGAGCTTTCTTACCTTCTTTCCTGTGATCTAAATTTCTGGATTCGTCTTCCCATTCTTATTCTTATCTTATCTTAGTGTAGTAACTTCACACTGTTGAGGGTCTTCCAAATGTTTCAAGCGTAATACCTCTTCTCTTACTATTTCCAGGGTGGATACACTTCTTACCTGTATGGGCAGGTTCTTCAAGCCTCCTTCCGTTCTTTCAAATTCGACAACTAACTCTCTTGCCTTATGTTGCTTCAACTTGTCCTCTTGTTCTTGTATTAGTTGATCTATTTTTCTATCTATGAAGTCCCTTAATTATTTCTTTTTCTATTTTGTGGCTTCTTCCTCTTCTTTCCTTCGGATCTGATCTTTCTCAACCTAGGTCTTTCCTAGCAAAAGTGAAAAAGGGGCGTTGTTCTCAACAAAATTAATAGCTTCAAATTATTCTTCGGTCAATATTCCATGGGAAATCATAGGTATATTAGTAACTCTTTCGCATAGGGTTATCATCTTTCCTTTAAACAAACCTATCTTTCTCAATGAGGGTACCATGGCAAGATTTCCCAAAATTTCCCAAGTTCTTTCTGGCATCATATTCACCTGTGTGTCCTCATCCAAGACACAGTCTATGTCGAAGTTTCTTATTCTTGTTTCTATGTGTTTCTTCTCTTTTAAGATCTCTGGTAAACTGATGTCTCTATGATCATTCAATGTTTCTTTCAACTATAATAACATAATGTCTGACTCTTTCTGGTTTTCTAACATATCCTTAGTCTTTTCTCTGTTAAGAACCAATACCAGATCTGAAGATATAATCACCACAAATACTGAATACACAATAGATCCACAAAACAAGATAGAAGAAACCACACTTTATTATTACCAAACCCTTGAGGTAGGGAAACACCATACAATGGATCCTATTATGGAAGTGATCCTCTCCTGTTCACTTGCCTCTTCGAGGGGGCTTCCTCCTAATGAGCTTCAGCTCCAAACACAATATTTCTCTTCATATCTTATTACATTGCTTGAACCCCTTTATATAGTGTTGCCATCACCTAAGAACATTATAGAGGAGGAATCTTCTAGAAGTAGAACCTTCTAATAAGTCCTCTTACATTTATTATATCTAACTACCATCGTGGGCCTTATTTAATAATATAGTGGACCTAGTCCACCTTACATTGAATGACCTCCACTACTATCACTATGGGCCCTCTGGGCCCCCCCACTACCTCTCTAGCTACCTTACATTC
>JZKD02S1581685.1:321275-355095 GCA_000966675.3 Picea glauca | reverse complement strand
AAGGAAATTTTGCATTGTAGTTCAAGGTTGATCTGGAAAAATTTCTCTCTCTCCCATACATAGGATTCATTGAACGAAAAGTGATACATTTCATTCTCATCCTTGCATTGTTGGGCCAGAGTCATACAACATAAGTTTCACTTCCATTTCCTTTGAGTAAACAACATCTTTTAATAACACTGCGTAATCATAAAATTTATCTAGTAACTCTTTTCTAGGGCTCTATTACACCAACATTTAGCTAGGCTAGCGCTTTGGAGTAGGAAGAGAGATACACTCTCCAAAAGCACAAAACACACAATAGCATCTTGTGTTAGGGAGTGTTAAGTTCCATTTGTAACATCCTGTCCTGGGAATCCCTTCTCACACAAGGGTCAAACACGAGGTCGCATTGATATTGGTAGAGTTACTCACCCTGCTTTGGTGATATCGGTGTAGAGATTGCACATATTATGGGAATCACTCGGAGATATAACCACAACGATGAGTGGAATCCTTTTGGGTTGATTTCGGGCTAGATACCCTACCCTTGCGTGTGGATCGGACTGTCGACTGTCCCCCCAGGATTGATTGTTGTTGGTGGTGGCCTTAGTGGCCTATCTCTCTAGGTTCTTACCTGAGGTGACTGTGGAGGGGAAAGTCTTCACGGTACCTGGAATTGACATTGACCAAACTCACTCGGGCTCCTTGAAGGGTATACCCACGATTATGTGTGGGAGCTTGCTCCAGGGTGTAAGTCCGTTAAGAAGGTCTTCAACATAAATTTTCCACCCTAGCCCAGCCCCTTCTCATCTTGTTGTTGCGACGTTGGATTTCATCACCAACTAGTGGCTTCGAAATTAGAAGGTCCTGTTTGTTTGGTGTTGCTTCCTAGATTTTATTTACTAGCGCGTGTTGTTTGTTTCTTGAAGTTGACCATAGGATTTTCTTCGTGAAGTTTGTCACTCGTTTACAATAGATCCTCCATGTCATTCACGTAGAATGTAGGGTTTATCTCCAGAGCATCTGGAAGGTTCTCAACCCTTGCCCACAAGCACACCTGGAGGCTCTCCTCGGCAAAGTGAAGTCTCGGTCGTCACCACCCACAAGTGGAACGCACTGACTCTCTAGAACGTTTTCAAATTACAAATAGTCGGGAGGACTTTCGAATTAACCCCGATTCTGAGAGATGTTTTACACGAGTAGACTCTTCCGGAGACTTAATTGTTGTGTATTCCGGATCTCCGACTGGACCCTTTCCCGGTATAGAAGGCCAAGATCCTTTTTGATCTACAGGTGTTTCTCAGCAAGACCTTTTTGGTCCAGGTTCACCTGTGATTTCTGAGATCAACCCCCCTGTGATTTCTGAAATCTTTGATACAGAGACAACACCGGTGACTACCACTTATCACTTTATCGTACTTGCCGAAATGGACCATATTGCAACTACTATGAGTGTTCCAACTGGGATTACTGCGGTTAGTCTTGCTCCTATCAACACACCACGAACGCCCAATGTCGCTCCAACACTACCACCTGGATACCATGCATTGAATGCTTCCATTCCTACTCTTGCACAAACTCCATCCGGCTCTCCTAGTGGTCCTTCTTTTTCTAGGCACTTTCTTCCCGGATTTGTCCCAACGCTCCCTCAATTTCCTTTGGGAGGACCTTCTTCATCTTCTACTGGCAATCCTAATCCTAGTGGCGCTATTCCATCATTCACTCCAACTTATCAGTTTCTGATTAGTGGACAATCTCATCAAGGTAGTATAACTCAACCCCCTCTCAGTTGGTAAAATACAATTGGAACACCACCTTCGATGGGAGGACTGACTCCACCTTATGGGAAAAACATACCTCCATATTTGGCCCAGTATTGGAATCAGTTGATCCAAAATCCTCCTCAATCGACTGGGGGGAAGCAGTTTCCAACTGCGTCAGTCACACCCCCTAGCATGGGCCAACCATATCCCAGTTCATTCAATCCCATTTGGGGGTCGAATGCTCAAAATCAAGCCCCTGTTCCAGGGTATAATCTGATGAGCTATTATCCTGTCCAACCACCACCGAATATGCCTGGATATTCACATTATATGCAGACTACTTATGGTCCTACCGGTTTGCCAACAGGGCTTCCTCCCCAAAGCCACTAGTACCCGCAGGTGAATCGATAGTTACCCTTCCTCTCCACTTTGGATCTTCCAGATTTGTCAAGGATTTTAAATGATCCTATTCGTCACTCTCCCCAATGGCCTGTTATACCAGCCAAGCTTCCATCAGACATTCCTAAATTCGACAGAAAAGTGGGAGAGGACCCAAACAATCACGTTATGTATTTCACCTATGGTGTTCATCCAACTTGTTGATGGATGACTCTATTCGTTTACGTATTTTTCAAAGAACCCTTACCGGTTCTACTGCGAAGTGGTATATCAAATTGCCACGAGGTTTCTTCTCTGATTTCAACACCCTAGCTATAGATTTCCTTATGCATTACCAGTTACTGATTCGTTATGACACGGGGACCGGGATTTTGACTTCCTTCAAACAGACTAAAAACACTCATATATCTGATCACATCCATGAGTGGCGAAGGAGACGATGTCTCATTAAACTTGAGCTCCCCGATCAGTTACTAGCAAAATGGTTTACAAAATCATTTGTGAACGAAATCGGTAAGGACATTGCCATGGGTGGCGTCGTCACAGAAGAGCAGGCTATAAGTTGTGCTCAATATCTTGACCTCGTTTATTCACAAACGGGAACACTTTACGATTTACTACCTGAATTACCTTGCCCTAATGCTTCCATCACTTCAACTGCTCTAGTTGCCTCGCATGCAGCTGATGGTGTGATTGGTACTACCCAAGCCCAATCACATTCTGTTTCAAGAACAACCCCTAAATCTACTTCTTCTAATGTTCAAAATGCTTCGTCTCCTTCCACTCCCATCGGAAAAAATTCTGAGGTAAACGCAGTTCAATCTACCCCAGCCAGTAAAAACAAATCTAAAAAGGGGAGAGGCAAGAATAAGGAGGGAAAAAAAATTCTCAAGCAAAGCAAACTAAAACTACTCATGTTGATTACCAGGATAAGCACAAAACCTGATACCCTTTCCTTATATGTGGTGATGATCACTACACGAAGGATTCTCCATGACGTGTCGAGGTCACTAAGTTCCTTCAGGGAGCTCCAAAACCACCTGCACCGGTTGTCTTGTCCCAACCCTTCCCGTCTCAACAACAGGCTCAGTTGGTCATTCACGATCAACCTTCCTCTTCTACTACATCATATGTTTTGATGTGTACTGGTGATTCTAACCAGAATAATGTTTCACTTACGAATCAAGATAAATATTATTCTCCATCTAAGGAGAAGGTTGATGATTTACCCCCTTCTTTGGTACAACCCTCTCCCACGATTCCACCTACCAACGGTCCTCTTCATCTCGAACGACCGAGCCTCGACATAGTTCTGTGAACCCCCCGAAAGGGTTTCATTCGAAAATCGTCTTTCAATCCTCATGCTCATGCATCCCAAAACTACAGCATTGTCGAAGATCTGGCGCAAGCACCTTCTGCGATGTCATCCCTTGAAGTCCTTCAAACTTGTCCCGCACAACAGAAGGCACTGTTGAAAGCTATCGGTGGAATTGATCCGACGGATACAGATTTAATAGTATTTGACTTGGACGATCAAATTCCAAGGTTACCCCCTCAACTCGCGTTCTAGATACAAGTTGTTGTCTCTGACAAGAACATTTGCTGAACCATTATCGACGAGGGTGCCTCGACGTGTGTCATGTCTTTTTCTTGCTAGAAAGCCATTGGCTCTCCTTCTTTGAATGAATCAAAAAACACTCTTAAAGCCTTCAATGGATATGGTTTTAATCCCTACGGTGTTCTTCCTTCATTTCCCATCACTTTCGAAGGTAATACAGTTCAATTCGAAGTGGAAGTCCTTGACGCTCCCCTTGATTATAATCTTTTGCTTGGTCGTAGCTGGATCGATTCCATGCGCGCCGTTGTGTCGACCCTTTTATGTGTAGTATGTTTCCCTCATCAAGGAAAGGTTGTTACCATCGACCAACTTTCCTTCTTCAATTATGATACCCGTACTGGCAATGTACCGTTTATTTCTAAAACCCCACCGGGTTATGAGAACGTCGGTGTAGGCCTTCTAAAGGACTCCTCGTTAATGGGTACTTTCCCCATTCCACTGCCCGATGTTCAACGCTCGTCTGTTGCTTCTATAAACATGATCTCTACTTCGCCTCACAAACTTCCTGCGTCTCATGGCCCTTGGATAGTCCCTAACCCTAGAGATCATCTTCGTTTCGGCGACGAAATGTCGTTAAGTCTGGTTGAGTCCACCTATCAGGACATTCAATCGGCAACACCTTCTACCCCTTCTCTTGATGAGTTCTCTCCCGATCCTTTTCGTGTTATTTTTCCCACTGACGAGATGATCATGTCCATCATGGAGGACACCCCTTGGGATGATGGGCATCATCGTTCCATCCTCTTTCTGGAGAAACATACTCTTGAGAACTACCAACGGATTTCGACCCCATCGACCATTGTCGTCATCTCGACCATTCCCGAGTCTACACACGATGTGTTTGCTGAAGGGAACTTAAGTAATATCTCGCCCATGATTCCCATTGACATATCCATTAAACCTGGAATCGTCGAAAATGTCCATATTGGAGCTTCATGTTCCACTGACGAAATAGTCACCTATATGTCCCTGTTCAATGAGTTTCATGACATATTCGCCTAGAGCTACGAAGAAATTCCAGGTATCGACCCCGACATTGTGATACATGAGATTAAGACATATCCTGATGCTAAACCCGTCTGGAAATTCCTTCGTCCAGTTCACTCACGTAAAGCGGCTGCTATCAAGCTTGAAGTCGAGAAACTTCTGAAAGCTGGCTTTATTTATCCGGTGGCTCTCACAGACTGGGTTTCCAATCTTGTCCCGATTGACAAGAAGCAAGGTACAATTTGTGTGTGTGTTGATTATAGGGATATCAATAAAGCTTGTCCAAAAGACAACTTTCCTACCCCTTTTGTCGATTAGATTGTCGATGACTGCGCCGGAAGTGAAATATTCTCTCTCATGGATGGTTTCTCCAGCTATAATCAAATTAACATCATTCCTGAGGATCAACATAAGACTACTTTTATTTGTCCTTGGGGTACTTTTGCCTATCGAAAACTTCCTTTTGGTCTTAAGAACGCTGGCGCCACTTTTCAACGCACTATGTCTTACGCTTTTCATGATATCAAACATATCGTTCAACCCTATTTGGACAATTTACCCACTCATTCTATGCGTAGATTCGATCACCCAACCCACCTCTGGGCTATTTTCGTTCACTCTCGGTTCTACCGGATCCGTTTAAATCCTCATAAGTGCGTTTTCTGTGTGGAATCCGGTCGTCTTCTAGGTTTTATAGTTTCACGTGAATGGATCCGGGTGGATCCATTGAAGGTTGAGGAGATCCTTAATCTCCATCCTCCTTCTACACTGCGCCAGTTGCAAAGCTTGTAGGGGAAAACAAACTTTCTTCGTCGTTTTATCCCAAATTACGTCGATATAACTCGTGGATTTACATGGCTATTAAAGAAGGATTCCGAGTTCGTCTGGGATACCATTGCCTACAATTATTTTGAAGCTTTGAAGTTGTCCCTAACACGAGCTCCGCTTCTCTTCCCACCCGATTACAGTCGCGATTATTTCCTTTACCTTGCTGCCTCAGATTACACCATTGGCATGGTTCTCATCCAAGAGGATGATGCCCACGACGAACATGTTATTTACTACTTGAGTCGAAGTCTTACATCGACTGAAATCAAGTATCAACATGTCAAAAAATTGGCCATGGCTTCCGTTCAAGCTGTCCAATGCTTCCGGAACTATATCCTCTCACGCAAGACTACGATGATTTCTCATTGCAACCCTATGCAACACATTCTGACATGTCAATTGCTAAGGGGAAAATAATCCAAATGGATTGTGATACTCTAGGAATTTGACTTGGAATTCGAACGCACCAAGTCTAAGAAGTCTTTAGTTTTTGCTGAGTTGATATGCGATTTTCCCCATTCTACAACGGAAAATGTAGCAGTTGATTCATTACCCGATGAATCTCTTTTCATTATTAGCACTGATGATCTTTGGTATGGGGATATCATTATATATCTCCAAACCCAGAATTTCCAGCCTACTTTGTCCAGTACTGAACGACGTCGAATACGCTATCAAGCTCGTCAATACATTATCCTCGGGGACACTCTTTATCGTCGGGGGATTGACTATGTTTTTCGACGTTGTCTAACGTTCGACGAAGCCGAGAAAGATCTAAATGAATACCATTCTGGAGCATGTGGTATTCATATGTATGGGTATGCTACTGCCCAGAAGATCTTACGCGCAAGGTATTTTTGGCCTTCTTTGTTTAACGACTGCATTATAGTCGTCCAGAAATGCCATGCCTGCCAGACCTATAATCAAAAAATTCAGTCACATCCTACTCCTCTTCACCCTGTGGTATCAGTTGGTCCCTTTATGGGGCATCAATTTAATGACATGTCACCCTCACTCGGCCGGGGGGCATGGTTACATTATTGTAGCCGTTGATTACTTTACGAAATGGACCGAGGCAATGCCGATATTTGACAACACTAGAAAGACCGCAACATTATTTCTTTTTAATCACGTCATAGATCATTTTGGTGTTCCCCAAGCTATCGTCATCGATCACAGTAGCCACTTTAGGAATTTTATGATGTCTGAACTTACTGAAAAGTTGGGTCTTCACCATGATAACTCAACGCCCTATTATCCACAAGCTAATGGTCAAGTTGAAGCAATTAACAAAGTTCTTATAACTATGCTTCGACGAATGATAGGGATTCATAAAACAAGTTGGCACACAATGTTATTTTTGACATTGTGGGTGTACCAGACATCCGTCAAGTCCACTACTGGGTTTACACCTTTTCGGTTAGTCTATGGTATGGAATCCATTCTCCTTATAGAATGCGAGATACCTTCTTTAAAACTAGTTTTTGAACTCCTACCCAACACTTCTGTTGAAGAAGAATGTCTATTGTATCTTATGTGATTAGACGAAACTCGACATGACACCACCCTAGTCATAGAAGCCCAGAAAAAGCGTGTCAAGGCCCAATACGACAAGCATGTCACTCCTCGCATTTTTTTCGAAGGCAATCTTGTTCTTCTATATGAACAAGATCGAGAGATGTTAGGAGCTAGGAAATTCGAACCCATGTGGCGAGGTCCTTATATCGTTCAATGAGTTTTGGAAAAAGGAGCTTATGAGTTGGTATATTACAATGGTATCCCTTTGAGTGAACCCAGGAATGGGTTGTACTTGAAGAAGTACTATGCATGAAATCATCTGTGCACTAGTACTTGTATTTTATTGTATCATATGTTTTGTGTGTTACTATAGCTTGCTTTTGTCGTTATCTGGTCTCTGCCCTTATGTGAAGTTGTGTTTGATTTCTAGATGTCGGAGTCTTCGCTACCCTATATTGGCTTCGTTGATGGCACTAGCCATAGTACTCATAACCTTTCTTCCGCTGCGTAGGCAATTTACACCCCTACAAATGAACTTGTCTCCTTATGAGGTGTGTGCCTCAGCCATGCGACCAACAACATTGCAGAGTATAGCGTCGTTATTGAATTATTGGTTGATTCTATCTCGCTCAGAATTCGTCATTTGGTTGTGCGACTTGATTCATAGCTTGTAGTACTACAATTAAGTAATGTCTACTCTATTCGAAGTCCTACTTTGTTACGGGTGTATTTGCGAATTTGCCTCTTGGAACATTATTTTGATCACATTGAATATCAACATATTCCTAAATGTATAAACACATTAACAGATGCATTGGCTAATTATGTATTGGACAGACATTTGAATCATTTATAAATCAACCACATCAATATTCACACAATATAAGGTAAACCGGTAGAAGCCGTCTATATATATAACGATCAAAAGAGTTTTTTACAAAAAGTTTGTCCGAAGACCAAAATGTCAAAATCTGAAGCTCATAGATTCTACAAAGTGATGTCATGGATGACGTTCATGGTAAAATATGACTACCCTAGAAACCCTACGGAGCAATCAAATCATGGATGTTGATACTCCTATAGTATGACATTGATCGCGTCATGGAACCTCTTCCAGAGTCGTATTTGGAATGTCTGCAGTTAGGCCCTCTAGATTCTGTTCCACCACTTGATAATCCTCAGCATATTGTGGCGTTTCTACTACCTCTCCTTGCCGTTGAATAGGAGAAGTACTAGGAGGTATGTAAGGTCCAACATCTATGTTATCAACAAACGATTTTGTATTAGTCTTTGGACTAACATATAAAACAAAAACATTTGAATATGATAAAAATTCACAAAACATTTAAAAAGAAAAATGTGTGTACTTCTTACCAAGGTCCCCCCACTGAGCATCCTCTGGCAGTACCAAGTTTAGATCTCCTCGGAAATCCAACCCAGCATAAGCATAGTCATCAACCATCAACAACTGTGGTTGAAGCCAGTCAAAGAAAGTATCATCATACTTGATGATCGGTCCTGCTACGTGCCGGGCCATGAGTCGACACCATCTCAGCATCCTTGGATCCCTGGGAGTTGGTATATTCCACTCAACCTGCAACCTCAGTAATGGGACCCTCTCAAGGAAGAATGACACCAACAAATATCCATACCCGAATTGCTTCAGGTCACCTCGTCTACATTTGGTCAACTGTTTTTTTATACTACGAAGCACATCATCTGCCCAGTTGAACACTCAAGGCTTAGTACACTCAATAGCATATTGGAAGTAACTCTGTAACGCCATGTGAGGAGAAGAACTCCCATCCATCCGAGCTATGGTGAATAGGATAGTACGAAGGGTCAAATATCGTAACCCCCAAATATCTACTTTTCCTTTCTTTCTCTTACCCTCGGGAACGCAGTGTAAACGGCAGTACTCACTCATTTGTAGCCCACCACCTCTACTACCGGCCAGGCTAACATAGTACCCCCGCCATGATAATCCAGTCAAAAAGTAAATGTCCTCAATATCTAAGGACAGTGTGTGGACCCCCACATGAAATACCTGTTGATCAGGGTCCCACATACGCACCAGGTACTCTAATAGTCTGACTTGGGCCCTCATGCCCGGGATACAAAAGTACTTCAAGAGGCCACAGTCTCTCAAAGAAGCTATAGTAGGTGCATGATTTTCGGACATTGCATTGTCTTCTTCGTGCTCCCTTTCGCGCCATTCAAGCACCATTTTGATGGCCAATTGTCTGCATAAGGAACACAACAAGAATATTAACAAATTTTTTCATGAATTCATTCTCTTTCATTGGCTAATTTTTTTTTTTTTAAATTGAGCTTTACAGTTCTCGCAGGTGCCCTGTGTGCACAGTGCGAGAACCTCGCAGGCTGCCTTAGGGTCACCTGTGAGAATGCCCCATTCTCGCAGGTCCCGTGTAGCCTACCTGCGAGAATGGCAACGCGCAAGTAGGTCTTGAAAAATCAAATGAAAAATGACATTTTAACCAATGAAATTACAAAATTAAACCATGAAAGTGTTAAGGATGAAGAGCCTACCTCACTGTCGTAGACATCTCGCTGAATGGTCTCTCGTAGCTCCTGTAATCTAACGTCGAACTTTGAGGATAAAAGAGGGGTTTTTTGAGCTCAAATAGTGGAAAGGTAAAAATGATGTGGTAAAAAGAGTATTTACTCCTTTTTATTTACTTTTACTATGTCATTTGGTTTTTTATGATTATATATCTATTAAACCCTAATCCCTAATGTCATGTTGAGTGTAATTTTTGCAGGCGTGATACTTTTGATGGTTAAATACAGGGATACAGACATGTTTTTCTTTCACATCGCGTGTTTTTTATTGTTTTTTATGGTTTTTATATAAAAACCTCAAGCGTGCTCTTTTTTCGTTCTTACGCTCGCAAATACATGAGAACAAGATCGAGCATACTTTTATCACTTTCTCGGGCTCAATAAGGTTATACGAAAAAGGAACCCCCTTGGAGTCCTCTTTAAGCTCTTTTCAAACTCTCTAAACATGAAAAGATAGTCGAGCGACCTTGCTATTTTCATGCTCGATAAAGTATTTGAACTAAGCATCTGGTGAGCGATAATTTATCTCTTTTTCGGTCTCTTCCAGACTATTTTACGAAAAAGTAACTAAGAGAGTTCTCTTTTAAGTGTTTTTCCAGACTCTATAATCATGAAAAACCTTCAAGTTTTCTATCTCTGGACTCGTAACATTGACAGACCCGTGATGGGACCGAACCACTCCTTCTTAGGGTTCGTTAAATATACTCCGAGGGACTCATCTGAAGGATGAGCTTACATCAACAAGCATATTTTATCCTCCTCAAGATTGCGTAAAAATAAAGAGGTACTCGCCAGAAATGGTGGGGGAAAATTTGGGAAAGGGATATGTTTTCATCTTCGTATTGATTGGCAGTAAATGTCGCTCTTGAACATGACACCCCCTATTTATTACATTTGAATATGGTTTGGGAAATCCATTTTTCTCTCATTCGATTTGCTACAAGGTCATTCCCTGTGTCGTCTTTGAGTCAATGCTGCCAAATCATTGGTCGTGTCATTCATATGTTCAAGAGAAATCCATCTGGAACCTATATTGAGTCAGCCATCTGCAGTTGTCCATTCTCTCTGTGTCAGCCTTCCCTGTGTCCAGTCCAATTCACATCATACTTTGTTTGACCTTCAAAATTTGTTACTCATTTCGTGTCATTGATGGGGGATACATAAAGGCCCTCCTGTGACGAGTTTTGTTCCATCGACTTCAGCTCATTATCTGGAATCAAGACTTAGAAATTATTTGGTACCTTGGAGCTTGCATGTCTTAATGGCAGGTTTCCTCACTTTCGACAGTGGGTTTACATCATTGACCCCTGATCGAAAGATTCCATCGGATGTTCGACTTAAACTCATTTATTCACACTCAATGGATTGTACTAGCGTACCTTGGTAGTCATTGACATCAATGGTGATTTCCCTCGCACTTGTTAACGGTTTCATCAATGACCGGTAATCAAGTGGTTTCTGCCATATTCGACTTCAACACATGTAATCACATGGTTAGATTCGTACTTTGGGCGACGAGATTGAAGACCCTGGATATCATCTCTTTTGTCCAAGTTGCAATGGAGTATGTATAATTTTTGACACATAGATCCACTGTGTATGTCTCGTGGCTATGTCGTCTTAATTTGAAATTTCTCGCATAGATCCACAGTGTATTCCTGGTGGCTATGCTATTTTTTGACGGCATGGATCCACAGTGTATGATTGGTGGCCATGACCTATGTCTATAATGTCATCAGTCTATGATTAGAGCATGGGAATGCCTACCTCAGAATTGGTATTTTTGATATTCTGCAGATGCTTGGTTGTTCACAGGTTTCCAATTAGGTGTGCTCCTGGTTTGTGACACACACATGCAGCTTACAAAGTCTTTTGGTTGTCACTGGTTCCAACCTCATACTTTGGAGGGCATTCTGTTACCCATGATTTTGGTCGTCATGATGATGTATTGATGGTGGTGTACTCAGGCTCTTCATAAGAACTTTCTTCTGAGAAAAGTTACTTTCATCTCTTCCCAGAAAACTCATTTTTGAAGGAGGTTCACAGGCTGCTAGTACATTTGGCTGTGAGAATGACCCATTCTCGCAGGCTACTTTAAGCCAGGGTGTGAACTTCTTGTACTGTGTTGAACTGCTAGGGTGTGAACTCTTCCTAAAGCATGGAAAAAGATGAATTCTTGATGTTTCTAGAAGGGAATCTTCTAGAAGGATGGGTTGGCATTCAAATGGTTATCCTAGTACTGGATTCCCTGATATTTTGGGATCATTCTTATACAAGTAACTAATTCATTCTCTCCTATATATTGAGGGAATTCTCATGTAAAAGGTTAAGCAAGATTCATTGGAGAATTGGTGAAAGAATTGTGTGAAGGATTTAGAATTGAACAACAGCTTGGAGACTCTAGCAAGTCTATCAAGAGGATTTGATATTCTTCATGCAAGGATTGAGCAAGTGTGTGTGTCGGAGCCAAGAGCCATCGAAAGGAAGTTTGTTACATCAAGGTTCAGGTTGTAATATTTACTTTCCATTAATATGATATAGTGACATGTCCCTTTCCCATAAAGCTATTTTCACTTTATTGTGTAGTTCCTTGATCCTACACATAGGTTGACTATTGAATATATTGTGCTATCTTCACTTTGGTTGGTTTGTGTTGTCTTGGTCTTGACCTCACGAGAGCACCGGAGTGAAACGGGAGCAACAAAGACCCTAGGAAGTGATATAAATGTATGTTATTTGTTCCTTCCTTCCTACTAGTTGATTCAATGGTCAAAACTTAGGGAAAGAGTCATGTCCTGTCCTGTTTTGTTCTAGATCCAGGTGGATCTAGGGAGATCAGTTAGTGTCTGCACCTACCAATTAGTCTGATAACAATCATCCAAGGCACTAATATCCTTCTCCAATTTTTTCATGTAATATTTTATCATAGTATGGAGCTTCGTTGGCTGTATCAAATGTTTATCAACAAGATCGGTTGAGATGAAAGTTGATGTTTCAACTACTTGTCTCCTTCTACTTGTACTTTCCTAAAATACATTCACCAATTCCTCTGTGACTAAATTCTTCCCAAGTTCGTCTAACATTGGGAGCCGACCATGTCTTATCAACTCATGAGAAACTTTGTGAGTTCTAGAAACAATCCCCATTGCTTTGGTCACTTATTTGTCTGCTCATTTCCCTACCTGCTGGAAATGATATAGCACATACATATATGTCTTCCTTGTTGATTTTGAGGGTCTATATAATTCTGAACATGCATCAGGATTTTCTGCTATCCAAGTATCAATGTCTGTTATACCTTCCCGAATAGTGTTGTTTTGTGTCAGTTTCATTTGTACCATATTGTTTTGTTCAATCACTATTGCAGCTATGATTTGGAAGAGATGTAGGTTAGCATACATATTGATGATTGCACCTTCCAACTCATTTCTCATTTTTCTCGTGATGGCTTTAAAACTGAGAAGACTTCTCTCATCTATCCTTACTTGATGGACATTCTCTTCTACCTCTTTGATATTCAGTTCCTTCTCCTCGCTCTATTGGCACAGCCTTTGAATATTATCTACATTTACATCCATGAATGAAAATATTTCCCTGGAGATTGCCACAAGGTTTTCCCTGACACCTCCTATAACAAGAACCCGTGTTACTACTGATAAAGGATCTCCCTCTGCTGCTAATTTTTTTTAACCCTTTCTTGTATGATCTGGCCCGTTTTTCTATCGTACCTGAAAATGTGTATGTCCACTATCTTAGTTGACCGAAAAGGTTCCCACAAACTGAGACCCAACACACTACTTTTTGTTTCTATTTCTGCACCTACGGTGAATGTTCTAGGGACATCCAAGTCCATTGGGTGCATGTTTTATTCTCTATCTTCTGCTTCCTTCTTTTTCCTTTCTTCTTCAACAAATTTATCTGTTGCTTCCTTTGTTGTTAATTCTCTTTCTACTCTTGATGCTTCAACTAATTCCTTTTCCTTTTTGATAGCAATTTTTGCTTCAGCTTCTACCTTTTCTCTTTCTTCACTTTCTACAATAGCTTTTTCCTTGTCAGCTTCCATCTTTTTCTTCTTTTTAGCATCATTTTTATTCTTCAACACTTTCTCTTTTTCCCTCCTCTTTTTTTCAGTTGGTGCTTCTTCTTCTTCTTCTGCATAACATGAATGGGTTGAGAGGGATATTGGGGAAGATCTCTCAGCTTCATCTCTTTCTTTATATTTTCTAGCCACCTCTCTTATAGCTTCTTCATCCACAATTATGCCTCTTAGTTTACCTCACCTATTAAAAATAACCTCATCATAGGTTCTGGCATTCTGATGTACTCCTTCTTCTTCTCATAACTCAATGGTGTATTCATAAGGGAGTATCAAGCTATGGATATGCTATTTGACAATGTTCTTGGGATCCTGTCTCCTTAATCATTCCTATCCAAAATGGTAGAAGAGAAATATGTATACTTTTGTTTGGGACTTTTTTGTGTTTTCAAAGAAGTAGTTTCCAATGAAAAGAGGTAATGGAGACCAGATGGATTTCTTTGATCTATACATAATTCCTCCAATCCCATGTATGATTGTATGATATGCTACTTCCTAGAGCATAAGTTTATCTGGAACGAACCTACGAAGTAGGTGAGGTGATTTCATTGCACCATATATCCTAATATATGAACCATGCTCCATTAGATACCAATCCCCATTTTTCCTTATAAATGCGATGTCCTTGTTGGTCATACAAGGTGGGGAGGTGCAATAATGAACTCGTACAATGGTGCAAGAAAGTGTCACAGATCCTTTGATAATATGTTCAGTATTTGTTCTCCCAGAGTACTTTGTAGTAAATATGGATAACAACATCAACGAGAAACCAAATCCATCCCATGTTTGGGTATTTTTGAGCTCTGACCTCTACGTGATAACACTTGGCTAAATCATCAGGCCTGAATAAATATATTAACTCCTTTTGTGCGTTAAATATATAATTGTTGTCTATGTCTGTGTTCTTCAAAATCCACGATATAGCATCTGCACAAGGGAATACCATTGGATGTGCTTCCACCCTAAAGATTCCCTATTTTTTGATGTTCTTAAATGCCTGGAGTTCACCTCGGTCCTCTGCTTCTATAGAAAAGTTTAATTTATTAAACATGTGATAGATTTCCCCTCATTTCAAAATCTCTCCATATTTGTCCAGAATTCCTTATGTATCGTCATATACATTCCTTATACTTTTTGTATCTAATGTCTTTTGAGAGCTACCAGACGGTTCAGGTCCCACTAGCTTCATTGCTACTTTCTTGCATGGTGACATGTATGAACTTACATATAATGATAAATTTGTAGCATGTCATTAGAAATAATTCATAAAGAACTATTAAAGACATGTTGTTCTTTGTATATAACTATCAATTGCCTACTGATATTGTGAAAAACTTGGGAAATTCTTTGAGAAAAAAAAACAATTTTAAGTGCAAGTCGGAGGATTTAATAGTAACTCCTCTTAGAAGTTCAGAGGAGTTAATATTAACTCTTCCGAGCAGTAGTCAGAAGAGTCTTTATTAGTCTTGTAGGGTGTTCAAATGTTTTACAAAGAACTCCTCCAAGCATATTGGAGGAGTTAATAATAACTCTCGCGAGCATATCAAAGAAGTTAAAAGTAACTTCTTCGATAATATTCTTACTAAAGTGTTATCTATAGCCATGAAATAGGAAATATCTCCTAAAATTAAGGAAATAGAAATTATCTCCTAAAAACTAGGAATTTTCCTAATGGTGGCTAAAAAATAGGAATTGGCCTAATGATAACTTAAAAACAAGAATTTTCCTAATGGTGGTTTATGATCCCATGGCTTTGGAAACCCATGGTATTTTCCCATGGTATTACATATAAGAATCCACCAACTAAAAATAGACATGTTATAAATAACAATCCTCCTAAATAGTAGGAAAAAGGCAAAAAATGAGTATTTCACTGAGTATGTAGTTGAGCATGTACCCCAACAACTAGGCCTTTGTATCTTATATAAGTATAGATTCTAATGTATATTACTATTATATTCATCATGTTTGAGTCATATGTGAATTGTGCTAAGTCCCCCTTAGTTTGTTTTTAAAGTTTTCAACAAATAAAAAAATCCTGCAAATGTGATATTTGTAATTATATGCCTTGGGGGTATTCGTTTTCACACTCATAATATCCACTTTAGCTAAGTATTGAATTTTTTAGGGAAAATAGTGATTATTTAATCACTTTCAAGTCATTTCTCTTAAAAAATGTCAAATAAAAGGAAATAAATAAATAAAAATTAGCAAGCCAATAATTAAGGGAACATGTCCGGGACATGTTTTCCCTTGTATTTAGTTTATGGCTTGTATGGAGAGTTCACTAAAGAAGGAGATTTAATTGTATGAGTTGTCACTTGGGTCGAGATCCCAAAGAGGGAGGTCACACCTCTCCCTTAAGGTGGTTCACTTGCAAGTGGGGACATCAATCCCAAGGATTGACTCACCCACCTCCTCACTTAACTTAATGAGATGTCACTCCCATATGCCTCCTTACTTGGAGTGGTGGAAAACACATATCACACTCTCATGCCACTCTCCCTCTCTCATGTTACTCACCCCTCACATGTGTCATGCGCCCTTTCCATGGGATTCATGCCCTTTGGGTTATTTACACAAGTCTCTTCTCCTCATTCAAGATAGTTGGAGCTTGGGGAAAGAATAATTGTGTTGTAATGCTACTATTGTAAAATCTCTTGAGAATTGAATAAAGAAAGACTTTGGAGGTCAATTGTGGGTGGTGTTCATAGTGTGGATGAAAATTGTTCATGTGTTTACTTGAGGTAATTGTATATTAGCTTCTTGCTTTCTAATTTCTTAACATGTCCCTTGGATGTAAGAAATATTTGAAATATTTTGTTTATATATGATCTTTTTATCCTTCAAATTTTTGAATATAGATTTCATGTCTATTTATTTTAATATGCATGTTTTCTAGTTCTCATTTTTAGGGACATTGCATGCTTAACAAAATTTCTTGGAAAGAATTGTCTTAGTTTACAAGTTCTCAAGCTTGGAGAGGTGAAGCTTTGGAGTGAAACTCTTCACCCATATTCAAGATATTTTGGGGCAAGAATCCCTCAACCATTTCTCAAAGGACCCCATAGCCCAAAGATTTAAATCTTGAGCAAAACACATTTCCTCTCTCTTTCTCATTTTTCCTAAACAATATTCTTTGGTTACTTTCATATATGCAAGGATTAATTTTGTTATTTCAAAGTTATATATAAATCAAATTGTCATTACATGTAAAAACAAAGTAGATATAGATCTTATTTTAAAAGTCTCTCTTTTTATAATAGATGTAGCTTGTGTAAATCTATCCTTTGGCTATTTTTGAAAGAGAAATTTAAAGATAATATAGAGTTTACTTTGTGTGATTTAAAGACTAATTTGGAAAAATTAGTGACATTATACTTGTTGTTTTAAAACAAAAAGAAATATCACTAACAAGGCTCATCATTTTCTTGGTTTCTTAGTCTTTAGTTTTGCTAAGTTAGCATAGGTTTCATTTGGTAAATTTTTGTATATTACTAACATATTTTGTAGGTACTTTCCAAGGATTTTTTAGCATCCTTTAGAACATTTAATTGTTTTTTTTTTTTCCAGGTTTGTGGACAACCAAGAGGAAATATTAGCCAAAAGATCATCCAAGACCCCTGGGAGAACTTTTCCTTTTTAAAAAATAATTTTTTTTTGGAAAACTTGTAATCCATAACTATAAGGATCACAAGACTTTCCCAAAAGATCATTGTAATAAATTAATAAAATCAATGGGATACACAGTGCTCAGTCTTAATCCCCCTTGGGGGATCAGTGTCCTTTTGTGTGATTGTATCATTTTTTTATTTCTTCATTGTTTTCAAGTTCCACTAATTTAAAAGGATAAAATCAGTAATAAAATCAATCATGGCACCACAAAACATTAGAGTAGTTTAATTTTTATGGATTAGCTTAGATCAGATTTCAATTTCTAGTTTAGATTTCAATTTCCGTAATTTACTTTCTACAATTTCAAAGTTGGAAATAAACTATCCCCTCAACTTCCCTAAAGCATGTTCTTGACCCCTCCTCTGCAAACCTTGGCTTGATCTCTGGAGTAAGGTTCCATACATAACAAGGATTGGTCAGTGTGGATTTAGTTTTAACTAGGAAAATCTAATAATTTCTATTGTTCAATTGGTACAATACACTTAGCTTGTGCGTGAAGTCAGGGGGATACTCATTAATGAGATTCAATCTCTCCTTATTGGACCTCTAGCATAGCTCCTTGTATTGGATATTGTATTGAACTTATGTGTGAATTCAATGGGATATTGTCCTTGTTGGACCTCTGAAATATTTGTTTTCATCCAATTGAGGGATAAACTATAAAGGGCCACATATAGATTATATTTCCTCTATTGTTATCACTCTATTGTGACTAGCACTACAACACCTCCATTTCACCTCCTATTTGGATACTTTTCTGAAATGGAGCCTCCTTATTTTCTGAAACCTAAAGAAAATTATCATAAGTCCCTTTGATTAAACAAAAGATTCTCCTGGTAACTCATGATTCACTTGAAAAAATTGAGAAATTATTCAAAGTGGAATTTTTAAGAAATTTTTAGAAAAGTTCCTTTCAACTCTTCCCAGTTGCTTAAAGGAGTTCCCTTCAAATCTTTCAAGCTTCTCGGAGGAGTTCCTTTCAGCTCTTCCGAGCTAATAAGAGGAGATCCTTTCAAGTACTCTTTCGAGCTGCTCGAAGGAGTTCCCTTCAACTCTTCTGAGCTGCTGAAAGGAGTTCCCTTTAAGTCTTTCGAGTTGCTCAGAGGAGTTCCTACCAATCGCTTCAATAAATCAAAGAAAGTTCGAAAAATTTGTGATTAAAATATCCAATAAAGTTCGACAAATTTGTTAAGAAATCCTTTGAATTGCTCGAAGGAGTTGTTAAAAAATCCTTTGAGCACACCTACCTCATTTAATGCTAGTTAATAAAACTTAATCTATATAAAGTGAAAGGAGTTTGGTACTTTTTCTCACTATACCAATTTCTATTGACTTAACACCAAAGAGATGGGATAAACATCATTTAAGAAAATTGTCCATCTCATCCTTCTACACGTGGCAACGATTTACCGGTAATTATGTTCTCCCATCTGCAAATAACTTTACACCAACAGGAATAGGGACCTTGACCAGTTTACATTCATGCATATTAAACCTCTGCAATATTATCTCGACATATTTTCTCTGATTTAACCAGAGTTTCCTCTTTTCTCTATCTCTTTTAATTTCCATGCCCAAAATGAAATTTGTAGCACCGAGATCCTTCATGTCAAATTTAGAGGACAACTGAGTTTTCACATCCTAGATAATATCCTTGTTGTTTTCTATCAACAAAATGTCATCTACATACAAGATCAAATAAATAAAATGATCACCAATTAATTTAAAATACACACAATGATCATATTTGATTCTTGTGAAGCCAAGTCCCAGCATATAAGTATCAAATTTTTGATACCACATCCTTGGTGATTGTTTTAAACCATACAGGGACTTTTTCATCTTGCATATCTGCTGCTTGTTTCCCTTCAAAGCAAAGCCTTCTATTCTCTTTTCTTGAAAGTTAGGGGTAATTTCGTTCTCCCCCTTCTATTCTCTTTGCATGAATGTAAATTGCTATCAATGCACTGCTCTCCAATACTAGTGCGTTTGTTAACAATGTTGTTCCCCTAATTAAAACAAAGTTGTAAATATTAATAATATCCAACATGACTGTATTATATTAATAATAAAGGCTAATTTGGATTGAATTTTATTTACCTTAGCCTGCAAAGTGGTTCTTGGTATCTTCCCCAAGCTTTTTCGGTGTTCAACTACAGCTTTATGGACATACTTGTAACCAAGATGTAGGTCTTCCTCCATGGTTTTAGTACCAAACTCGTCACCCTACATTGCATAAGAGTATGTATTTTTAATGTTATTCACTGCAATTACTTAAAAATTTTAATGCAATACAAATAATATATTTAGGTACTTACAATTCATGACTGCAACTTCAAATACCCTCCCTAGCCTAGCCTGTGCTAGCCACAGTTGGCAAGCCTTGATTTTATTGCCTTCAACGTTTGAGTCAACCTATCATCAAAAGTTTCAAGTATGTTAAAATATATCACAATTTTATTTACATCTAAAAAAAATTGAAGGTATTGAATTGAAATTGTAATTTACCTTCTGGGACCAGAGGGTGTTTTTCCTTCATCTGTCAATTTATTCTCTTTTGTGTCCTCAATGAGGGCCTTCCACTCCCTCTCTTGAATCATCATACGATGCTTGTACCTATCATTTTGTTTCAAGTGATTCCTATATGTTTCTCATGCATATTTTAAATATTGGCCAACTACGGCGGTGGCCAAGGTCTTATTAAATGTGTCTACACCAAAAAGGCTTTTGAGATAATCCATCAATTCTTTTTTGAGGTTGGAATTATGGGAATTCCACCTCTCTCATATGATGGGCCAAAATATCAGCAATTCTTTATGCTCCAAGAACCTATAAAAAAATTTATTCCCTACACATAAAATGATTATATGATTATTAATTTAAAAATAATAATTTAGATGATTTATATTTGTCTACATAGAGAACATGAAACAATTAAAATTTTAAAAATTACCTGGGACTTTAACTTTATTTAATGGAATCCCTTCCTTGTTGACCATAAATGTTCCCTTAAGGGTCCCTGTGCTAGTCACATGTCCTACTTTAGGAAAATAAATCTTATAGTTTTTCAAATCATCGACCTCATCTCCATCACCACCTCCAGAGCCTACCTGTGTGGTCATTTCCACGATGTGCATGTCCTGGCTCCCACCTAATTGTGTCGAAGGTGGAGATATGAATAGCTGCATCCTAGCAGTTATACGATGGATTGTGTTGGGACCCTATGACATCTGTGCAACGCCACTACCACCTACATTGTTGGCCCTTGACCAAGTTTTGGGAGATTCTTGGTCAAGTTGACCATTTTGGACTTCGACAGTCCGTCGAAGGCGGAGCACAAGATGAAGCAGAGATCCCAGATCACGGGATCTCTGCCCCTTTTTGGGATTTGGGAATATGTAACGGAAATGGGATGTTGGCCCATGGGTTTACCCATGTTTAGGTATATTTTGTATGTATAAATAGAAGGCTAGGAAATGTAAGAAGTAGTGCACAAGTGTTGTGTAAGTTGGCTAAGTGCTAAGAGTGGGATATATGTGATCAAGAAGTGTAAGGATTTGTGCATACTGTGTGAGACTTGTAGATCTAGGTGCAAGTGGATGTAACAAGACTGTGAAGGGCTCTGTGCTGTAACGCAAGGAAGGAGGATCTGGCGAGTTGTGCAGACCTCATGTATTATGCAGAGTATGGGTTTTTGGCTATGTGCATGTAGATGACTGATTGAAGCTAATAAAGAAAACGATTTGGTGGACTTAGCCCCAAGGTGTGGGTGAACCACATAAATATTGTGTTATTTTTCTCTATGAAATGTTCTGATGCATTTATGTCTTATTTGCTAAGTTCTTTGAGATGATTAGATAGATATGTTTATGATTTGTTCTTATGATGGATCTGGATGCTAGATCAAATATAGATGGATGTGCTTAGTTCTTGAACCTGCTAGATATGATCCATTTAGTTATGCTAAGTGCTTATATATGTTAGATCTAGGTGAATTTTGCGATGCTCTATTTTTCCTGCAGAGTTAAGTAATGATGAATTAACAGTGATGAGTGCTCTATTAAGTGCTATAATTATAGATCTGTGTCCCAACCAAGGTTACAGACACCTGATTCCAGCAACCACCCCTGCCTCTACCTTAGGTGAGACTTCATCTACTTCGCAGGTGTTGTCGAAAGGGCCGGTAGTTAGGGTTTTGTTGGTGCGTTGTTGTAGTGTTGAACCCTGGGTCTGCCCTTGTGCCAACAAATGGTTCCTTTGTTGGGACTTGAAACTATGATTGCTAGGGACTGAGGAAGAAGAAGCTTTGTGCAAAGATCCAACCTGAAATTGTGAAATCTCTATGTGTAGATTTGTTGCCCTAGTGTGCAGTATTCTACTTGATTTATAAAGCTCTTTGCTAAAGAAAGAAATCTGATATGAACAAAAGAGGTAAGATCCGGAAGATTTGTGCCCTAAGAAAGGTAAAAGTGAGAATTCTTGATTAAAAGAGGTAAGATCTAAAAGCTCTGTGCTCTGATAAAGGTAAGAATATTGAAAACTTCTAGATCTAAAAGCTTTGTGCTCTGTAGAAGTAAGATTAGTGGAAATGTTTGTTTCTAAAGTATGGATCTAGGCATGTTTGATAAGATTTGTCCTAGCTTGAAAACTAGGGCACTGATAGAAGAAAGAATATTTGATATGAGTAGATCTAATAAGAATAGTGAAAGATTTGTTATAGCTATGCATAGAAAGAATGTTTGGACTAACGAATGGATGCAGGACCCTAGGAATAATTTGTTGCAGGTTAGCTACCATGATCCTAGTGCGTAGTACATGAAAGGTTGGAGATCATTTAAGAGAAAGAGAGGATTAATCCTCTGTTACAGTTGTAGAAAACCAGGACATCTTGCTAAGGAATGCCCTAGGAGAATACCTAGTTGTCTTTTTTGTAAAGATATGGACTATGAAGTTTTGGATTTCCCTAGAATGATTGCTAAGGTTGAAAAAATGAATATGAATCAAGAAAAACCTAAGGTAGATCTAGAAACTAAGATTATGGCATAACCCCGAAAAGAATCAGAAAAAGTATTGCTACAGATGAAAGAAATCCTAAATGATCACTGACATGTCAGCTTACCATAGATATTCAAAGAAAAAGAATGCATTGAAGAAAGAATAGGAGACTTCGACATTGACTGTGTTCTAGATGAGGAAACACAAGTGAATATCATGACAGAAAGAACTTGGGAAATTCTAGGAAATCCTGCTATGATTCCTTCATTGGGAGGAATAGGGTTATTTAGAGGAAATATGATAAACCTATGTGGAAAGCTCACCCAGATATCTATGAATGCCAAGGGAACTTGAACAGAGGAAGAATTTGAAGTTGTTAAATTTATTGAGGTTAGTGCTCCATTTTCTATGTTACTAGGAAAACCTTGGATTGAAGGAGATCAGGCCAGAAGAAAAGAAGAAGAAATCTTGGAGCAGAAGAAGCAAGAGTTGAAAGATTTCATGACTAGGAGGATCGCACACTTGATTGAATAACATGAGGACCGAGCAAAGCTATTTAAAACCAGAGACTTGGATGTCAAAGTAGGAAGAACACTAGAATACCCGTAGAAGACTGAAGTACCTATTCCATATACAGATGAAGTATTACCCCTGATGTCTAGGAAAGAATTGCACTAGCACGAAGTTACTCTGCCAAAAGAGGATAAGAATCAGAATGGAAAAAGGAACTCCAAGATGAAGCCCAGTGGAAAGAAGGATAGAAAACTAAGTAAGAAGAGAGCTAAGATTGAAAAGTTACAGAAGGTTCCCAAGGGAACTTTGTAGAAGGAAAAATTGCAAAATTGGAGCTTTGCTAGGATATCAGAACAGGGACACATGGCACTTTGGCATGACAAATAAATATATCCATTGGGGACATTATAACCATTGGATCAATGCTCTGAATGGATAGAAATCCATTTATGGCCAGCCAGCTCTCCATATGACCGTTGGGACCACACCATAATAGACATAATAGATTTAATGAAGGCTTCATACCCATTGCAACAGACTCATTGCCAAGTTACCTATTTATCCCATTGCGCCATGCACCGAGAACACTTTTGCCAATTGAGAATTTCAGCCTGCAGACTAATTTGATTTTATACAGTGATCATCATTCTTTTTCTCTCTATCTTGTTATTGTGTCTAAGCTAGCCCCTAAACTCGATATTGTTAACCCCAAGTGTGTATGTCAGACAAGTTAAGCGTTGTAGAGCAAGTTGTTGAGGAAGTTCTGATCGAACTCATGACTGACAGAGTCATGTCGATGTTCACAGGGATACAAGAATCATCCACGAGAGGACTGCCAGCCTCTCCGTCCACTGCTCGTGAAGCTGGACCATCACAACCATCCAATAAAAAGTGAACCAAGCACAGGGATGATCTAGGGAATGCTAAATTGATCTCAATCATATTACCCACCTATCTACCACCTATGAGTGGTGTAATAAATCAAGACAACGTGCCCAGAGATTTCGACTACACCTTGGTCACTGTGTACCTCTTGAAGGGGATACGTACAGTTCGAGCAGACCAAGATAAGATTGTAGTGTTGAATTTTAGCGACTTCAACCTGGGAGATCCCAAAGCCTATAACATGCTTGGCCTGCATAAGTACCTCACTAGAACCAAGGGGAAGAATTTGAAGATAATCCCCCAGTCGTGGACCCATAACCTTGTGCAGTCTACCCTGCTCAATGTCATGAAGATTCCTCACTTCAGATGACACCAAGAGGTGAATGCATGTGTCAATATGCTACTTTCTTGTTACCATGGTGGTTATTTGTGTCTAAACCACCATATAGTAGTTGATACAATGTTGATCAATCGGATCACGGGGTTAAGTATGCAAGGACCCAATCCACAAGAGTTTTACCTTGGAAAATCCATGGATCATGCTCTAGCAGATCAGATCAAGGACACTTATGGAAATTTCAAGAATGGAACGTGAGGCTACAAGGTAGCTTCTATCCAGAGTGGCATAGTGCGCCTCACCTGTTAGTTGATTGCAGGGAAGTTAGTACGAAAGAACCAACCTACCCAATTCACCAGTTTTGTAGTCGACCTCGGAGGGAAGTGTGCAGAAGGACTTCAAATGAACTGGGTGAAGTACCTGGTGAACCAATTAGAACTCGACTGCAGCGAAGCCCAGGATCAAGGGTACTTTATTTCAGCTGGCTATTAATCCTGATCTCTTTTATTTCCTGGGAAACACCAGAAGGTGCGACCTTCCCAGACATCGAGACTTTCGAACCATTGACCGCGAAGTTCAGTACACTGTGATACTCAAGAGATATGAATCAGCATTGGTAGTCAAATGGTGTTTTTCATACCTACTACAACCATCCAGTCTAAGCCTCACATCACTTCGAACACTCTACACTGGTTTAGGCCCTTGATGAAGTTCAACGCAGACCGAAATTTTATTTACATCATAGCATGCACTAACGAACACAAGAAACAACTCCAATCCTACTATAAGCTAACAGAGGAGGACTTGGAGGAGATCACCAAGGATTGGTTGGCAAACCTCCTCATTATAGTAGACCCTGCGGAGATATCCAACTTCGACAACCTAGAAACTACGCAGGATACACCCGGACCTAGAAGGACAAAGAGGATTGAAGAGGTTCAGGATTTAGACAGTGCATCCATGAATATTGCTTCCATCTCACCAGAGAAAGGAGGTGATGGTGAAAAATTGAATGACAAAGAAGTCAAACATAAGCAAGGAGAAAATTTTGATCCACTAAAAAAGAGGAAAGGTTTTCCTCCGAAACCTTCCTCCTGGAAGAAATCAAAGGTGACCATGACCAAGATGCAAACTGTCCTCACCTCTGATGACTTCGAATTCCTCATAGCAGCCCTGGACGATGCTTTGCTGGAAATAATAGAGAAAAAATAAGAAAAGCAAAAGGAGATGTATGATTGAATTGAGACTAAACTCCGAGGGGTACAGGAGGCCCTATAGTCCCTTTGCACAGTCTCCACTGCACCGGGAGAACCAAAATTGGTAGATAATCCAGCTCAACTCCACCACCTATTTGATACAGTCGAAGCTCGTCTTTGACGAGCGCAAGAAGAAATAGACCAAGCCACCTAGGATTTGACACAAGTACAGTGAGTCCTTGTAAATAAATGCAGTGCTGGAGAACGGGAAAAACTTGCTCTCCAAGCGAAGTTTGATGAAGAAAAAGAACAGCTGCAGGAGGAAAAGGAATAGTTTCTCACGGAGCAACTCAAAGTAAAGCAAGTGGTCAACACAGCACTTCGCTCTGTGATAGTCGTAGAAGTACAGGCCGAAGAGCGAGTTCCACAACAACTAGCGCAACTTGAAGAAGTGATCCAACAACTACAACAATGTATAGCATATTTGGAGCTATGCGTAGTACCCGAGACCCCTCAAGATGTAAGATAACAAAGGGAAGCAAATGCTAGGAGCGTATTTGAACGACTCAAGGCTCTTACCCTAGAATGTAAGCAGCTCACTGATCACAGTGCCCTAACATATGAGCAACTCTCTGAGAGTCTAGAATTAAGAGCACTGGAGTCACATCTCCAAAAGGTGAAGTACCAAGAAGAAAATATACAGGCGTAGTTGAAGTCCCTGTCAACTATGGAAAGAATGAAGTGCTCCCTATTGTGAGTGGGAAATATCACTTATGGAATTAGCATTTAAGGGCTCTAACCATGCATGCAGAAAATGACCATTTAAAGGCCTCTACTTTTTACTATTCTCCCAACACAAAACCCCACATTCATGCAATACAAAGGTGCAAACATGATTAGGTAACTCTACCTTAAATCCTTCGTTTTATGTCGATCCCTTCACTTTCACTCACCCCTTGACTGCAAGCCTCCTCCCAAAGATGACCTGCATTCACACATAGACAAACACAGAGCTGCAAACATGCATTTCATATACTAATTACTGGGTTAGATGTGACAATATCATAAAATAAATACACAATTTGAACACATAATATGGTGGGATGAAAAAAGTATTCCTTTTTGTATTAATCTTCACAGGAGTAAACTTTACAATATGTGGTCGGCACTCCTCCTTGAATCTAGTCATGGGCTCCTCTTCACAATGCACCAACTACTCAACCTCACAATATAATTGCAGGGAATTGGGGAAAAGGAAGGATACATTTGGGTGGAGTTTCTATACTCTTCTTCCTCTCTTCTAAATGGGACCCCTACCTCTTCTTTTATAAGTAGTCATTTGGTTGAATGATTAGCCATAGGTAGTCAAACAGTTTTATAAATTTCCCGAAAGTTTGTTTCCCATCTGCAACTTTCCATTTTTCGTTCTTTTGTCAGTATATGCGGGCTATAAAAGGCCTGCATGCGTATGCATGATTGCACACACAAGATGTAGAAGGTCAGGGCATGTATGGCTCAAAAAGAGGGCTTTTTAAAAGAGCTTGGCTCAAGAAATTGGCAAATAGTAGGGCCTGAGGCCAGGTATGCAAGCTGGGTGCAAATTAGGCTTATAACAGATGCCCCCTAAAGTGTGAGGTCAGAAGAGCATCTGATGCCTGAAATACTTTACCAATCTTTATCAACATGCCAAGCGAGTGAGCCCATGGACCAGTATTTGGGAGCTGCCATATGCAAAATAACAATTTGTCTCACCGAGGTGAGAATAACCATGCTCAGGATAAAAACTAAAATCATGGTTGCTAATCAAATAAACTGCATATCCATGTCATATAACTATATAAAGTGTAGTTGTGAGCAATACAGAGTGGATCTACACCTCAAAATCAAAAGATATACATGTATATTATCCATCTTCAAGAAGTTAAGTGTCATCTGATGGCTAGAGATGATTCTTTCATAGCTTAAGAAACAACTTCAAGATCTTCAAAAATCGGGTAAGAGTGTAATGTGAGTGTACGACTTCATTACCCAGAGGTCTTCAACAGCTTGTCGTGAATAAAAAAGAGGATCTCGGTGATCAGGCAAAGAACTTCATTGATTTTGAACAAGGATTTTGATTGGTGTTTTAGGATGGTCGGGCATGAGGACAAGAGACAAACTGCAGAAAGGATGACATGAGCTTGGTAAAAAATTCCCTTGGATAGTAGCACGACAAATGATGAGACTCAGGCAGCATGATATTGACATAAGTTGACGATGTAGGAGGCAATGCCAACTCTCCATATGTTCGGAAGAATAACCAAAAGGAGGAGGACACAACTCTATGAGAACAGCTTCCTAAGGTCATACTATATCCCAAATCTTTGACGAACAAACAAAAAGATGTGCTTTGTCCAAGGGCAACTCCTGGTGCTGCCAACAAAAAGAAATTACTTTTCCCTTCCTCTTTTTGGGGTATATTTTATTTTTTTGTCTTTTTCAATAATTTTGGAAAGCTTGAAAAAGAATAAAAGAATGCTATGTTATAAAGGAGGATCGAGCATCGCAAACATACTAGTTCCAAGCACACAGAACACAGGGATGCTCAGGGAAAAGGGACATATGCAGGAACATGACACTCATAAAAAATCCTCCATGGGCCAAAGGTGTCAAGACGCAGAGGCAAAGTGCTACAGGGCTTGCGTATAATGCATGCTTCAAATGGTTCATTTGAGAGAAACATGGAGCCAACATTAGGCCAAATACGCAGGTATGCAAATGTGATTAATAAGACACACAATGGTAACATCCTTCGATGTAATTTTAACAAGCCCAAAGAAGGTAAGCTCAACAGTTTTTCATGTTTAGAGAGTCTGAAAAGGCGTAAAATAAGACTCCATTGGGGCACCTTTTTCGAAAATAGTCTAGTCGACTCAAAAAAGGGGCAAACTAGCACCGACCATATGTTTATTCAAAACCATTTTAACGAGTGTGATAAAGACAAGGTCACTTGACAATTTTTTCATTTTTAAGGAGTCTGAAAAAAGCTTAACTATGGACTCCGTAAAGGTTGTTCTTCTTGGCCATTTTAACGAGTGTGAAGAAACAGGGTCACTTGGCAATCTTTTTAATTTTAGGGAGTCTGAAAAGAGCTTAACTATGGACTCCGTAAAGGTTGTTCTTCTTGGCCATTTTAAAGAGTGTGAAGAAACAAGGTCACTCGACGATCTTTTCAATTTTAGGGAGTCTGAAAGAGCTTAACTATGGACTCTGTGGGGGTCCCTTTTTCGTAAATTTAGTCCCTCAGGCCCGAAAAAATGGGTAAAATTATACCTGAGGATACTCTTCTAAAGAACTAAAGTTCCTAGAGTATACCTTTGTTCGTAAAGTTGACCATCCGGACTGAAAAAGGGGTAAACTACTGCCAGAAAGACATGCCTTCAAATTTCAGTTTAACAAGCGTGAAAGACCACAAGATCACTCGACAATATTTTCATGTTTAGAGGGTCTGAAAAGGGATTAAAAGAAGACCCCAGGGGCTACGACTCATGTATGAAACTAGTTCAGGTAGAGCCTGCTGCTAGGCTCAGACCAAGAGTCTCTTTGATAGTCAACTTGGAAAGTCTCCCAAAAGGGAAGAAAACACAAACCATGGTGTAAGTCCTCCTACGGTATAGAAACCATAGTCATGGCTTCAAGGATACCCTCATCTGAAGGTAATTCAAAATCTGAGAAATCACGCAAACAAGGGTCGACAGTCCTAAAGGGTGAAGTAAAATGACCATAATCCATATGGCAATGGAGGTTCTGACCAGGACTCACAGAGTCTATCAGCGAAGAATCATGAACATGAGGGCTTGAGGATATATAAACAATGAGATCAGACTCAGAAGGATACTCAAGATCACTTGGACCAAGAGGGGGAAACAAGGGATCCCATGCCGCCATTGGATAAATTAATGTATCAATTGCTGAGACCAAGTCTCGAGAGGGAAAACATGATTTCATAGGTTCCTACTCAAAATCAATTGAACATCGAGGATAAGACGCCACATAATTAACCCGTGGAGCGGTAGATTCCACATGAACACTAGGAACATGTAAAGGGGTAGCCTGAAAAAATGTCAAATTAGTATGGTGATTATCATATGCCAGCTGGTCAATAGTGACAATGCTTCCATTGTGAGGGAAATGCATAACCCAGAAGAGCATAGACACCACATCTTTCATAGAATATACATAATCATGCCTGAGAAGCATATTGAAATCTAATGGGCCTTGCATCAATATAACATCGACAAGGACAATATTACCACCTAATGATATAGGTAACTAAGGAAGAACCCCCAAATATTCACTAGGACGACTGTCAAAATCCAACAGCTAATGCGAAGTAGTCATAAGCTCAGGATATCCCAAGACTTTCCAAACCTAGGAGGATAAAATAATTGCAAAGGCTCCTTCATCCACAATACATCAATAAATGTTTGTTGAATTAACTTCAACCCTTATTTAAAAGGGTGCGGAGGACGGAAGACGAGGCTCAACAAGGTCATTCCAATAAAAGGAAACCATCCTAGGGATTGGATGGGGTGTGCTCGGAATGAGCGGAATGCCCCCTTGTTCTGAAAATATTGAACCGAAAATTCTAAAAACATAGTCAGTAGACACGTCACTCCCCAAAATAAGAGTGGGATCATTCGATGATTGCATCGACATGACTACTTTTGCAACCAATGGATGAATAGGCTACGGGACTACATGGTCTAAAGGTACCTCACCCCCTAGAAGAGGAGTGAGATCAACTGATGACTGCATCAACATGACCACTTTCTCAACCAATGGCTGAATAGACTGTGAGGAAACCTCAGAAGACTCAGAATCAGAAGAGCTTGTAGATAAGGACCACAATCTTTGTACCTCTAGAATGCCAGGGCACAAACGAGTAAGGTGATATCCCTTGCAAAGCTTACAAGGGAACTTAGGATTACATCCTATTTGTCTAGGTTTCTCAACAAAATCAATGCCCCTAACATGACTAGCAGTGGATGGTTGCACATATCCAACATGACTTGCAGAGGTTGGTGATGGGTCGATAACATGACTTGTAGAGGCTATAGACCTATTGCCAGTATTACTAGAAGGGACTGGACTTTTTCCCCCATCATGATTGGCAGAGGATGGGTGCTTGCCCCCAACATGACTTGCAGAGGCTGGGTGCTAGTCTTTAACATGAATTGCAGAGGTTGTCGACCTATCTCCAACATGACTCGTAGAGGTGGATGATTTATTCTTCCTATTCTTCCTCTTTCTATTTCTTTTAGACTTCCGGTTACTAGTAATTGTACTTTCACCAGAGGCGGGAGAAGGAGGAGGAGAATACTTTGTTGATGAAGAAACATCAACAGGGTGCCCATGACTTAAGGTGCTTAACTGATAAGTGTAAAAATAATTCGGGACATTTGGAATGGTACCCAACCAAACTAGTAGTCCCACATTCAACCCAGGAATGTACAAAGTAGCCATCAAAGGGACACCAACGTTTCCGAAGAAAGGAAAAGCACAAGAATCCCCTTGTGAAGGGGTTCCTTGGTCGGTATCGTCAGGAAATTTATCCATGAATATCTTATGCAGAGGTTCTCCCCTTGTGGGATCGTTCAAATCCGTAAAAGTCTCACACACTGACTCTGAAGAACCAGTGTTATCAAAACAACACCTACAAAGAGGTGGCTCCACGTTCTTAACTGGAAGATCGAAAAGTCCTCGCGACCAGTGGAGTGGGAGATCTACCACCCTAGGTCAGAGACCCAAATCCACGACTGACTAACTCACTATGGAAAACTAGGGAGCACAGAGCACACACTAAAAGTTCCTAAAGGCAAATCAAGCAAATGACTAACTAGTTGGAAGAACAGTTACACCAACCAACACTAGAGAAACTTACCAGTGCAAATGAAACTTAGATATGGAAGCACCCTCTGGGTATACTCTACAAAGCATGGGCCGATGTTTGCCTTAGTTACTGCGGTATACCCCCGTTGTCACCTATGTAAGTCCCTAAAATAAAGGCAACTAGGTTTCCAGCTCATGAACAATCACCAGGCGGGTACAGTTGACAGTCGGGTGGACTGCAATGAGAAGGGTATCAAGCCCAAAACCTATCAAGGGTATCGAAAGCAAGTGTTCTGAAAGAAAAATGAGAACCTCGAATGGATTCGAGACCCATGAAGCTCCGTGGCAAATGCGATCAATGGAATCCCAAGACAAGTCCTCTATATGTGTTTCACACTACGCTTGGTCCGTCTTTGGAGGGGTTATCTCCGCTACCTTTTCACATGTGACCTCGTCTTTAGCCCCTGTGTTAGAGGGGGGTCCCAGATAATTTCCACATTACTAGACTTATACACTCCTTAGCACAGACTCGTATGTTTGTTTTAACGACCTTAAAGAGTTTCCTCTCCAACCTAATTCAAGGCCCTAACCCTAAACTAGTTGACGGACCCTACAAACATAAAAGTCTAGTTATTTTTAATTAGCATTCTTTTTAAGGATTGATTCACTCAAAAGGTGTGGTAGTGCAATTGATGTTGTTAAAAATCTTGCAGAAAAAAGAAATGATAAGAACACTAGCAAAGAAGGATTATCTTTCTTATTTTTCTTTTGAAATGCTTTTAAAATGAGAAGAAAACACAACACTATGCTAATTTCTTTTTCGTTTTCAAATAACAATGCAAAGAAAATGCCAGGAAAGAAAGAGATCTAACAAACTAAGTTTTTTTATATATTTTCTTCCAATCAAAGTAGAAATAACAAAATTTTCTAAAAGAAACTGATGAATGCACGATTCATGCCCCCTCGACCATGAGGGGGAATTTTATTTTCAAAATGAAACTCATTTTTCTTAAAATTTCAAGCTAAAAATAAGTTTAAAAAGATAAGAAACATGTTAATCCCTAATATTGGCTCATTACCCCTTAATTGGGGTATATTATATTAGTAATGTTATTTATTTATGTCGGCTTTAGGCCATTAGTTGTAATTATACCTTCTAGTCTCCTATATATACCAAGGAGACATTTTCATGTGGAATCATCTTGTACTTGAAAACTTAAGTGGGGTAAAAGGAGGTTGCCCCCTTGAAGAGGATTATTATATGAAATTATCTCTTTTTCAAGGCGTTGAGTACTTTTTCTGAGGTTTATCTATGCTATATTGATATTTGGTTCTTAACATATGGTATCAGAGCTCAAGGTCTTGGGGTTTCTCTGCTACATCTAAGACACCTTGGAATTTTCTCTATAACTGTTTTTCTACAATGTTTCAGAAGGAACGTCTTGGAGGGTATTTATTATATGGATCAAGGTACCTTGGGTTCAAAATTTAGCTCCTGATGCCTTAAAATTTTGGAGATACAACCTATACAAGATAGGGTTCTAGAATCATCCTGAACTGAGTCATTGCAGAATTTTCGCTATAAAAACGTTTCTGTAACGTTTCAGACTCTAAAATATAGAGGCTATTTACATAAATAAGTAAGGTATCTTTATTAAAAATTTCAGCTTCTGGGTCATCTTAAATTTGTAGATACACCCTGTGTAAGATAGGGTATCTGACTAGTCCTATTGACTAGTCTCAAGAAGGTGTTCCAGGTAAAACAATAATAACTTCTTCCTAGAGTATCCAAATTGAGTGGGACTGGTTTCATTGGATCATGGACAGTCTGTAGTATTTCTGGTGTAAGTTTCAGAATTTTATATCATTTATTTTGTGAGGGGAACGCTATACAAGTGAGATATCCTGGAAAGGCCAAAAATCGGCAAGTTGTGGGGAAGTTACCGTAAATTCCACTTGGCACATCCAATTTTGATTAGACCTGTGGCATTGAAGAGAAGAAATATCAGAGAAATACATAAAAGAAATTTCCATAACCATAAGGGCCGAAACTTGGGAGATACAATAGAAGAAATATTGTCTAGCAGAACCACCTCAAAATCAAGGTTCAAAAGTGATACTTGGCCAACATGCCACCAAAAAAGGGACCATCTACACCAAATAAGCCTCTATAAAATCCTACTTGGACTCTTGATGAAGGTGAAGAAATGCGTAGGGATATAAATGAACTACAAAAGAATATGGATTCAATGGAAGCTAAGTTGGATACTAGGATGGATGGTTTAAAAGGGGAGATCATCGAAGTATTGAAAAATTTTGTAACAGAGAAGACACCTGAAAGTGAAAATGCATCCCATGAAATTCATGATGAGGAGACAAGGAAGGTGAATCAAGAATGGATAAATTCCAACTTTGTATTGAATACCAACCACATTCCTAAGATTGATATGAGGAAGTTCGATGGCAAGGACCCAATCACATGGATACTTCAAATGGAGCAATTCTTTGATCTCCATAATGTGCCACATACACAAAAGGTATGAATTGCTTCTTTATATTTAGAACCTAATCAAT
>JZKD02S1581685.1:299867-318224 GCA_000966675.3 Picea glauca | reverse complement strand
TGAGGAATAGATCCATTTCAGAGTATCTCATTAAATGGAGGAAACTACCGGCTGAAGATTCCACTTGGGAAGATGAGTCTTTTATACAGAAGCATCCAGAGTCACTCAAGCATTGCGGACAACACTTGTCTCAAGGGGAGGGGCATGTTAATCCCTAATATTGGCTCATTACCCCCTAATTAGGGCATGTTATATTAGTAATGTTATTTTATTTATGTCAGCTTTAGGCCATTAGTTGTAATTATACCTCCTAGTCTCCTATCTATACCAAGGAGACATTTTCATGTGGAATCATCTTGTACTTGAACATTTAAGTGGGATAAAAGGAGGTTTCCCCCTCGAAGAGGCTTATTATCTGAAATTATCTGTTTTTCAAGGCGTCGAGTACTTTTTCTGAGGTTTATCTATGCTATATTGATATTTGGTTCTTAACAAAATAGAAGAAATCTTTTAATGAAAAAGAAAGCTATGCTAGAGTCCAACCTAGGCTAAAATGGCTATGACAAAGACTATAATCAGACAAGAAAATCCCTGGAAAAATGACTCTTGACAGGAAAGAGGATGATTGCCTCTTCAAACAAAATTCTAGACAGACATGCGACTGTCACTTCAATAGTCCGCGTATGCACGTGGGTTGTCGAAGGGAAGGGTATGTATGCACGTGTTCAGGCCCACTATAGGCCGCGTGTGCCTCTGTTTTTCCTCAAAAAAGGAAGAAAAGAATCTAAGCTTAGGCAGGGAGTACTGGTATTGAAAATCAGAACCCCTTAAAGGTGCAAAAACTTACTTTGACAAAGAAGAGGCAAGAAAACTTTAGAAAAACAAAGATAATCCTGAGGTTCTTGCTTGAATATGGATTGTTCAATCAGAGACCTAGGAGGACCCAGAAGATCCCTGAGAAGGATCACTTCTGCAGGGGAGAGGATGACTACCTCTTCCTGAGAAGGATTTACTGGATTCTCAGACACACATCTAGCACTTCATCAGTAGGCGTACATACACAGTATGACTAAAGGCAGGGTGTGTGCATACGCGGGCTATCCCACTACAAGGCGCATATGCCTCTTAAGACTCTAAAAAAAATAGAAAATAAATAGTTTGGTTAAGTAGAGTAGGGAAGAGTGGTATTGAGAACTAGAACCCCTGAACACTCATACTTCTTGCAGAAACTCAAAAAAGGCAGTAAAACCAATTTCAAAATACCCAATAAAAAATCCCCAAAGAACCCTAGAGACTCCCCAGTGGATTTTCCAATTTTGATGTGAGTGGGAAATCCCGCTTACGGGCTTAGCATTTAAGGGCTCTAATCATGCATGCAGAAAATGGCCATTTAAAGGCCTCTACTTTTTCCTATTCTCCCAACACAAAACCCCACATTCATGCAATACAAAGGTGAAAACAATATTAGGTAACTCTACCTTAAATTTTTCGTTTGATGTCAATCCCTTCACTTTCACTCTCCCCTTGACTGCAAGCCTCCTCCCAAAGATGACCTGCATTCACACATAGACAAACAGAGAGTTGTAAACATGCATTTCATATACTAATTGTTGGGTTAGATGTGACAATATCGTAAAATAAATACACAATTTGAACACATAATATGGTGGGATGAAAAAAGTATTCCTTTTTGTATTAATATTCACAAGAGTAAAATTTACAATATGTGGCCGGTACTACTCCTTGGACATGGTCCTGGGCTCCTCTTCATAATGCACCAACTATTCAACCTCACAATATAATTACAAGGAATTGGGGCAAAGGGGGGATAAATTTGGGCAGAGTTTCTATACTCTTCTTCTTCTCCTCTAAATGGGACCCCTACCTATTGTTTTATAGGTAGTCATCTGGTTGAATGACTGGCCATAAGCAATCAAATGGTTTTAGCAATTTCCCAAAACTTTGTTTCTCATCTACAACTTTCCATTTTTCGTTCTTTTTCAGTATACATGGGTTGTACAAGGCCTACATGCGTATGTATGATTGCACACACGGGTTTTATAAGGCCAGGGCGTGTATGGCTCAAAAAAAGGCTTTTTAGAAGAGCTTGGCTCAAGAAATTGGCAAATAGTAGGGCCTGAGGCCAGGTATGCAGACTGGGTGAAAATTAGTCTTATAACACTCCCAAGAGAAATGCACTGCACAACAACAAATACATACTATCCATAACATATTTATGGAGATAACTCAGAAACTCCAACCTGTGCAAGATAAGGCCTATCATTTGTTTACAGAGGTAGAAAGCCAAGGAGTAGATCTAGAGAAAGTTGTCACTACAGAAGAACAATGTCTAGAGGGACCTATCAATGATGCAGTCATCCACGAGTTCATTGAAAAGTAGGTCGTAGCACAACAACAAGTTGAAGTAGCTCGAGCCAAGCTCAAGGCATTCGATGCAGAACTAGTCAGACCAGAGTGACTCGAGACAGTCATAGGTGAGTGTTGGGGACCTATTGGCCCTTGACCAAGTTTTGGGAGATTCTTGGTCAAGTTGACCATTTTGGACTTCGACATCCTGTCGAAGGTGGAGCCCAAGATGAAGCAGAGATCATGGGATCTCGACCCCTTTTGGGGATTTGGGAATATGTAACGAGAATGGGATGTCAACCCATGGGTTTACCCATGTTTAGGCCTATTTTTTATGTATAAATAGAAGGATAGGAAATGTAATAAGTAGTGCACAAGTGTTGTGTAAGTTGGCTAAGTGATAAGAGTGGGATCTATGTGATCAAAAAGTGTAAGGCTTCGTGCATACTATGTGAGACTTGTAGAGCTAGGTGAAAGGGGTTGTAACAAGACTATGAAGGGCTTTGTGTTGTAACACAAGGAAGGAGGATCTGCCGAGCTGAGCAGACCTCATGTCTTATGTGGAGTAAGGGTTTTGGGATCCGTGCATTTATATGACTGATTGAAGCTAATAAATAAGAAGAGTTGGTGGATGTAGCCCTAGGGTGGGGGTGAACCACGTAAATACTATGTTATTCTTCTTTGTGCAATGTTCTAATGTGTTTATGTGTTATTTGCTAAATTCTTTGAGATGATTAGATAGATCTATTTATGCTTTGTTATTAGGATGGATCTGGATGCTAGATATGATATAGATGGATGTGCTTAGTGCTTGAACCTGCTAGATCTGATCCATTTAGTTATGCTAAGTGCTTATATACGTTAGATCTAGGTGAATGTTGTGATGCTCTATTTTTCCTGCGGAGTTAAGTAATGATGAAATAAATGTGTTGAGTGATCTATTAAGTGCTATAATCACATATCTATGTCCCATCTAAGGTTGCAGACACCTGATTCCTGCAACCACCCCTGCCTCTACCTCAGGTGAGACTTCATTTGCTTCATAGGTGTTTCCGAAAGGGTCGGTAGTTAGGGTTTTGTTGGTACATTGTTGTAGCATTGAACCCTGGTTCTACCCTTGTGCCAACAGACACCATGCATGGCGGTGTCAACAAGATCCAAAAATCTCTATATAAGAAAGAAAACATCTTTTCGTTTAGATAATGTAAAACTTAAAAATCAATCTTTCATAATTGATATTACGACATAAAAATAAAACCACTTGAAATTATGGTTATTTCCTTATATGTCTTAATCCTTTCTTATACCTTAGGAGTTTGATCTAGAATATCTAATAAGTGAGCTAGTTCCTTGTTTGCTTTATTTATTTATTTTCTAATTAAAACCATAGGGTCAGGGGATTCGTACAGATCCCTTTTGTCTAGCGAATCATCATTAACATCATGTTCTGAGGCCACTTTTGATTTAGCATGATAAACCTGCCACATTATAGTAAAATTAGAACCGTGATCATTATCATGAGAAATAAATTCAAATGTATGAGAAATCCTCCCTCGTTATTGACATCCAAGGAGGAATGTTATTGTTGATAACAAAAATATGACACACTAAGTAAACAAACCGAAGCTCTCCAAATGGATTAACAATATAAAGAACATAATGAAAATCATAAAATATAAGATTCATTGCTTACAATTTGGGTAAATTAGTATACATATCACCCCCATAATAGTAACATCTGTATCTATTTGATTCAAATTGTAATCAATCAATAACTCTTCCCCTACATCTATTGATTTTATTGCACATACGAATACATAGTTTCCTTCACGCCCCTCAAATATGCAATTGGGTCACTTATTTTTGGTCTTGGGTTGTGTATTGTTTATAAACCCTGCAATATTCCCCATTTATTTTGGCCTTCTGTCAATATAGATAGTTGCTCCTTTATTTTGATCATTGTCCTTTAGCTGTATATAATTTGTAGCCAAGCCATATCTTCACATACTTTTTTTATATTGGAATATTCGTATCCAATCTTTGTAGATATAGGAGGGTCCGATGTACTCCATCAATTAATTTAATCTGTCGTAACATACGTTTATGCCATCCATGGAAAATAGCCCCAAACCATGTAATGACGATGGAGTAATCTGGTATATCCTTTCATTTACACAAAAATCAATGTTTGTTTCAGGAAGATACTTGGGTACCCATTGTTTCACTATATGATTGTACCTAAAGGGAACCTTCATGTCATCTATTCTCTCATGATCATAAGAACATGATCCCCCTTCCGCAAGAAAAAATTCCATGCGTCTATGGAATTTTCTTCTAATCTTCTCACCTCTAGTTGATCTCCGCTTGTTAGACCTACTAGATGTGTCACTTTCCTCTATTCTACTTGAACTGCCCTCACTCAATGAATATAGATATGAAAAATACATGTTTTCTTGTATGTCCTATAACACCATCAATGACAGAAACTAACTTTCAGATCTAGTTTATGCATGATAAGATTTCCCTAGAATGTTGAAACTTGTGGCATAAGCTTGATATATTTGCTCTTAAATTGCCTAATGGATTAGGGTTGTTAAGAATTGAAATATCATCCATTGTTTATATTGTTTTATTATATTTCATATCATCCCTAAGGATGCAAATTCTCATGGACTATATCTGGGAATCTCTAGGAAAGAGGTAAAATTTCTGAAGTTCAAGACACTGAGTTTCTAATTTAGAATTTCAACAGAACTTTTAATGGAACTTTTTACATAAAAAAATGTTTTCTAGAGTAAATTAAACATTTGTTTTCTACTAGAACCCAACAAGATAATGGTGGTGTTGGATTGATTCCAATGTGGAATCATCAAGTACTGTTGGGTGGTATAACAATGTGTCTACACAACTAAGTTTTCGAGGTGAATTTTTATTTCTTGGGATTAGTTGAATTATTCCATTGGTGCTTGACATTTATTTGTTGAGAAAAACTAGTGCATTTCTTGTATATATTGTTGAACCCTAGTAAGAAGTCCAATGGTCACAATTTCAATGTCTAGAAGCAATGTATGATTACCAGATTCCAATCCAATGGATTGTTAGGATTGGTCGTAGCAAAGGGTAGGAAAAACTCTGATGATGAGAATTGGAAATAATTCTTTCACTCGAAGAATACATAGGTTATGATATTAATAAAGTTGTCCATAACAAATGATAAGTTTCTACAAGTCCAATATTTGGTAGTGATTAACTTGAAGAGTTTATCTCCTTTTGAAAATTTTGTTGAAACTTTAAATGTCACCAAGGAGATTACTAAGATTACATTTAAGTTGTGTAAACAATTATTAAAAAATGGTAGATTCAATAAATAGTTTATAAGAAATAAAAAAAATCCAAAAGTGCCTTTATAGTAAAGAGTAAGGACAAAGGAAAGCAGAAACTAAAGGGAAACAAAATCATCGATGGAAAACCCAAGGGTTCAAGGAAATCTACTAAGAACTTGAAGTGTTTTTACAATGGGATAAAATCATATATTGCACACCACTGAATTGGTACCATGCCAATCACTCCCTTATTAGGTCCTTTGATCTCAAAACTAGATATAATTGGTCACTTCCCGATGAAATGTTGGTACCTATGAATGCCATTATCACCATATTGATCTTTGTGGTTTCTTTCTAGTGTAGCTAGCTAGTGACACCGTGTACTTGGTACTCAAATTAATAAACACAATTTGAAAATGAACCTATAAATCCTAAAATATGAATGAATACATCTCCATGTACATGGTACTCAAATTCAAAAGTTCAATACACTAAGTCTCTAATTGATAATTTCAAAAAAAAAATTAATTGAAATTTTTACACAAAAATATGGATGAAGACATCTCCATGTAAAGGCTTTGATTGATTAAAGAGAATAATAATGATATTAATAGTATGATATATCACTATAATTTGAAGTTGTAGAAATTCAATATTGGAAGTGAAGGATGGCGTAAACTGGCTTGTAAAGAGATTAAAAGGATGAGAAGACCATGTCTAATATTTAGGCCCTATTGAAAGAATACAACAAATTGTTTAGGCATAATTTTACAGAGATGAAAGGGATTCAAGAAGATTTTGGGGAGATTAGGATATATTTTTGGTTAGATACTAATCCTGTTAACCATCAACCCTATCATCTTAATCCTAGGGTTAAGGAGAAGGTAGAGAAAGAATTTGACATAATATTGTAAATCCGATTAATATTTCAAGTAGATGAATCCAATTAGATCATTCCTATTGTTATTCATAGCAATATGTACTTTCATGACATTAAGGTTTGCGTGTACTTTAGAAAATTAAACTCTACTTGTGTATGATACATTTCCCACTCCTTTTAGTGATGAGGTGATTGATCAAGTTGTAGGAAAAGAGGATTATTATTTATAAATTGCTTTTCAAGATATATAAAGTATGAATTGAAAAAGAAGACAATAATAAGACCACCTTTACTAGAAAATAAGGATCCTTTGGTTATAATTTCATGCCTTTTGGGCTCAAGAATGCACCAGGTATGTTTTCTCAAGTTGTGATTACAACCTTTAGAGATTTCATTCACAAGTTTTTGGAGGTATATATGGATGATTGAATTGTATATAAACTATTGAAGGAACACATTGGGTTGTTGAAGTTAATGTTTGATAAATGTAGGAAGCTCTGGATCTCCCTAAATTTGAAGAAGTGCATATTCTTTGTACCATTTGGCATTTTGTTGGGACACATTGTCTGCAAGGAGGGAGTATTGGTGGACCCTTCCATGATTGTTGTCATTATGAATCTACTTACACCAAATAATGTTAAATAGATGTAGTCTACTTTGGTACATAATAACTACTATAAAATGTTCATATACAACTATGTCTCGATCACAGAGTGATAACAAAGCCTCTAGAGAAGTTATTGAAGAAAGATAAACTATTCGTGTGGACCCTTGAATCTGAAGCTACTTTTAATATACTAAAATAAAAATGGTAAGTTCCCTATTTTTGGTGTTTTCTAATTCTAATGTAAAACTTCATGTACACGTAGATTCTTTTTCATAGCATTAAGAGTGGTTCTTGTGGAACGAAGAGAAGGAAATTTAGATCACCCTATATATTTTGCATCTAAGAATATTTCACAAGTTGAGCACAACTACATAGCCATATAGCGTGAAGGAATTTCCATGGTTTATTCTCTATAGAAATTAAGACACTACCTTCTAGGAGGATGCTTTAACTTTTATACAAATCAATTTGCATTGAAATATTTGGTAAATAATCTTGTTCTAGAGGATTATATTCGTAGGTGGTTGTTCTTCTTTCAATAATTCTCCTTTGAATTTGTGGTTAAACCTAGTAAACATATTGTAAGGATTGATCACCTCTTTAGGCTCGAGTGAAGAGAACCAGGTGGTGAATTGGATGATAATGTTCCAGATGAAAACCAGTAAAAGTAGAAGTTATTTTGAACTATATAGAGGAGACTGATTTGTTTCTAACTACTGGTGTTTCTCCTGAAGATTATTCCACAACTCAAAAGCATCAGTTAGTGGTTAGAGCTGCAAATTATTAGTTAATCGCAGAACAAGTATAAAAATTGGGGTTTGTTTGTATTATTTAGATGTGTGTGATGGATCATTAAAGTAATGATATTCTATGGGAATGTCTTCAAGTAGTTGCAAGAGGGAATGTTGGAGGAAAAGTAATAGATCACAAGATTGTCCAAGCTAGGCTTAGGTGGCCAACCATATTTAAGGGCTCTAAGGACTATGCTACAACTTATGATGTCTATCAAAAAGTAGGTAAACCTTATAGGAGAGATGAACTACCCTTGAATCCGGTAAGGGATCTACAACCTTTTGAGAAATGAGATATTGAATTTGTGGGATATATTAAACCTCCTACTCTCCAATTCTAAATCTTGATATATCATTACTGCAACTAATTATCTCACTAAATGGGAAAAAATTTCACCTACATAGGATTTTATGATTGATAATGTAGCCAAATTTATTTTTGAGAATTTTATTAGAAGGTTTGGTTTCCCAAGGAATTTGACCAGTGACCAAGGTAGGAACTTATTGAACACTACTATAGCTACTTTGATTAGGGAATTTCTTATATAGAATCATAAAAGTATCCCCTATCATCCTTAGGCTAATGAGACTAGATGATTCATCTCATCTTGCATAGCTTGTTCCCATTAAGGTTTTCCATGTGCATCTGAGTAAGAGATAGAATCACAAGCCTCAAGACCACGCACAGGTGTGATGATATGAACCTCTAGCACTACAACCATAGTGGTTTAAGGTGTCGAAGGAGTAACATTGACTATAGTGGGTATGTGAGTTGAAGGACTCCTAGTATCTTTCTGACTTGATTCAATACTCATCCGTGTATGATCACAAGTCTAGTAAGTGGAGGTGTATGTACCATGTATGATAAATTTATGCCTTTTAGAAGGAAAAGACTCAAAATGCGGTGGTAACCGTAACAAGTGGCGGGACCTGTGGGGAAGATGGTCTGGCTCCATGATGACTCAAGACTCATGATATAAAAAAAAAAAACCTAAGGCCAACTAGTAATCAAAGAGCACACCAAAGTAAAATAAAAAAAAGGCCAATATGCACACAAAGAAGATAAATTGGTTGAAAGGGGCCTCCCTCTCTAAAGTAGGTATGCCTCACCCAAGAGGGGCCTGAGACTCCTCTGCTAAAGATCAAAGGTAATATAATCATTTATAAGGTCCCTCATGGGCTTAACAACCATTTGGTCAGATCCCCCAGGAGAGGTAATCCTCCATAAAGGTTGTGTGTTGTCCGACCCTTATCTGACCTAGGGTACCTGTAGAATAACCCCTGCAAGTAACCTATGTGGTACCTAAGTCAAGAAACTAAGAAAACACGATATAAATGATGCACAAGAGAAAAATCGTAAGTCAGATCCACTGTATGGGCATGGTAACAAATCCTGAAACCTCGAAAGCACCGCCTCTCACAAAGGTAAAGGTACTAGCAATATCCCCATATACGAATAGATCCATAGAAATATATCTGATGCTAAGAATGTATCGGGGGGATATCTCGTCAACCAACCTCATGTGACCTCGTGCTTAACTCCGATGTAAGAAGAGTTTCCTGATATTACCGATTATACAATGGATTTCTCCACTTTTTTAGTCAGACGCATATGTTGATTTAATAGACTTGGAGAAGTTTACTCACAAAATCCTATTCCAAGGCTCTAAATCCTAAGCTAGTTTGTGCAACCTAGAAAATAAAATTGTTACTAATCAATTTTGAATTATAAGTGTTACTTTTAGTGGCCTTGCTTAGTCAAAAAGGTGCGGTCATGAAACTAATGATGTTATGACTCAACAAGTAAAATAAATGAATGTGAACACAATACAAAGTCCTAACTTCAATTCCCAATAAATGATATGCTTTTCAAAATGCAATTTTCAATTTAGTAGTTCTAAAATTCCAAATAAGATGCAATCTTTCTTTACATGTACTAAGATAAATGATAAAGACCATACATTCATGTTAGAATTTATCCATTGGTGAACCATACATTCATGTTAGAATTTATCCATTGGTGAACCATACATTCATGTTAGAATTTATCCATTGGTGAACCATAAACCTACACTGACAAATCCATAATATCTAGAGGACATAATCAAAATATTATACATACCTAAGTGGTGATTTCTCAATTTAGCAATCGAACATGCAACAAAAAAATTGAGGTGGTGCTCAACATCATGCCTCATACATGGCGAACAAAAATGTTGTTGTAAATTTGCAACTATATTTGATGTGACAAAATGCCCAACCAACTTCAAGAAATGAGATTACCAAATCAACAAATCCCTAGGTTCACTTGCAAGTGAGCACATCCTATCAAGTTAATAGAAAATATCTTTATTCATATGAAAATCAAGCGAATTAATAATAAGTCTTGTGTAGGTAGTGTGGAATCCTTATTGAATGGTTGCATAAACTTTCACATAATTTATGTGTGTATTGTAGAACTCGTGCTAGTGTTCTATATCACACCTTTTTGTGTTAAGAACCACTGTGAATGTTATTGGTGTTCGACTCGAATAGTATTCTACATTTTTATTTATTCAATGTAAATGTTTGATAAACAATTGGAATTTATATAAGAAATTTCATTTCATATGTGGTGTGTTATCAATTTTTCTCTAGGTCTGTAGTGGCTTATGGTTAGATTTAATAACAATTTATTTCTCCTATACATAGTGTCTCCACTAGTGAACTACTTAAGAAATGGAGCACATCTCTCTATCATAACTTCAAAAGTTGTGGATTGTGTCATTGAATGTCTCTAAGTAAAACACAATGGAATGAGATTATTGTGTCAGAAAAATACCTATCCCATAGTCATATGCATCGTCTTCTATATCAAAAGGATGAGTAACATATAGTAGTGTAAGCATAGGTGTAGTGCATAGATTTAACATCTTCACTTCTTCAACAACATGTTTTTGCACCTTGGTCTAGATGATGAAGCCTTGTTTCCTAAAATTACCTCTTAAGATTAACACAGTAGGGTTGAACTAGTGAAGAAAATAGAGGTGAGAGAAAACAAGTATTATGAGGGAGGGTGAAATTTGGAAATGCTAGCCTACAACTAGTGAGGGCATTAGAGGTGGAATTATTGTGAGGTGACATGAAGTGATGATGTTAAAAGGAACCATCAAAGGCATTGATGTTGGTGAGGTGATATTATCAATATTTTGAAAAAGAACCATTGAAGACAATAATATTAATTGTAAGGTGACATTAGTGAGGGATCGTGCCATTGATTCTAGCTAAAAGGCACCGTTGAAGGCATGAGGTGAATATGTTAGCATGGGGATGGCAAAGGAACCATCATTTTCTTATGGATATGGTGAACCATACATTCATGTTAGAATTTATCCATTGGTGAACCATAAACCTACACTGATAGATCCATAATATCTAGAGGACATAATCAAAAGATTATACATACCTAAATGGTGATTTTTCAATTTAACAATCAAACATGCAACAAAAAAATTGAGGTCGTGATAAACATGATACAATGCATGATTGTGTTTCATAACGTTTTCAGATTCAAGAGCCTAGGTAGATATCGACCCTTATGTTCCTCGGTGTTGCATGGATCCTTCTCCAACACCAATACTTGATTTAAACATGTGTTTTATGATATTTCTGGTCCAATACTAGAATGGTTAGAGTGAGATTCTTATGTTGTCTATTTGTGCAACATTTCCCACTAACTTGACCTCATACCAAAATCAAATTCTATAATTTTTTAGGTCCAAGAAAAAACCATGTAGAATTGAAGGGATGAGACATGGAATACAAATGGGATGAAATATAATTAAAATCACAAGATTTCCCTAAATGGTGTTCATTTGATATGAGACAAGGATGACACATGCATAGTGGGTTAAGATAAAACATTGATGTGAATAGTAAATAGAGACTATAGGTGCATATTACAATCCTATAAAGTGTCATATTTTTGTAGTAACAATATCAGGGTTGACTTAGAAAACTTATTTGAAATAGAAACTTCAAGGGTTTCCATTTTTATCCTCACCGTATCTCACACCATTAGACATTGCATGATTAAGGAACTACATCTAATCTCCTTGAGGATTTCCACCTTTTACTATTTACTATATCTATTCTCTTCAATATGCTTCATATTTTTGAAGTTACACATTTGGATCAAGGCACACCCTCTCTTACTTGGTATATGATTCAAGGGAACCATAACTTCTTGGAGACATATTTCCTCAACCATAGCTAAAAAATGGGAATTTTGAAGTGTACTATAAAAATTGAAGCTAGCTCTAAAATATGGAGGGATGTTGAACCTATTTTAGCAAGTTTTCAGGGCCAAAAACCACTCAAAAAACATGAAAATTGTAAAACTTGGTTTTTCCCCAAAAAATGATAATCTAGGATATGTTAAATATTTTTCAAAATTGACATTGATTGGCTTCAAACGTATAATTTCCATCCTCAAATTGTTGATCCAATCTATGATATATTGGAAAGGTAGCAGGAGGGGGGAATCAATATATGAATTCGTAGATAATGATTCTCTTGGATAGATCTTTGTCATTCATACTTAAAACTATGCTCGGATCATACAAGAAATGATAGGAGCCTTCCAAGAGAGTCTCCAAATTTTTTTTTAAGAAAATACAAAACCTATGCATACCGATTTAAAAACAAAAATTGTCTTAGGGAAATCATGTAAGAAGAAACAAAAGGAAAGGTCAATCAATCAAAATTTTTAGGGTTATGACACCAATATAAAACATGGAAAACATTGAACCATAGGGAATTTGTAAGAAAGGGAAAGTTTGAATGTATTTACTTACAAAAATGAACGGGAAAGATTATATGATTCTAACCTTCTCTAATAAACAAAAACTCATTATATTGTGTACTCAGAACAAATTAAGGACCCTTGTCATACCTTAACTTTTCCAACCATTTTTATTTTTTTTCATGATGACTTAGAAGCAACCTCAACATCTTGATTCACCCTTTCCTTAATATATCATTGAAGTGGACACACCATAATTTCTTCCTTCACCTTTAGCATCAACACCTTCTCATTGAGTTTGCATAGGATGCCTATTTTCCCCTTCATTTTTGGGTTAAGAAAATGGTTGCACTTCATCAACAAGATGGCACTAGGTTAGAAAACAACAAGGCAACATGTGATACATGTTTTGAGGATTCTAAGGTGAGACCACAATTGGGGTTGAGGAAAGGAAACTATAATAGAAGGTGGAAGACATTAAGGGATTTGATTCCTCAACCCAAGGAGAAGAAACAATAGAAAGGTAAAGGTGGCCTACACATGTCAAAAGGGAGTGAGAAATTGACAGTAAAGTACATTCTTAAGTAACAAATACGAGAGTTGTTATTCATTCATAACCCATCGATGGCTACAAAATTGTAAAGGCTAAGGAATGGGTGCAAGTTATTGACAATGGGATAAGTGATGTTGTTGTTTTCCATTACTGTTAAGGGTTTTTTAGATTCTCTTGATCATGTTGGTGATAGTCTCTATGTCTTGTCTTGTCTTGTATATTATATTGTTGAGTTGTGACTATTATGCTCAACTCTGTTGGATCCATGTATCTAGTTTTGTTAGAGTTCAATGGAGGGGTAATAGTATTTAAAATTGATCTTCTATGTATATTTCATGTCAATGATGTTTATTTGTTATTAGATATATATTATATGGAAAAAACTGACCCTTCTCGGGTTTTAATTAGTCATGTCCTTAAAAATAGGATAATTGAAGGTTGGAATAATGGAATTTTTTTTGAATTAGTTTTAATGGAACACTATGTTATATTACATGTCCTCACATTATCCTAAGGTTTTGGCAAGGTGTATCAGGTGAGACCTTCCTTGTAACTAGGGATTGATATGCCAATACTAGACTACAATGCCTATGTTGAACACTTAAGTGGACCCTAGTCTATTTCTCAAGCCAACATTTGGTTCAATTGTAAATACCCAATCTTTCTAAATGTGAGACCTTTGTAGTATGGAGGATTGATCATACTAGGAGTTAGTAGGGTTCTAGTGGAAGGGAAAGTAATTAATACTAATTTTTCTACGAGTAATATCTAGAACCCAATGAGAAAACCAAGGTCAAAAGGGTTTTTTTTTCATACACTAGTCATCAACATGGTAGAAGTCCAAGTCAGTTTTATGCTTCAACTCCCTGAATTTCTAGTGAAAGGTGATGATGATGAATAATAGAATTAGCTTTTATGTGAATCCAACTAGAGTGACAAGAATATAATGACTTTGAAACAATGTTGGTCAAATTCCAAACATCCTTGAAAGGTTGGGCTTTGAAATGGTACATGAAGTATGTGCATAGTACCCCTTTATGTATTCTCATAACCTTTAACAAACTGTAGCAAGACTTCATCACAGAATTCAAAAATCCTAAGACTAAAAAACAAAATTGTATTGAACTAAAAAACATTAACCAAGTGGTTGGGCAAATTGCTTGGGAATATGACCAATGGTTCCAATATCTGATGAGTGGCTTGACATACAAGATCCATGACACTCAACATAAAGAATGGTTCATAGGGGGGTTCCTACCTTTGACATAGATCCCCCTAATGCATCAGAGATAGGCTTCATAAAGGGAGGCTTTATAGCAAGCCACAATAAAAAATTAATGGCCAAGTATCTAAGGACTACTAGTACTCAAATAGTCCTTACATATTCCTCTAGCACAACTCCATGGATAACCTAACTTCAAAATTAGTTGTTCACATTGACAAAATATATTCAAGAGATTACCAAAGCCAACGTCAGTCAACAGAATGAGTAGTGCATTGTATACAAAACTAAGGGCCATTTTGCCAATGATTGTCTTTCCCTTAAAGTGGGGGGGTTATGCCAATTCCTACATCGAATCTATTTTTGGGGAGGCCCTTGAATGACTTCTATAGGATTTTTTAGATCTATCGACATCCCTACAATATGTGATCTATCCTCCAAAAGCACTCATCCACCCCATTGATTGTATTCTACCACTTAATTTAGTCTAATACTCATGGTACTAAGAACTATAGAGCATTGAAATCTCTTTCCAAACAATTTGAGAAAGCTTATTTTGAAGTGGAGGAGAACAACAATGATAATACCAATGGATATCACGACTAGGGAAGAGGGAATCAAGGTGACTAAGGTGGAGGACAAATCAAACCAATTCGATGCTAAAATTGAGATTAGTTGGGCCACATTTTCATAAACTAATCCCATCTGAGAAGGCATGGATGTTGACATTGTTGATCCACCAACCAAGCTATTGAATACTCTTTAGAATTACTAGAGAAATGGAAGGATCTAGACTGACAAAGGAATGCTAATCTAGTCATTTCAAAGCCCCACCCTACAAGGGATGATGGGGGGCCTAATTTGAATGTCACAACAAGAGGGGAAAATTTTGCAGGTGGTGATCAGGGACTTCACATGTCAAGTCAAATTAGAAAGGTGTCTTCTTTTCAACCCAAATTTGGCATGAATCAACACAAGAAATACTACAAGGAGTTCATCAACTTAGCGTATGAGTCTATTTCTTCCACCTAATAATTCATTGACTTGTTTATCCCCATGAATGTAGGAATCCCATGATCATAAATAAGGAAGGCCATAGAAGAAGATGGATCATTGGAATCCATATGTGACTTCCTTAATGATTCGGTCATAATACTAAACAATGGTCATCTATTACAAATATTGTGGACTACTTTCAAGCATCTTGTTGAAGGGTTTGAGGAAGAAATCACTACCCCTATTCCTAAAAAACATACTCATAGAGTGAGGAGGAAGAATAAGGTGAAAATTATCCAAGATTTGTGAGTCACTATAGACATTTCCAATTATGAAGTCAAGGATGTCATGTTCGATTTGGGATATGACATAAACATCTTTCTGAAGAAGTCTTTGGAGATGATGGGAAGTCCTAAAATGGGTATTTTCCAATTCAATTGTTTCTCACCAAATAATACAATATTAGATTTTCCCCATTGACAAGTACAATATGTCAAAGTTAAATTTACAGATGTAAAAAAGGTGGCAAATTTTGAAGTAATTGAAATCCTAGATGAGAAGGACCCTTACCTAGCACTGTTGAGAATTGAATGGGCCTTCGATAATGATGCCATTATTAACTTGAAGAGAAGGAAGATTTCATTCAAGGTGGAGGGAATGTGGGTTACATGGCCCATTTACCCATACTGAGGCTCAATATACACTAATCCAATCAAGGATAATATAAATGGGTTTATGATATAACAAATCTATAATCTGACTACTGGAAAGAGGGATGCTTATGTGAACCCGACCACTTATGGTGTTGTGAGCTAGTGTATTGTTTACTCCTTTAACACTAATTCCATGGATGAAATGTAGAATTGGCAAGAACACAACCATGATCTCTCTTCTAGATATAGTGCATCGGTCAAGATACTATGTTAGATTGGAATGGAATTAAAAGGCCCTCCTATGTATGATGACATGGGTAGTGTGGAAAATTTATTGGACTAAGTGGAGCAAAGTATTGAATACAAAAAGACAATATTACCATGGATGTGTTTCTCAAGGCCACCATAGTTCATCGGTTAACCACCTATAAAGATAACCGACAACATTTGTACGAGATCTACAAAATTGTGCAATATATTTCTCCCACAGTTACAGGACGAGATGCAAGAGGCACAACAACATGACCTCTTTGATTTCTACAACTATGAACCCTACGAAGAAAGGACCAATCTATAATTCCTTGCAAATAATTTTTTAAATATATGGATAAGAGAAGGGTAGGTTGAGAAATTTTGGACCCATTGATTTCTCTACACAATTGGTCCCATTTGCAAAACTTTGTACCTACATGAGGAGGTAAGATGACAAAAGAAGGATTGGTAGGAGGCCCATCGACCCTATTGTGCATCATTTTTTAAAAAATATTTCAAGACAAAACCTAATCATATCAATTTTGGTCATTGTTGGTGCTCTTATCAAATCCCCCTTGGTAACTTTGTCTCTGATGATATCTCCCACTTGGCTCTTGCTATCATTGTGATCCTCCCACTATCTCTCTTGCTATGATAAAATCCCCCATTGGACATGTTTTCTCTCTTGCTTTGTCTTTGTCACGGGGTTTGGGTGCTCTTCGTCCTCCAACTACAAGCTATGAATGGGTGTGGGCTTCCCCTACAATACCAATGTTTTAGAAAATCCCCCTTGGCTGTGATTTCTCCCTTCCTTCGCGAGTTCTCTCTTCCTATGTCTTTGTATCAAGCCAGTTTGAGTGCTCTACGTGGTCCTCCAACTAAAAGATACTCTGAATATTGTGTTGATACTAAGAGGGGGGTGAATTAGTATCAAGTACAATTTAAAACCTTTTTCAACTTATACTTAAACCATTCAATTATATCCAATAAGAAATTAACAATAGTATAAGAGTTACACCAATACACCACAATACACCATGCACAATATATGCGAAATAATCAATAGTTATTGTTCAAGGGAAGTAATGAATTCCAAAGGTAGCTACAAATTCCAAATGTAAAGGGAGGGATAAACCTCCAAGAGGAAGTTACAATCCTCCAATATCAAGAGAGAGTTGAACTCTCCATCCTTTCCCCTTCCTTCCACCCAAGAATATATGAGAGATAACAAAACTTTACATTAAATCATCACCATCAACCAATCATCACATAGAACCTGATAATGCTTCATGAGACTTCTTCAATTTCTGCAATTCTTCAATTCTTGGAGTACTTTGATCCTGTAGATAATATTACTCAATGTATTCTCTGAAACTCCTCGAAGTTTCACTCCTTGAATCCTCCCCAAAAATAAGTTATAGAGAGAATGGTAGACCTTCTTCAATTCTAGTTTATTCAGGAGACCGAACTTGTACAGAATGCCCTGTGCTCAATATTTAACATCAGATTCTGAAAATTGCACACAAGAAACTATAGTCCGTAATATTTCCAATGAAATTTGTCCCATGTAATTTGGATTCTCTATGAAGAAGTTATGACTTTTTTACTAGGAACACCTGTTTATTGACTAGCTTCAGGGCTGGTCACAAACCCTATCTTCCATAGAGTGTATCTACATAATTATAGCGAATCAAGAGCTGAAATTTTTACCAAAAGTACCTTGATATGTATTCTGAATACCATATCAATTTAACCATCTGAATCGTTCTATAAAAAAGTTATAGAAAAAATGGTAAGACGACCTGAAAATAACATACCTTAGAACACATCACCAAAAGACTTCATCCTCCCTTGAAATCTGGCCTTATTTACTTTTGATTTCCTCTAAAATTCGAATTGTGTATCAAATGAATGTATAATGATATTTATTTATACCATTTATGTCACTTCCTTTTAACATTAGGGCCGACCTGACAATTTCTTATTTTGT
>JZKD02S1581685.1:268848-295675 GCA_000966675.3 Picea glauca | reverse complement strand
ATTGTGATGGTCCATGTGGATGTTGACGCAATGTGATTTCTTCCTAGTGCTCTGAATGTTAAAGTGAATAAATTCAACCAAGCACGGGTAAAGGGCGGGAGTAACTATGACTCTCTTAAGGTATCCAATTCAATTGTGTCTCTCCAAATAATACAAGATTAGATTTTCCCCTTTGAAAAGTACAATATGTCGAAGTTAAATTTGCAGGTGTCAAAAAGGTGGCACATTTTGAAGTAATTGAAATACTAGATGAGAAGGACCCTTACCTGGCACTGTTGAGAATTGAATGGGCCTTCGATAATGATGTCATTATTAACTTGAAGAGAGGGAATATGGCATTCAAGGTGGAGGGCATGTGGGTTACATGGCCCATTTACCCATATTGAGGCTCAATATACACTAATCCAATCAAGGATAATATAAGTGGGTTTATGATATAACAAATATATAATCTGACTACTGGAAAGAGGGATGCTTATGTGAACCTGACCACTTATGTTGTTGTGAGCTAGTGTATTGTTTACTCCTTTAATACTAATTCCATGGATGAAATTTAGAAATGGAAAGAGCACAACCATGAGCTCTCTTCTAGATATTGTGCATCGGTCAAGATACTACGTTAGATTGGAATGGAATTAAAATACCCTCCTATGTATGATGCCATGGGTAGTGTGGAAATTTTATTGGACTGAGTGGAGAAAAGTATTGAATAAAAAAAGATAATATTACCATGGATGTGTTTCTCAAGGCCACCATAGTTCATCGGTTAACCACCTATAAAGATAACCGACAACATTCGTACGAGATCTAGCAAACTATGCAATATATTTCTCCCACAGTTATGGGACGAGATGCAAGAGGCACAACAACATGACCTCTTTGAGTTATACAACTTTGAACCCTACCAAGAAAGGAACAATCTATAATTCCTTGCAAATAATTGTGCAAATATATGGATAAGAGAAGGGCGACTTGAGAAATTTTGGACTCATTGATTTCTCTACACAATTGGACCCATTTGAAAAACTTGGTACCTACATGAGGAGGTAAGCTGACAAAAGAAGGATTGGTAGGAGGCCCATTGACCTTATTGTGCATCATGTTTTTAAAAACATTTCAAGACAAAATCTAATCATACCGATTTTGGCGGTGTCATTGTTGGTGCTCTAATCAAATCCCCCTTGGTCACTTTGTCTCTGATGTTGTCTCCCACTTGGATCTTGTTATCATTTTTATCCCCCCTCTATCTCTCTTACTATGATAAAATCCCCCATTGGACATGGTTTCTCTCTTGCATTTTCTCTATCATGGGGTTTGGGTGCTCTACATCCTCCAACTACAAGCTATGAATGGGTGTGGGTTTCCCCTACAATACCAATGTCCGAGAAAATCCCCCTTGACAATGAGTTCTCTCTTCCTCCGCGAGTTATCTCTTCATATGTATCTGTATCAGGCCAGTTTGGGTTCTCTACGCGGTCCTCCAAATAAAAGCTACTATGAATATTGGGCACGGGTGCGGGCATGGGGGGTTTATCGTTGGGTTTTTTGTTTTGTGAAATTTGAATTTTTATGTTTTTAAATTTTATATATAAGATTCGACTCAGAGTTGGTTCAGACAAGGGGAATATGACTATTTAATTAAAACAAAGAATTGTGATGGTCCATGTGGATGTTGACGCAATGTGATTTCTGCCCAGTGCTCTGAATGTTGAAGTGAACAAATTCAACAAAGCATGAGTAAATGACATGAGTAACTATGACTCTCTTAAGGTAATCAATTCAATTGTGTCTCTCCAAATAATACAAGATTAGATTTTCCCCATTTACAATTACAATATGTCGAAGTTAAATTTCTAGGTGTCAAAAAGGTGGCACATTTTGAAGTAATTGAAATCCTAGATGAGAAGGAGAAGGACCCTTACCTAGCACTGTTGAGAATTGAATGGGCCTTCAATAATGATGCCATTATTAACTTGAAGAAAGGGAAGATTTCCTTCAAGGTGGAGGGCATGTGGGTTACATGTCCCATTTACCCATACTGAGGCTCAATATACACTAATCCAATCAAGGATAATGTAAGTGGGTTTATGATATAAAAAAACTATAATCTAACTACAAGAAAGAGGGATGCGTATGTGAACCCAACCACTTATGGTGTTGTGAGCTAGTGTATTGTTTACTCCTTTAACACTAATTCCATGGATGAAATGTAGAACTGGCAAGAGCACAACCATGAGCTCTCTTCTAGATATTGTGCATGGGTCAAGATACTACGCTAGATTGGAATGGAATTGAAAGACCCTCCTATGTATGATGCCATGGGTAGTGTGGAAAATTTATTGGACTGAGTGGAGAAAAGTATTGAATAAAAAAATATAATATTACCATGGATGTGTTTCTCAAAGCCACCATAGTTCATCGGTTAACCACCTACAAATATAACCGACAATATTTGTGTGAGATCTAGCAAACTATGCAATATATTTCTCCCACAGTTACGAGACAAGATGCAAGAGGCACAACAACATGACCTCTTTGAGTTATACAACTCTGAACCCTACCAAGAAAGGACCAATCTATAATTCCTTGCAAATAACTGTGTAAATATATGGATAAGAGAAGGGAGGCTTGAGAAATTTTGGGCATGTTGATTTCTCTACACAATTGGGCCCATTTTCAAAACTTGGTACCTACATGAGGAGGTAAGTTGACAAAAGAAGGATTGGTAGGAGGCCCATCGACCCTATTGTGCATCACTTTTTTAAAAATATTTCAAGACAAAACCTAATCATACCAATTTTGGCAGTGTCATTGTTGGTGCTCTGATCAAATCCCCCTTGGTCACTTTGTCTCTCATGTTGTCTCCCACTTGGCTCTTGTTATCATTGTGATCCCCCAGCTATCTCTCTTGCTATGATAAAATCCCCCATTGGATGTGGTTTCTCTCTTTCTTTTTCTCTATCACAGGGTTTGGGTGCTCTACATCCTCCAACTACAAGCTATGAATGGGTGTGGGCTTCCCCTACAGTACCAATGTCTGAGCAAATCCCCCTTTGTTGCAAGTTGTCTCTTCCTCCGCAAGTTATATCTTCCTATGTATCTGTATCAGGCCAGTTTAGGTGCTCTACATGGTCCTCCAACTAAAATCTACTATGAATATTGGGTGCGGGCGCAGCATGGCGGGTTTATCGTTGGTTTTTTGTTTTGTGAAATTTGAATTTTTATGTTTTTAATTTTTTTATTATGTTATAATATATATATATATATATATATATATATATATATATATATAAGAGTCTACTCAGAGCTGGTTCGAACAAGGGGAATATGACTATTTAATTAAAACAAATAATTTTGATGGTCCATGTGGATGCTGACGCAATGTGATTTCTGCCAAGTGCTCCAAATGTTAGAGTGAATCAATTCAACCAAGCACTAGTAAACGATGGGAGTAACTATGAATCTCTTAAGGTATCCAAATTCCCCGCCATCGAATTATTTATGCACATGAATGGATTAACTATATTCCCACTATCCCTATCTACTATATAGCGAAACCACAACCAAGGGAATGGGCTTGGCATAATCAATAGGGAAAGAAGACCTTTTTGAGATTGATTGTAGTCCGAATTTGTGAAATGAATTGAGAGTTGCAGAATAAGTGGGAATTGTTTTCGGCACAAATGAAATACCACTACTTTTAACATTATTTTAATTATAATTTTATGGGGAGGAGACGGGGCAGTTACCCTGTTTTTGTCCTTAAGTCATGTTCCAATGGGTTGATATGGGTGGAAGACATTGCCAGGTGGGTATTTTGTATGGGTAAACAAATCTATCAAAAGATAACATAAAATATAATCGGTGTAGATATAACATTTTTATTTGGGAAATCCTAGTGCACAACCACCCTTATTACCTTTCCCTCCTAATTTGTAGTTACAACCAATCATTTCTAAATTGAATATAGTTTCCTCACTTACACAATATGGATACATGTGTCAAACCTATATATTATTAAAGATGTCAAAACCCCTATCCATGAGCCTATGGTTAAATACAAATGGAAAGAAAAGGTGAATACAAAAATGCCACCCATTCCTCCTTAGGGTCCTCCCTAGGATCTTGTTGTATCTCATAATGTTGCACAGTCCATTGATATCCATGTTGTTATCAAAAACATTTCTAGCCCTCCTCATCATGAAGAGGTTTTATTTTCTACCCCTCTATTTAGATATGGAATCAATATTGCAATATCCTTTTAGGAAATTCACTTAGAGTCATTTACCCCTATGAATCCCACCACATGTTGCAAGGTAAGATAGTATTTAACTGATCATGAAATTATCTTGTGTAAGGATTATTCCCTTATTTTAGACACTATAAACACTTCTACCTTCTTGAAGTAATATTCAAATATGGTAGGTTTACATAATCTTGCATGAAGAATATTTTATAATGTCTTGGTTCCTAAACAATCTCCACCCACCTCTCCATAATGGGATTCATGTATCAAGTGTCTAGTTTTCAATTGCTGAACACATCTTCTCAATATTACATTCATACCTATTCTAAATAGGTACACTACTACTATCTTAGATATTAATTATTTATGTTCTAGGCTTCTTTACTTTGGAACATTCATTCCTTAGGATTCTTTACCATATTCAAGTGATATACATCCTCCAAGTACCCAATTGTTGTCTAACCCTAAAACAAGTTAGAATTGGAGAAGTATCCTTCCATCTATTTCTCCTCTACTCTATTCTCTATCCTAAAAAAATGGTCTAGTCCCTCATGGGAATTTTTTTGTTTCACAAATATTTTAAAATCATATTATTGAAAAATAATGAACAATATACATAATCATCCTAACATGATGGTCTTATTTACTTGTCTTGGCATATCCTTTGACAATTTTTCTCTAGTTCCATATGTGGCCGAAGAAAGACTTGATTTTGCATAGGTTTATAAGTGGTTCCATATCCCTTATTACTTTTATCTTATACGGATCTACTAACATACCTTCCTTGGAGACTATATGCCCCAAAAGTTTCCCAAAATTGTTATATGTAATGATCATATTTAGAATTGAAATGAATTAGGACTTAGATGTATAACAAAATCTAACCAAGAAAATGATTTAATAATGGAAATGTAGTAATTAATCGTTAGGTATTATGGATTTTTGTAATGTACTCATCCTCTCCCGTAGTATAATGAGGCATTGCATCATCTAATGTATGAAGGAATTCACTCTTTCTCATTTTTAATGTGTATTCTATTCAAGCTCGTGTGTATAAAACCTACATGGAATCAAATCCCATTGTGGAGAGAAGAAGTTGAAGTAGAAGTGAAAGAATAGAGTCGGATTAGAATCTCCATCAAAAGTTAGTGATGTCACATAGAGGTGTAGTTGTTGAGTGAGCTACCATAGAATTCAACATCATTTGGTAGGGAATATCCCATCCTTTCCCATAGGGTGATGGAGCCTGTGAGGAATTAACATTAAATGGTTTCAACATGTGAAAAGAGATAGAGGGATCACTTTGACAACAAAGGGAGGGCCCTTGAAATGGTTAATTAATTGTTCCATATAATGTTGCAGGTAAATGAAAATTGAATAGTTATAATTTTACATCATGGAAACAAGGGATGCTTACCATATTTCAATACAGATGTTTAGACAAACTTGTATTTGGAAAAACAAGGGTAGATTAATACTAATGTATTGGATTCCAAAGCAATGAATGGTGTGAATAACTGTGAGGATGTGAAAATAATCACGATATCGGTAATGAATGAGATGCCTATTGAAGTAGAAGTTGATAATGATTCATTTCTAATCTAAGATAATCTATTGAAAATGGATGAAACCTTAAGACAAAGGTAAAACATTGTTTCTCAAAATTATGTTATTTTCAATTAAAATGGATCGGTTTTTTAACTCTTCACAAGATCTAGTAAAATCAAAGATATTTGTGATCAATTGAAAATAATTGAAAGAAAAATCACCCACCACAAATGTCATGCACCGACCCCACATAGTGAGCAGTGAATGGGGCCAACGTTGAAATTTCTTCAATATGTGCTTGTATGCATTGAAATTCGACATGGTTAGACTAGACATATCCCTTGACGGTATGGGAGGGTTTCAAGACTCAAGGATTTATGATGTCCTCACATAATATTTGAGATCATCCACATTTGCATCAAATTTCATCATGTTTCACCTCTCATTGTCATCATTCGTCATTCCCTTCTATATAATCGTTGTCGGAACTATCTTGAAATTTGACATGGAACTTCCAATACACCCATCACAAATTTATTCCACCAAACCCGCAAAATACTTAAGGATCTCATAACACCCATCACGATACTTAAGGATGTTTGATGTCCCCACATAATACTTAAGGAGAGTTTGATTATTGAATTACCAAGTTGAGTTGATGTCACAGAAGCTTCAATTCACCCACCAAAAATGTCATGCACTGACCCCTCATAGTGAGCAGTGAATGGGGCCAACATTGAAATTTATTCAATATGTGCATGTATGCATCGAAATTTGATAGGGTTAGACTAGACACATGCCTTGATAGTATGGGATGGTTTCAATACTCAAGGATGTATGATTTCCCCACATAATATTTGACATCACCCATATTTTGATCAACATTCATCATGATGCACCTCTCATTGTCATCATTTGTCATTCCCTTCTATAGAATCGTTGTCAAAACTATCTTGAAATTTGACATGGAACTTCCCTTCTATAGAATTTTCATCGGAACTATCTTGAAATTTGATATGGAATAGATTATCCATGTCAAATTTCGGTGCATGTCAAATGTGAACAGAGTATCCATGTCAAATGTCGGTACTTACAGAAGCATTTTGAAAAAATTTCAATGTTTTCCCCATTCATAGGTCATTGTTTCCCATCATGTACTCTACCCCTATTTCAATTTATTTTAATATTTGTTTCCTTTAAAATTCAACCGATCAAAAAATTAAAACAAAACGAGGACGAGATGAGACGGTATATATAGTGGGTATGTGAGTGATCTTTGAGTATAAATATGAATGAATGAACTTCTCTTGGTTTTGAGAATAATTTATTCTCTACTAAAAAAGGCCAACCATGTGAAGGTGGAATATCATATGGCCCCTCCTCCCCTCATATCACTCTCGATTCCCCAATACCCAATCTATAAAATAGAAAACAAACAAAAGAAACCTAGTAATCATGCATAGAAACTACCAAAACAAAAATGAAATAAAAATTAAAAAGTTGTAATTAACCCACATAAAAATTTATTTAAAAAGAATAATTCATACAAATTAAAATATCTGGTTATGTACCTCATCGACCAATGCAACATTTGTATCATCCTTCTTCTTTATCTTCTTCTTGATCATCCAACTCGACATTTGTATCAACATCCATTTCAAAAACAATGTTGAAAGGATTGATGATATCATCATCATCATCAATGTCATTTTCAAGCATATCTTCATCGATATCATCATCAAGAACTAGCGCATTGTCCCCTACGTCTGGTTCATCTTCTCCATCTTCTTCATCTGTCAACCCATATTCTTCCTTCTCTAACTCTACATCATCTTCTTATTCAATATCATCTTCTTCATCTACAATATACTTTACTGGCATTCCTCTTGAATCATATCTAACAACAAATGACCAATCCCTCTTACTTGGAACCTTTGAGTAAAAGACTTGTTCACATTGACTTGGAAAAACATAGCGGTCATTTGTTTTTCAAAAACATTTATTTTAATCATCGAAAATCCGTTGGCATGTTGAATAACGGTTATTTCCTCACCGTGTTCATGCATTCGTAACCTATACCATTTGACATCGAACAAAACTAATTTGACGGAATTAAAGTCACACTCAATTATATCATTCAAAAACCCATAGTATCTATTTTCATATTCTCGAGGACGTCTGTCACTCCTAGAGGAAACATTAGTGACCTGGAATAATGCAGTTATCCACTATCATAAATTTACGACCATTGCACCATATAACCTTGTTGTGTTTCAACTGCAATATGCCAGACATGTAAAAGATGCATTGTCAATTAATAATAAACAAATTTATATAACTTGGAAATTATAATATGAAAAAAAAAACACCTACGGACACATTAATATAATATAAAATAACTAAATAAAATGGGTGAATTTTCTTGCCTTTCCATCTTTCAAACAATATTCTAAATCTATTTCCCTCTGTGTAACATCAAAATATCCATTACGAAGAGCTTCTCTAACCAATTCAGACAGTTATTTCCATGATAACCTACCTCCATGTCGTTCTTTACATGTATCAATCCATACCTCCATCCAGTCAAGATTGTTTGCAATGTGTAAATGTAGTGCATCCCAATCTTGAGCAACTGACTAATCAAAAAATCATAATTCACCAATATTAAATATTAGTTATAACCATGGTAAATATTAATAAATGATGAAAGAATAAATATTAAATGAGTATGATCATATACACAAAAAAACGAAAAAATTATATTTATTAAAAATATCCACAATTTAATTACCTCTCACTTTCTTCTTTGTACCTTTCCCCAACAACTGCTCCCTTTTCAAATTTTTTGATGGAGTTCACATCCCAAATGCAATCCACTGCATGCATAGCTTGTGCTGCTAATTTAGGAAGATACTAACTAATATACACCATGGATTCATATACCATATATCCCTCCACCATAGAACCCTCGGGATATGCTTTTTTTCTAACCAAAGCCTTCAATGATTTCAAGTGCCTCTCCACCAACCACATTGACCTTGTGTGTATAGGTCCACACATTTCAATCTCATCAACTTGGTGTATGAGGTAGTGTTCTTGTGCATTGAAAAATGTTGGAGGTATATACTTTTGCATTTCACACATTAGTCGAGGAATTTCTCTCTTCCAATACTTTATATCATCTTCATGGATTTCTTTCAATGACAACCATCTACAAATCATGACGCAAGAAAATGACATGTTTCAACAAAACATATTAATATATATTACATTACAAGTAAAACACATGTCATTAAGTACAACAAAAAAATGAATTTTTTTTTGCATATATATTGTAGCCACTTACCTCATGTATTTTCCAAGATCATATATAACATGTTTGACGTTTTTGTCAAATTCGTTTGGGAGAGATAGAGGTAGAACATATTGTAACAATAAAAACGAATCGTTACTTGTTCAAAACTAGACAAAAAAATAAAAATATCAAAAAATATATACGATCAATATATAAATATGAATACTAAATTGATTAATTAATTTAATGAAGGTATGTCAATCATGTGTTTTTACCCCACCAAATTGACCTTTGTTCGTTAAGATATTCTTTATGTTTGAACAAAAACCTGTGGGAAATTTAATTTTTTGAATGACCTCTTTCACACCATTGCTTTGTTGCTCTGTTAATAACCATGGAAGGTTATTTTGGTATCCATAGTTATTTGATCAGATCACACTTTGCATTGCATGATTGGCTTCCCGAATGTCATTACAAATTTTGACATTTTTTTCTTTATCCCTCCTACCATCTATGATTCACCATAATTTTTATGTCACATTCTTCCCGATATGCATTGTATCAAACAAATGAATTATCTTTAGGTCCTTATAGTAAGTCAACCTCATGAATTGAGTGGGATAACATTTCATTCATCGTGGAAGACCATTATTACTACCTTCACGACAACGACATTGATGAAGCATAAAAAAAATCAGAACACTATTTATCAAATGCGGTAAAATAAAATGAATAATTAAAATAAAATTTCAAAACATTATTCCATTTACAATACATAAACAAAATGTGTACCTTGAATTCTTTCATATGCCAACTTCCATAGGTGAGGTGTCATTCTTTGTGGTTTTAGTCCAGTCTCTTATTTTCCATTGAAAAGATCTTTTTCAATAGTACGATACTTATGGTTCTTAGAGAGGAAGTGTCTATACTCATCAAACACCTCCTTTCCTAAACTTTTTGACCGACAAGATTTCATCTTAGGACCACAAACTGGACATGCAAATTTACCCTTTGTTTGAATACCTGCAACAGATGGATTAATTTGAATTATTAATATACAAAATGATTATTTAAACAACATGCATGATATACTCAATTAATTATATACTATTCAAGCGTGAAATATAGAACGTTACATACCACAAAAATGTGTTAGTCCTAGGGCATCATGAATTGTCCATAATAGTATTCCACAACATTAAAATCTCTTCTGCCCGATTGGTTTACAGATGTCATACATAGTGATTCCCTCCCATAACTTTAGTAGCTCGTCGATAAGAGGCTCAATATACAAATTCATATATTTAACTCAGTACTTACCTAATTGTTTGAAATTACATGAAATTACTATCATGGTATGTATATATACGTAAATAAATAAATAAAAGATGTTATGCAAAAAAATTGAAAAATGAAAATTTTAAATTCGAAAAATTAATGTAAACAAATACCTAGAATAATCATTGTCAGCATTATGTGCTCCCTCTTTATTGACATCCAAGGAGGAATTTTATTGTTGATAAAAAAAATAGGCCACACTAAGTAAACAAACTGAAGCTCTCCAAATGGATTGACACCGTCAGTTGTCAATGAAAGCCTAACATTACGAGGTTCATATGTAAATTCTGGCCATTTTGCAGTAATTTCCTTAAATGCATAACCATCTGCAGGCATTCGAAGAACAACATCTTCAATTCTCTTTCATGCATGGTAATCCATAAACTGTTTTATGCTTTGGCACCAGAACAGTTGCTGCAAACGTGGAATTATGGGAATATGACAGAGAACCTTTCGAGGGACCATTTTTGTTACTTGATCAGTTCGATATCTACTGATATCAGATACCGGGCATTTTGTTTTCAACCCATGTTGTTCATAATATATAATATGATCATCAAGACATGCATCTATACTTTGATTCTCCATTCCAATGTATTTCATAATGGCATGTAAATCTCGATATGTGCGAGGTAAAATATTTGACGAGGGTAACAAAAATTCACCTAATAATCTAAAACATAAAAAATAAATAGTTAATGTAAAGAATAGTAATTGTAAATATTGCATTTTTGTTTTACACATTAATTAACACTTAAAAAAAGGGGGAAAAGTCAACCTTTATGTAGATGTGATGAAACATATTACATACCTTAGGATATGTGTCATACAAGTGTTCGAAAAATGATTTGTAACTTTCAAGTTCACCAGCGGCAATGTAGTGGAGAGAAGCATTTCTCTTGACCCTTTATAAAGTCATTTATTTGCCTCTTAAATTAGAGGTTCATCATAAATTCCATCACTATTGTCCCCATGATCCTCATATGGATGACCGAATAAGTATTGGATCATTTGATTTGTCTCATCATCTTGAACTATGTTATTATTGTCATCTACTTCCATGGTATCATTAACTTGATCTTCATTATCTGCTTCAAGTTCTTCATATTTTACTACAACATCATTTCTGCTACTACTTGGTGCTTTGTGAATAAAGTTAGGGGGAAAATATAGCTTTATAATTACAAACAATAATGAAAAATTAGTGAATGTATAAAAAAATATAAAAGTTTGAGAATACAATAAATATTAAAACAAATAATGAATGTATATATAGCTAATTACCATGGGATGATATTCAGTTGATCCCCCATCCATGTGCCCATATTTTCTAGAATGTTTTTTAGTTGTTTCTATTAAAACTCTTTTGGGATGTCTAGAACAAAAATTTTTGCAAGGGAAATAACATTTATCATCACCCTTTTCACCCTCTTTAATTTTTTTCCCACCTCTAATGTTTTCTAACATTCTTCCCCACAGACATATATTGAAAAAAATACATGTTTTTTGTTCGCCAAGAAGATCGACTTATACCCTTTTTGAAGTGTCGTTATTATAGAAAAATTGTCGCAACATCCATAAAATGCAACATATTTATAGATTTTATAACGCTGTGATTCCGATGATAGTTGACCAAGACAAAGTTGACTTGGTAAAATACTAGGTGACTGTTGGGACAGGGAAAACCTAGTTTCCATAACGTCGCAAGTGCGACGAATATTTTACCAACATGGCAAGAGAGACGAAAATCCAATGTCATTGCAATAGAGACATATTCCTACCTTTGTCGCAATAGTGACATGTGTTTGTAGTACGTTGCAAGAGCAATGTTATCGGGCAATATGGAGAAAACAATTTAAAATTTCCTCTATTTTTCGATAGTATGGCCAATTTTGTCCATAACGTCGCAAATAGAACGTCAAAATTTTTCCAATATGTAATCATGTCATACTAGTTTATTGGATGTCACTAGCATGGATTCGAAAAGGGCTGCTAGAAAAAATCAAAAGGATATGTTCTCGGTTTATTTGGTCTAGGTTTGGAGATAAGTACACCCAACCCTAGGCAAAGTGGGAAAGTATTGCATTGCCAAAAGATTTAGGAGGTTGGGGGCTCAAAAACAATTTCATGTTTTCAAAGGCCCTTGTAGCAAAGGTATATTGGTGGATCATTTTAGTTTCTAGTTTGTGGACACATGTGGTCACACAAAAATACATCTCCCCATATTCAGTAGAAGATTGGATCAGAACCCCAAACAAATCTGCATCACACTGCTCGATTATTTTGAAAGCGGTGATTTCCACGTTCTCAGTGGTTGGGAATAGTCTTTCTTGGAGGGTAGGTAAAGGAATGGAGCTGATCCTTGTCCAGGGAGTGGGAATTCTCATATTATCCCGAAATAACTAATAGATCAGTTACATAGGTAGGGTATCTTCTATCTTTCTCAACTAGTTGATCCTCGGTCAACAAATCTATGGAATCAAGGATGGAAAAATGCTACTTCACTAGGATTAAATGGGATTTATGCATAATTTATGAGAAGCTATATTGTAGTGCTCATAAGAGGACATATAAGACTCCTGGATAGGGAAGATGAATTAGTTTGGAAAAAATATACCATAGTCTCTTATACTCCAAAAGCAGGATACATAGCACTAAATATAGACCCAATTCAAAAAAATCCTAGATGGTGGTGGAAGGGCCTTTGGAATATGAAATGTACCCAAAAAGACAAAATCTATATGTGGGCAGAAATAAACAATCGAATCCCAACATGGGATAACCTAAATAGGTGTCAGATAGAAGGTCTGGGGAGATGCGCACTTTGTAAAAATGCAAATGAATCCACCTTTCATATACTCATCTCATGTCCTTTCTTGATGAAAGTATGGACAGAATATTCCTTAAGCCTCAGGAAGAACTGCATATGGAATGGAGATACTTTGGAGTTGGCTTGGAAAAACTGCTCTCGTGACCCAAGAAATAAGGAGATAAAAGTACTTCCTCTTTTAATTAGTTGGGGAATCTAGCTAGCAAGGAATGCAAATATTTTTAAGGAAAAAGCATCCACTCCAGAAGTAATCGTAGCACAAATCCTATCAATCCTATCTCATTTTCCCCATACCAAAGATGCTCCAGCTTTGCGGGTAAGACAATAAGAGGATATTGATTTTTCAAAACATTGATCTTATTTCAATGGAGCCTCTAAGAACACAAAATTTGGAGGAGGAGTTGTTCTACATCTTTTGGAAAACCATTGCTTTCATTTAAAAGTGGGGTTGGGCAGTGGGACAAACAACTATTCTAAACTAATGGCACTGAAACTTCTACTTCTTTTCACCAGAGAAAAAGGAATCCAACTTATTTCTTTTTCCTATTCTCGATGAAAATTTTCGTTTGATAGACACTTTTGATACTTTGGTTATCTCTCATGTATACAGGGACATGACCATCGTAGAGGATTCATTGTCCAAAGAGAGATTGTTGCTCTCTCTGGGTCAATGGCACATAATAGAAAAAAAAGGGGAAGACACAAATGCTTTTTATCATTAGCCATTTATAGAAGCACAAGGTCATTTACAGGACTAAAGAAAGGATTGAATACTAAAATATTTTTTCAAAAAGATTGATCATCGTTGGTTTACTCCCTTTTTTTCGACCTCTTCATGGATGTTTATCTCTATATTTTTCACATCACTTACTCCTTAAATTTTTACAGCAGCAACACAGTGTGTTGGAAATATAACTGAGAGGGGGGGTGAATCAGTTATGTATATAAGCTTGAAACTTTCCTGTTATTTTTTCATTCTTTCTAGATTATTATTTAATGTTTTGTTGATAGCATAACTTGCATAGATACACGATATTTGATCAATCACATAGAATACACAGACACACTGATTTTCATGAGGAAACCCATAAAGGGTGAAAACCTCATCTTAGGATGTCAATCAAGCTCCAACTTTCATGTACATCACAGTCTTTGAGCTCCAACTCAAATATGAGGCTACAACCTCTGATAGCAACATAAAACTTGCAGAGAGCACCAACTCTCAGATTTCTCTAGCACCAACTAGATGGAAGCACCAACTCCCAGGTTTCTCTAGCACCCACTAGATGGAAGCATCAACTCCCAGAATATCTTCTAGCACCAACTATAATTTAGAGGACTGTAATCCTCCCTAGCACCACCCTACCACCCTGATTGAATCTTGCAAAACTTTTACTTACTTTCTCTGTCTCTGATATGGTCTATTACAGCTCCATGTATCCTTTGCCTTCTTCAGCTTCTATCCTATGTTCCGCTTCTACATCTTTCTCCTTCTATGCTCTTCTCTTTTTCCTCCTTTGATCACAAAACACATACTATTCAACTTCTCTTCTGCCTTTTTTTTCCCTGTGTTGCATATGCATGCTCTTTATTTTTCCATTGATCTCCATTTTAGGTACTACACTATGTATCCTCCTACCCACATGCATAATTATCGAAAAAGCACACCTTCTTATATATTATGCATATCTTTCTCATGTTGATTCCTCTACCAGATCATCATCATAACTCTTCATCTTCTCTGGTGGTTATACTGAATCTATTCATCATCAGTGGCCTTTATCCAAAGATTCTTTGGCTTCTTTGGTAGTCGCAACTCTTCATCTTCTCTGTCAATTACAACCAGTCATTTTTGGCTTCTTTGGCCTCTATTCCCCTTCCTTCACATGACCATTGGCGGTGACCATACACCTAACAAACAAGTGCTTCATGACTCACGAATTTGGGAATCTTCGTGACTCCCTATCTTCTAAGTGGAGCTTAGGGACACTAGCTCCTTCCTCTATTCTCTCTCCACATGACCGCTAGTTTTTGAATTGTTTCCAAGTACTTTGGGACTTTTCATTTTTCATCTTTGGAAGTGATCCAGCCCTAACTCTCTTGACTTCCGAACACACGCCTAGCGAGTACTAGCTCTATTCTTGATATGACCTTGGGCAATGATCTCATGTCACCACGTGATTGCGAGTGTGTCCAAAGGTGGTTTGAAATCAAACTAATTTTCACCCCACAATTTACCTTGAGCCTCCACGTGTTCTTTCTCCAAAACCATGGTTTTGATTGTGGCCCTCCCTTAACATATTAAATTTCACACACCTTTAATCCTCGCAATGCAATGAGACCATCGATCTCATGATCTTGATGGTGCTCCTGAAATGAGAGTTCAAATCTGTCCTCTCAAGTTATACGGATCATATCTAACCTTCCTAAATCAACGCTTGTGATTTACTTCATGATCCGGGCTATGGGAGTTTCAAATATCAGACCCTACTTTTCTCCGTATGCCAATCTTCCAAAGTCGATGATCTACGGAAACCTGTCCTTCTCAATTGACGGCTCTGCCTCTACTTCGGTAATTTGACCTTTCAACTAGATCAACGATTTTGCGGCCCCTTTCTCGATCAATGCTCAATATCTCCTTCGGGTCTCCAGACTTCTGAAATTGCAAGTCTCAAAATTTAATTCCCCTTGAAGTATTTGGATTACTACCACATGCCCTCTTAGATAGGATGGTTGAGTCTTACTTCGGGTCTTTACCTGAAGTCCACAGGATTACGCCACGTCTTTTCTGGATCAGACGACTCAGATTCACTTCGAACAATCTGACGCTTGAGATCTGCTTCAGATGATCTAATGACTGAGATCTACTTCGGATAATATGACGATCGAGAATTTATTTTGTCTCTCTGGGCTTCAGTAATTTCAAATCTCAAACTGAAACTCTTGAAGTGAATTCTTCGGAGTTCACGATCTGTCGCCACGTATCCCTTTGGATATGACGGTTGAAATTTACTCTGGCTCTCTGAACTTTGGGTATTTCAAATCTTAAACTGAAACTCTTGAAGTGATATTTTTCTGGAGCGTAACCTCCTCACATATTTAGACCCAAAATGGATGATGTTTGTTTGATCAAGATGTTAGATCAATGGCTCGATCTGTCTGTGATGCATCTTTGCCTTGGATTAAATCCAACGGCTCTCCATATTTTCTTATCCTATCCTTCCACTCAAAAGTGATACAATGGTCATTGTCACTCTTCCTCCTGAGTTTATAAACTCTCTGACTTAGAAGGTTTTCTAAGTGTTCAAGGATCTCGACCTTTTCTCCTCCTGCGAGTCCATCTCTTGGACCTCGTTTGCACTTCTAGAAACCGCTATCTCTTCTGATATTTCTCGTCTTCTTCTCTCTCGAGGTTTGGTTCATTGTTTTTCTTGCCATCAGTGAAAATCACACTCTTCCTATAAACATGACAATAATCTCTCCCTTTGGCATTGATCGAAACCCTGAAAGGTTGCACTATTCTTCTTAGAATTCTAATTGTAGCATCCAGACCACACATTTTTCTCCCCCTTTGGCATCAATGTCAAAGAAAACTGAGAGTGACTCTGTTATCCTCCTGATCAGAGATGAAATAAGAATTTTCCCTATGATTATATATACTATGAGAACTCTCCCCCTGATCAGATAGACTATTTTTACTTGATACCAGGGTCACGCCCAACTTCTAGCTTAGATACTCAAACTGAGCTTTTGCAAGTGGTTTAGTGAAGATATCAACAATCTGATCTTTGGATGGAATATAATGCAAAGAAACAACAGTGTTGGTTACATGTTCCCTCAAGAACAGATACTTGATGGGTATATGGTTGGTTTTGGAGTGAAATATAGGATTCTTTGAGACACTAATTGCACTAGTATTATCACAATGAATTGGGATCGGTGCAATATATTTTACCTCCAAGTCTGAAAGTGTCTGAATCATCCACAATACTTGGTTACATCAAGTGGCAGCGACAATGTATTCATCTTCTGTAGTTGATAAGGAAATGGAACCTTGCTTCTTTCTCAACCATGCTACAAGGCAATCTCGTAAGAAGAATGCACCTCCACTCGTGTTTTTCCTTTCATCCACATAGTTAGCCCAATCATCATCTAAATAGACTGATATTTGAAAATTTTGATTCCTAGGATACCATAGGCCATAGTTCATTGTTCCTTTCACGTATCTGGATATTCTTTTGATAGCTAACACATGACTCTGTTTAGGTGCATCCTAATACATTCCTACCATTCCAACATCATGCATTATGTCTTGATGGGATGTTGTGATGTACAATAGGTTTCCTATCATAGACCTATATGAACTCTGATAAACATCAGGTGAGTCATCATCCTTGCTTAACTTGCATCCAGTGACCATAGATGTAGAATCTTCCATTTGAAACCTTTTCAATATTTCTCTTAGATATTTCTCTTGAGAAATAAATATTCCTTCAGACCTCTGAGTAATTTGTAGACCAAGAAAAAATGGCAGTTCCCCTATCATAGATATTTCAAATTCAGATTGCATGGAAGAAGCAAACCATTGTACCAATGAAGCAATATTGCTTCCGAAGATGATGTCATCTACATAGACCAACACAATAAGAAAATTATTGCCCTTTGTTTTGATATGTAGATTGATTTCAATTGTTTCTCTCTTGACCCCTTCGTCTTGAAGATACTTATCCAGTCTGTAATACCAGGAACAAGGAGCTTGTTTCAACCCATATAAGGCTTTCTTTAGCTTGCAGACAAAGTCATGGTTATCTGACAGTTGGAAACCCTCTGGTTGTTCCATATAGAATTATTCTTTTAGATATCCATTTATAAAAGATGAATTGACATCCATTTGATAGAATTTAAACTGTTTATGACAAGCATCGGCAAGAAACATTCTAATAGCTTCTAATCTTGCTACGGGCGCAAATGTTTCATCAAAATCCAATCCTTCTATTTGAGCATATCCTTTGCAGACCAATCTAGCCTTATTTATTAAAATATTTCCTTGCTCATTCATCTTATTTTTGTAGACCCATTTGTATCCTATTACATTTTTATTTGATGGCCTAGGAACGAGTTCCCAAGTGACATTATTTTCAATCTGGTCCAGTTCCTCATTCATTGATTTTAACCAATTTAAGTCTTTATTGGCTTCATTAAAGTTTTTGGCTTCCACCATGGATATGAAGGCTATATGTGATTGCTCAGTGTCTTTGATTATCCTTCTCCTAGTTTGTACACCTTTGTCTTTCTCACCAATTATTTGACCTTCAGGATGATTCTTTTGAGTAATTTTGGAGGAAGGATTTGATGTTGATTGTTTTCCTGAATCTTCTTGTGTGGGTGTCTCTTCTCCACCTGATTCATCATCTTCTTGTGAATATGAGATTTTTTGTTCTTCATTTTCATTATTCTCATCATCTTTTTCGTCTGGCTTAGTGCTTATTCTCTGTTGATCTTTTACAGGAGCTTCTTCATCAATTCGAACATCAATACAGTCTACTAATTTATGCATTCTTTTGTTAAAGCATATGTATCTTTTATTGTCCATTGCATATCCTAAGAAGATACCTTCATCATATCTACTATCAAATTTTCTTAGCTGATCATCATTATTCTTGATGTAGCATTTACTTCCAAATACTTTGAAGTGCTTGACTGATGCAGGTCAACCAAACCACAACTCATATGGAGTTTTATCAATGTTTGTCCTTAGATGCGCTTTGTTTAGAATATGAATAGCCGTGTGAACATCCTCCACCCAGAAGGTTTGTGAAATGTCCCTTTCACTCATCATAGCCCTTGGCATCTGCTGAACTCATCTATTTTGGCGTTCTACAACTTCATTTTGTTGAGGAGAACCTGGAATAGTATATTCTCTTTTAATTCCATGTTTGTCACATAATTATTTGAAATATCTTGACATAAATTCTCTTCCCCTGTCTGAGTGAATTGCCTTTAACTTCATTCCTGTCTGATTCTCGGCTAACACCTTAAACTTTTTGAACCTGTCAGACACATCAAATTTCTCTCTCAGAAAGGAAACCCACGTAAGTCTAGAGAAGTCATCAATGACTAGCATAAATTAATGTTCTCCTCTAGTTCATTTCTTTCGAGATGGTCTACACAAACACATATGAACAATTTGAAGTGGTTTCTCTGAAGATGTGAAACTCTTCGATTTGAATTGAGCATGAGTCAACTTCCCCATTTGATAGGATTCACATATAGATTTATTAGGCTTAGATATTCTTGGAAGGTCTTTCATAGTGCCTTCATTATTCAGTTTGAAAATATGATCAAAATTCAGGTGTCCAAGACTTCTGTACCATAACCAACTTTCATAAAATTTGCTTAAATGACATTTATCCTTATCTTCCTTCAGAACATATACATTGTTTTCATTTCTAACCCCTTTTGCAATCAACACTCCTGTGTTTAGTGTCTTTGTTTTACAATTCTTGGAAGTGAAAGTGACTTCACATCCTCTGTCACATATCTGACTGACGCTAAGAAAATTATGCTTTAAACCATCAACAAATAATACATATTGAGATTGTATTCTTCCATTAATTAAGCTTACTAGACCTTTACCTCTGATCTTTCCTGGAGCATCATTTCCAAAGGCCACACTCCCTGATTTATTTTCTTTGAGTAATAGGAACCTACTTTTGTCACCTGTCATATGACTGGAGCATCCACTATCAATATACCAGGGGTCTTTTTGTATTTGATCTGACAACACTAATCCATACTTGTTATCTTCATTCTTCTTCCAAACCTTGATGTTTCCAGCTATTTGATTTGAATCTGGCTTGTAGTTCCTTAAGCGACAAACTGCAGCTTTATGTCCATAATTATGGCAGATGTAACATTATGGTTCATTGAATAAAGTATCATAACGATTGTTATGTTTAATTTACGTCATTTTCCCAACCATCACATGATTTGCAGTTTGTGATTGTTTGTTACTTGGTTGTCTCATTATATGTTGTGGCATATATTTATTCCTTGGTTGTCTTGATTGCACATATCTAAATCTTAAAGAAAAATTTACAGCTTTGTGGCCAAAGTTAGAGCAGTAAAAACAATATCCATAGAAAAAATATTTGTACCTGGAAAGTGGTTGTCTTATTTGAGCAGGTCAATTTCTTCCATGCTGATGATTTCCTTGAGAAGAGGGTGTATTATTTCTTTTTTTAAAAGATTCATTTCTTGTACCTTTTTCTCACTCCTCCTAGGCAGTGTCGACAATAAAATTGACAATGAAGTTCGGCCCGCAAAGTGTTGCTAAAGCCTATTATTATAAAAAATAAATAATACTAGTAGGTGGGACCCCCTCGAACCATTGGAGATCAGATCTGTTTATTTTTTTGATGTTATGATGATGTATGACACGGATTACATGGTTGATGAAGATCTTGTTATTATCCGTTATGATTTGAGCTTATGAAGTGTTGATTCCTTATGTTACTACAACCTATGTTATTCATTAATGTCATTGATGTCTGGTCTTATTGCGCCTGCACAACAAACATGTTAGTAAAATTACATGAAGGACAAATTTGAGAGAGGAAAAATTCTATAACAAATGCAAAGAAAAGGGATCTAATTCGGCAAATATCACATGCAAACAATTAGGAAGGAATAAGAAGCAATGCAAAGGGATGGGATTTTAACTACCCCATATACTGTACTACATGCATAAAAGTCTTAACGACTATGGTTGGATCCTAGATAACAAGTGATGATTATACGATTTAATTGAGTTATATGTTTAATACACATTTGGTATGGAACGTCGGTGGCGCATTTGGCAAGGTCATAGTGATCATGGTTATGCGAGTTGTTATATGGAACTTGGATTATGCTATGGCATAAGTTAGAAAGGTGGTATGGTCTATTGGTTTTAAATGTGGTGATAGTCTTGATGCATGGGTTGATTGATGGTGTTAATGAAGGGCTCGTTGAAATGTACTATTGAATTAATGAATTGTGGGTGGAGGCGATGTGCATTTACTGCGTGTCACCTTTACTCCTCCTGTTAGTTGCCACCCTAGTCGAGTTATTGTTCGGTCTTGTTGTTGTGGTTATGCTTTGATTTCTTAGCCGGAAGGAACCGCTCGACCAACTCTTGTTTAAGGAATTCGATCACAAGTATGTATTTTTTTTGGCCATTCATGACTCTGCTCTAGTTATGAAATTATTATTGGCTCAAGTGTATTGGTTTTTGTTTTCCTAAGTGTTGCAACTGTGTGAAATTTGGTTATTGTTGGATGGTTCCTCCCACAATGATATTGAATTTGTAGAGGTTATTGGTCTCCCTGGGTGATATCTCTTTGTTATCACCGTTGTTTGGTGGGAGGTTTTTTGTTTATTCTTGGGTGGATAGCTATCTTCACACCTGTCACTAAACCCAGTCCTCGGCCTTCATGGGTTTGATGGTCAGAGGTTTTATGCGTCTCTATGTTTTGTTCACTTCGGCATTGATTGATTGCACCACCAGGGGTCACGAAATGAGGTTCATGTTCTTCATCGTCCTTGTCTTCATACTTGGGATAGGATTGTTCTCTCGAAGAACATGAGGGTTACACCCTGCATGTGTTAAATAACATTGCCAGGCCATATTTAAGCTTCACTTTTCTATTGTAGCCCCCTGTCATAGATTTGTTATGTGTCCACAAATGGGTCTCTCTGTGTATACACCATTAGCCTTGGGTTCTCACCATTATAAGAGTGGTTTTTCTCTCCCTGTGTTGGTTATGGAACAAACATTGGCCCACATGTTTGAAGAGTGATAGAGAATACCAGTCGTGCCTCTTGGGTGTACTACTTGGATGGTTGTATAATTGTTGACTATTTTGAGAACATGCTCGCTTAGTTCGTCGTATGATAGTCGTGTTGGTTGGTATATAGTCATTGGCTCAGTTATAATAGTGGTAAACCCTACATTACCAGTTGCACTATCAAAGCACACAATTACTCACCTTATATTGATAGCTCAGTATTGTTAATGGAAAGGGCATTTGTCTCGATTCGATTGGATGTGTGGGTATGTGTAATTGCCACAACTTGTTAGGTTGTTGATTTTTTAAGACAATGATGAGTTGTTTGGTAGATTCACAGTCAATGGTATTTGTATTGATGATTATTTGAATGTTTAGCTAGCATTGGTGAAAATGCTTGATGTTTCTCATGTCGTGTTGTGTATTTGAAAAATAAACAATGGTCGTGGTAACTGTGGTTTTCTTTTGGGGCCGAACGATTATTGAACCAGATGACTTTGGGAACTATATCCTTGTGATTGTTTGATTGTTTAAGCCTGAAATTGCACAACATAGTTGATCACAGTTGGACTAAATCGAAGTAACATTGTGTTAGGTTGATGACTCAACAACGAATTGAGCTATTTTCGTGACTATGTGTTTGGTTTTGTAAAATGGAAATATTGCATCGTATTTTTTTTGGGTGCCTGTGCACTGGATATAGTATGGATAGCTCGAGTTTCATAGAGCTTTAATCATGTTTACCGATCATTTGTTATGAAAGGCATGTTGTCAAGGATTTATCATATTGGATGGACGACCCATCTCTTTAAGCCACATTGAATTGTTTTTTTTATAGTGGCAGAGTTAAATTGCCTGGGCAAGTTACCCTGTGCATAAGTTGGGTCTAAATGGTGACTGTGGGTTGTATGTTTAATTGTCAATTCGAGTGTGAAATTTCATTCATGATTATTTTGGTTACTATTATATATGTTCAACGAATGTCATTGCATTTAAATCATAGTCTTGATTGCAGTGATAGCGACTTCATTGTTAATTTGAAAACATGATTTTGCGAGTATTATGGTGGATTGAAGAAATGCATGGGCAGTGGTTGATTTTGATAGTTATAGATTAGAAATGGGTATTGTTAGTAAATTGTTATAAAATGTAGAGTGTGTGAATGAAGGGAACATAACCTCTTACAAATTGTGTGAAATACATATTGTCTTGTGATGGCATTGTGTTGGATATTTGATTATTACAAAGTGAACTAGTTAAGTACACAGTAATTGTTATTTGGTCATGATGATTGTTGGGTGGTGCATATATTCTTACTACAAAATGTTTTATGCATCACTTGATTAATTTTACGAACATTAATCATTCTCCTCCCCTTCCATTATTTCACTTTTCGCTAATTACAAGCCCTTTCACCTCCCATATTCGTTTGTTCACTCCCTGTTCTGAGATTGATTACAGTCAAGAGAAATTTTGTGTTAAAGTGGATGAAAGTGGCAGTGTCTTGGGTGGATCGCAGTGAGGTTTTATTGGTTTTATTTACAGTTGATTTTTTTTGTCATTGAGAAGTGACCATGTCTTCTCCCCTTTCATTATATCATATTTTTGCTCAATACAAACCCCCCACATATCCCAAAACCATTTTTCACCCCCCTCCTCATTGATTAATAGTAAAACAATTTGTATGGATTGGATTGCATGAGTTTGATACATTTCTGAGCTAGATCTATTTCATATTTTTTTAAGATTTGTCATGAATGGTTAACTAAAAGACTATTTGTTAATCGATCACGCATGCAAGATGAGTTTTTTCAGTTGAGGTAGCCACGGCCAAGGAAACAAAGGTAAAGGTAATTGGAACTGAGGCCCAAGAAGTCCCAGGTTCTCCATACATTTTGACGCTAATTCACAAGATCTTGGACAATTGTTTCATGTTGGATTCTTCAATTGGATTGGGCAGGGAATAGTCCAACCTAGGCCTAAAAGGCCTCCTTTCCAAGCCCTGCAAGCACCTGGTATCCCTGTACCTCCTCATGTCTCATTACAACCCGAGGTCCCTGAAAATGATGGATGGCAGGAGATTGTCCACCTGGAAGTCTCCCAACATCATGGCTGGCCCAACTTGTCTTTGCCTGATCCTCCGCCTATTAACCCCATTTCCCAAGCTACCTCTGACCACTCGCTAGTGCAATCCTCCCATGCTAGAAAGATATTGAAAATTGAGGCACACCATCCACTTGATAAAGGAAAATCCATTGATTCCCCTTCCTCCCCCTCCAATGGCTCTGACAAATCCGTGTCTTCCCAGATGCATTTGAGGGACGATTGTTCCCACGTGATCAGTGAAATTAGGCCTAAAGGATCTGCACAACCAAAGGCAAATTCGGGAAAATCAAGAGGTGACAGCAGGAATCAAGGAAGGGTTGCACCAAAGACTGGTAAATATGGTTTCTAAGTTTTTATTATATCTATTGTTTTATGACAGTTGACTTTGGGGATCTTTGGACAACGTGTTTATTTTGGATATATGAGTATTATTTTGAAATAATTTCAAATTTCATGAGTTTTAATTGCCAAAATTGAATATGATGATGGGAGGCACAAGGACGCGTCTTTTTCTTAACTAATGGCTATGTTATGATTGTTATGAACCAAAGGGAGTCACAAGGGGTCCCACCTACTAGTTATTGTTTAATTATGACCCTTAATTATAATTATTACTCTTCCCCTAACTAAAGTTAGTTGAGTCTATTAATTAACTTAAATAATGTGTTGGTTCAACTACTTCAACCAATTCTAAATTTTTAAAAGCGAGACAAAAGGGAGGAACGAGAGGAGGATAGAAGTAAAAGCATGCTAAGGTTTTCTCTTTGAGTTTATGTTGAGATAGTTCAGTTTTCATTCATTCATATATTCATCAAGGCCTAATTCTCTTTTGTGATAGCAGGGTGTTATTGTAGAAAGCAATATTCAAGGCTGAATCAAATCATTCAAACACTTGTTTTTCAAAGGTGGTGATATATCTTTGATAGTCTGTGTAGACTTGTCTATTTGTGAATTAATTTTCATGACTGATAAAGGCTATTGTGAAAAGTCGAGTGGGAAACAATCTGTGGCAAGTTGATCCAACTTTTAGAGTTCAGTTTTGGTTTTCTGTCAGAGGTCCTTTTGTATGTTCCATCGAGGATGTCTAAGTTTGAATTTGGTCCAAGATTTATGTATGAGATTTTGTAAAGAAAATGTCTCTTTGGTGAATTGGAATGAAATAAATGATTGCCTTATGTCTCATCTATCTTCATTATCATCTTGGTGTCTATACTTTTGTTCTTACATTTATTTAAGCAAATGTTGTATTCAAAAAATTACATAAAAAGTGAATTTTCAGCAAGCGTTTTGTTGATAAAATACTAGCCTAAGAACTTGTAATTAATACTTGTGAGTTAGGATGTTATTTTTGTTGGCTATAAACATAGGGTGATATTCCCGCCTACTTTTCTTTAGCCAAGTAAAGTCAGAAAATGCTTGAGTAAGATCATTTCATATCTTTTCCTCAACATTTATTTGGCGACCATACTGGGGAGATATTTGATATCTCTCCGGTTAATTTTTATATTTGATTTTCATCCATACATATTTCTTGTGTAAATTTGAGTCCTTGACTATTTTTCTATTGATGATTGTTACTATTGCAAGGCATGTTAGAAAAACAGGACCGTGGAGCAATAAAATAAAACAAATGTGGAAACAAAACACAAAAGATACACAATACAAGAGAGACACAGATTTATGTGGTTCACCCAGTGTGGGCTACGTCCACCAGAGAAATTTCCAGGTCCTTCCTTATTATTATCCAACAAATCAAGAGATACAACCTACAGCAAAACCCGATGTAACTTCCTCTTCTTTCTCTCACAGTCTCTTCTCTCAGAATACAATATTCGCAATCAACATTTCCCTCATAAAAGAGGGTTTCCTTCTAGGGAAAAAAACCCTAACATAATCTCTACCGTTAGATCTGCGAGCTTATAATGAATGGTCCAGATTTATAATGAAATTACAATATACATTTACAAGGCAATTTTTCCTTCGGGGGCTTTGCCCTCGAACCCCTGCTTGCCCCTAGACCCCCCAGCCAGGGGGACAGCCCCCCTAGACCCCACAGAGGGGGTACCCCCCCTCTGCACTCCCCCACGTGGAAGAGTGTACATACTTCTGGGGTGTAAATACTTCATGGGATATAAACATGGTTGAAAGCAAGGACCTCTGAATCAGGAAGATAATCAGGCTCCTCAACCAACAATCTCCCACTTGGAGACTAATCTCAACAACTCCACCAATGTTGTATATGCTGGACTCTGAACCTTCTTGGACCTGGAAAATTTCTCATCTTCATATTCATTCTTGAAGACCAACTGAAACTGAGTAGGAACTCAATTTCTCCCTGGTTACTCCCTTTGTTAACATGTCTGCGGGATTCTGGCTAGTGTGTATTTTTTCCAAGTTCAAATGTCCATCTTCCAGGGTGGATCGTATGAAGTGGTACCTCAACTATATATGATTAGTATTCAAATGGAAGGCTGAGTTCTTTGCAAGGTGAATGGCACTCTGACTATCACGGTACAACCTGTTGTTCTCTTGCTTCTTTCCCAATTCCTCCATAAACCTCTGTAACCAAATCATCTCTTTACTAGCCTCTGTAGAAGCAACATACTCTGCCTCTATTGTTGAAAGTGCAACAACCT
>JZKD02S1581685.1:226439-255331 GCA_000966675.3 Picea glauca | reverse complement strand
TCAATATTTAAAACTTAAGGAAAGCGTCCTATTCTGTCATGTTTTGTTCTAGATCCAGGTGGATCTAGGGAGATCGGTTTGTGTCCGCACTTACGGATTTATCCATAAACATGGATAGCACAGGAAAAGTGGTAAAACTAAAACAAGAGGATTTGCAAGGCAACGTGTTGCTATGGCAAAGCTTTGCCAACATACCCTAGAAAAAGGGTTCATCAAGGTGTAGTTGAACTAGGCCCTGATGCGCCTTCTTCTTCTTAGCTCAGAGAAGTAAAATAGATAGCATATGAAGAGGGGGGAAAGAGTGTAGCTAAGGCTAGGCTCAATCCTCTTCAACATGAAAGAGTATAGTGTTGCTAGGGAAAGGCTCTATCTCACTTCAGCAAATAAAATGGTTAAAAATATTGATGAGGACAAGAGAAAAGGACCTACAATGTGTGATTTTCCCCTAGGGTTTATTCATCAAATTATAACCACAAATGCAAGAGAAATAAAACTACAACCATTCAATTAAGAATTTTTGTAGAAAGTTACTTACATTCAACCAAGAAATCAAATAGAAAACCTTAGTTATAACACCTTCCACCAAGACAAATGCCAAAAATGCCAATAAAAGACTTCCTTCAACAAGTGCACCTCACAATTTCAGCCAAGAACTCCAAATGTGGCACAAATTTCAGACCTCACTAATGAGTGAGTGAAAGATGATGATAAAATGAGAGTAAAAACCCTCAATTTATACTGTACCATGACCCGATTTCACTTTTAGGTCATAAAAAGGCCGACAAGGCCAAAATACTAAAAATCATATTGTTTTACATTAAATGTTCAAAATTAAACCCTAATCAAGCTAAACAAAGACGTCATGCCCCTTTAAGGGAGACGTTAGTTGCTTCTAGGGTGATGCAACATCCTTGAGCAAAATGTTATCCCTCCTTGGGATTCTCCAGCCTGCCACACGTGCCAACACTGCCTCCCAATACGTCCATAATGTTGGACGACGTCACGATCATCATGGGTGACGTCCTAGGCCTTCGAAGGCCAATGTTCCACTGAAAAGGGCACAATCCACCTAGGTCAAGCTCTGTCAGGGTGCCTCTGGTGGAACGTCCTCCTCTTCTCTAGTGCAAATCCCTTGATCCATCTATGTCCTGTCTTTGCCCCCCTGATGGGGTATCATCATCCATTTGATGGGCTCTTTAGCCCCATCGAGGTCTGAACTGATCATCTCCCCATGTGTACCAGTCCAAAATGGTACTTGTTCACCGGGCATGATCCTGCACATCAACAACTACACCCTTCGTGGGCTCATAAATCATAGGGATCATAGCAATGTCAATCACATATCATCATCAATATTATTAAACATGTGCATAAAATCTTTAATACATCAGTTAAAAGCTCAAAGACATTACACGAGGCTGCAATACAAGTTTGGAGAAAATGACAGGGCATCCTATTGGGCTAATGTCCACTGGAAAAGGAAATTTTTCGGAAGAGAGATCGTCGAAGCCATGTAAGTGAGTGAGGTGGTCAAGGGATGTCCTGGCAAGTGGGTGCAATAGGAGCAGAGGATGCAAGGTTTTACCTGTGGGTGACTTTGTAGAAGGTGAGTTGCACCTATCCTGGATGCAAATATTTCCAAGACCATGCCTTTATTCTTTTATTCTTTTATCTTTTATTCTTTATTTCTTTTTATTCAAGAGGATAATCATGGGACACTTCCTTGGCGTGGTGACCAATGGTGACAGTGTTACCCACAAGTACTTTTGTAGAAATGAGAAGGATGGCGCGTGATGAGACCCCATTTCCCTTGGTCATGAAACCAAGAGTCACTACCCTGGCATGGTAACCAGATGGTGGTAATGTCATAATGCTAGGTACCCATGGACCTAATAGGCTAGCTCATTATGAGACCCCCTATCCTCTGACTAGGTCTTGTTTTGTTATTTCTATGGGTCCCTCTTGTTTCTTGCTGAGAAGCCTTTTATTTCTTTATCGGGGATCCCTGGGCGAAGCATCTCGAGGTTTTATTCTTAGGCTTTTATCTTTTTCCATCTTTCTTTTACCTTCTAGGCCTTTAGCCCCTTCTTCCCACAAGGTAAGGTGAAATACTGTAAATAGGTCAACCCATTGCTTGGGAAAGTGCAAGGGATAGATGGGCGAGAAGCAAAATGAAAAAGTGGCGTTATTATTGGAGAGGATGATGGATTTTTATAATCCCTCCCCAGTGGAAAACCAAAAACTATGGGCATAGGCTTACTAGGGAATCCTATCAATCCCCCCAGACATGGTCAAGTGGGAAAGCATAAGATCCAAGCATTTGTTAGAAATAAAAAGAAACAAATGCACATATTTAAGGGTTTTGATGATCAATGTGACACATACTATGATACCCGAACTCATTACCTCATGGAACAAGAGCCATCTCTGACATAAGACCAAGCCAATGGTGATGGATGTTGTTTCTAATGACAAGATAGAGGTGCTGAAATGAAGAAAATGTGGGTCCTCCAGGGTGATGCTAAAGTCGATCCGTCTCTTGGTCCATGTCTAGGACCTGTGGGCCTTGAGACATGATCTCCTAGTTATCCCTAAAAGTGGGGGATAGCATGGCAGCAATTGAACGAGATATTAGTGCTCAAGAACAGTTGGAGGCTAGATGTAGACAACCTAGAAATCAGCAATAACCTTTTGTTTCTTTAGTTTTGTCCCTTCTTTCATGTCCTTAGACTCTCGTGCTTCTAGAAGAAGAAGAGGCTTGTCACCCGAAATCAATCCTATCGCTGAAATAGGAAGAAGAAATGTTGTGTTATCTACCGAACAAAGTGCTCTAAGGAGAACTCTATCTGATTCATCCATCTCGTCTTTATTTTCTTCATCTTTCATCCACAAGATGCCTTCTAATGGTGGCTCTAGTGGCATTGGAAGTGCTCCATCTTCCCAATCTTCATCTTCATCAGTGATTGGTAGCTTGTACAACCACCATATCCCTATCCAATATACTACAAACCCCACCAAAGTCATTAAAACGTATGGCATTTTTCAATTCGAATAAGATGCCATAACCACATTGTGGCATGTGTCCTCTCCTCTTAAACTAGCGCCTGTTACTCGCCCACTTCCAAATTTTAAAGAGAATTTGCCTACGTTTTCAAGAAATAACATTGTCAGTACCAATGAACACCTAGTGGCATTTTCTAATGCTTGTCATAACATAGAGGATAACGACAATGAAACTTGCATGCACTTGTTTGTCAATTCCTTGGAAGGAAAGGATGCGGCCGACTTCTTTGACCTTCCTCCTAAGATTATGTCTACTTGGGAGGAGTTAATCTATTGGTTCTGATCCACTTATGGGAAATCCAAAAGCCCTACCGAGAAGTTAAGGGAATACAATAATGTCACTTTTAAAGATGGTGAGACCATCAAGTCTTTCAACTTGCATTTCACCAAGTTGTACAATCAAATCCCTAAGCTTATTCGCCCTCAGAAACAAGTCACTTTCATGCATGGATTGAAGAAAAGGCCATCAATAATCTTGGTTCTGCTATGCATAATTGCTCTGAGTATGAAGAAAAGATCGAAATAATTGGTCTTCCTCGAGGATAATCAGTTAGACAGACAGACATGTCCTCTCTCTTACAGCTAGTACAAGATATGAACAATCGTATGATAGCATTTGAGCGGAAGGGTACTGTCTCCCCTCTCACCCCTGAAGCTTCATCCTTTTTTGCACCCCCCTTTAGAAATCCATTTGAAAACAATTTTTAGCCTAAAGATATCATGCCTCGGAGTTGGTACAACTTTTGCAAGGAGCACCACAAAGAAACCACATGTGAGGTAAAGAAGAGTGCCAGAGATAAGATCTTTGGTAAGATAACGGAAGCTACTATCATTGTCCTATACTTTGCGGAGCCAAAGGATTTCATGGTTATTAACACTAGGAACACAGCCTATGCTCCCAAAGGTAAATTTGATCCTCCTCGCAGTTCTTCTAGCCTGAGCTCATCCTCAACCATTGTTGCGCGCAAGGTTTCTAAAATTCCTGAAAGTTAAGGAATCACTCCCCCTCTTCCCTCTTCCAAATACAATATCTAGAATCAATTGGCCAACATCAAAGCATATGAAACCCTCCTAGACATGGTTGTCATCGTTAAACAAAAGATGCATCTGAAACAATTCATGGAAGGAAAATCTTTTGTTGTAGCCAATATTTCCAAAGAGGTAGATGAAGAGGGTTCCTCAGTAAACAAAGTAGGTGTACATAACTTTAGATACCCTGTAAAAAACCCCCCTTTTTATATTTCTGTAAATATCATGGATAATACTTCCCATTTTTTCCTCATTGATGGTGGTTCAGGTCTAAGTGTCATGTCGAAGGGTATTATGGAAGAGCTAGGATTATCTTGTACAACAAAAAAATTCCAGAAGCATGCTCTCCTATAATAGTCTACAAAAAACAACCATAGGTGAGATTAAAGATGTAACCTTGGTTTTATGCGCTCATCCTGAGATAAGGACAACCCTTAGCATTCAGGTGATTGATATGCCTATAAGCAATTATTCAATTATCTTGGGGAGAGATTGGCAAGCCCTAACAAATGGATACCTCTCACTCGACGAGACACATTTATCTGTTCCTCAAAATGGTAAGAGAAAAATAGTCCTTAGAAAAGGAAGGATCTCACCCTACATAGAAAGTGTTCCGCAATCTAGCGTAAAATATATCGAAGAAGACCTAGGAGTGTATTCTATATTTGCTGAAGAAGATAACATTCCTTTGGAAAATATTGATTTAGATTATGATATATGGCATATGCACTTTGATGGTTCATTCCCTAGTGAAGGTAATGGGGCTGGTATTACCTTGGTTTCCCCTGCAGGAAAAATTCATAATCCGTCATACAGATTGGAGTTTGCTTGTACCAACAATTCTTTTGAATTTGAAGCTCTATTATTAAGCATTGAGAACGCACTTAATCTTGGTTGTGGTCACCTTTCAGTTTTCGAGAATTTTGAGCTTGTTGTGAACCTGATACGCAAGATAATCCCTCCTAGAAACAAGCTGATGGGACAATACTCCCAAACTATTTGGGCACTTGTCTCAAATCTTCTATCTTTCAACATCACTCAGGTTAAGAAGGAGTTGAATTCAATGGTTGACTAGTTAGATGTCTTTGCAGCCACTCCTAACCAGTAACTCTTGCCTCACAGGATCGATTGTTCCTTTCAATCTCTACTTCGTCCATACATCCCTGGAAAGGAAGGATTTCGGGAGGCCATCCCTAACGATGAGAGCATTTGTGTTGTCATTCAAAATGAACCATTTGATCCCAAGGATATTATATCTATAGGAAATAATAAGATTCTTGAAGGCTTGACTCTTCTTGAGAGTTTGTTTGATTTGAGTGTTGTAGGAAATAAAGAAAAACAAAGAGAAGAGGAGTTATGGGAGAAGGTGATTTAAACCATCCTCTTGAACATTAGGACAATTGAACCTTCAACGAATGTTAAAATAAATGTCCAATGTCCTGGTGAAGAAGAGATGAGGTTCATCGGGTTACTTAGTGAAACCCAAAAGGTTTTTGCTTGGTTTTATGAGGATCTTCGTGGTTTTGATCCTGGGCTTGATAAGAATATTATGAGACTAGCTAGGCAAAAACAAGAACTTGTTAACTTTGCATTGGAAGCACCCTTTCGAACGGATTTGAGATATTTCTTAAGGACTGGAATTTTTTTCCGGCCCACCCTGAATGGGTCTCAATTTGGAAATCGGCCTCGAGGACCACTGATAATATCAAAACTCATATTAGTCTTTGAACTTTCAGGAAAGAAATTATAATAAATCCCTTTCCTCCTCTCAATATGGAAATATTTTTGCAACAGGTTGTAGAGACACAGCTAAGACCCTTACTTGACAGTTTGTTAGGATACAAAAAAATAAAGGTAAAAGGGGAGGGGGTTTACGAAACCACTTTTCTTACTAATCACAATACTATGCCTTACAAATGCATGCCTCCTGGGTCACTTGATGCAAGCACCGCCTTTAAAATTCCTATACACACCACTTTCAGTAAATTGGTCAGTATGCATGCTTATCTTGATGATTTAGTCATGTGTGTCAAAGGGTTAATAATTACATCAGAATTTCGAGTGTTGGATCATTTCCAGATTACTTTTGTCTTGGACACTAAATCAAACATTTTAAAGGAATTACAGAGACAATGGTTCTCCTACAACACTAACAGTCCTCGCTTGAAGTATTGCGAGGGACTAGCGTGAAGGGTTCTAATGTTGATTGGATTTTTGTATACTAGTAGCCTAGCTCTGCTTTCAAATTTTGTGCTTCTTTTCTCTGCTTTACAGTACTTTGATTTATGCTTTCTAGGTTAAGTTTATTCCCTGTTGCTCTTCATTTCTGTCTTTTATTGTTGTTGTTTTAGTTTCTGCAATTTTACTTCTGTCATGATTTGATTTCTTCTTATCTTTTAATCAATTTGGTCAAATAGGATGTTGGGTCAATTTTTTCATAGTGACTCTCCTGCAAAGCTTTGTTAGTCAATAACAATCATCTTACACAGATGTTATGACGCTCCTGTGAAGGACCCTTGAAATTGTTACATTTTTCCATTGTTGTCCTATAAAGAATTAGCTATTTCTCGCTTCTCCTTGCCATTCTTCATCCATCACGATTTAAGAGAAATCTAAAAGTTTTCCTCCTAAAATTTAGGGAGAAAATTCTAGTCAAATAATTATGCATAAAGTGGTAAAACCCCTCATACTTAACACTTTTCATGAATTATTCCCAAATTCCCGGTCCTATTTCCATTAAATCCGCTCACTTCCCCTATTGCATAATCATCTGAGTTATATCTTCTTGACCTGTTGTTTTGGTCCACAAAACCATGAGCTCTGAATTCTAAATTTGTTGGAAACAATTTTTCTTGTGGAGTCGCCAGATTGTTGACGATTAAAATTGTCAATGAAGTTTCGCCCGCAAAGTGTTGCTAAAACCTACTATTATAAAAACTAAATAATACTAGTAGGTGGGACCCCCTCGAACCATTGGAGATTAGATCTGTTCATTTTTTTGATGTTATGATGATGTGTGACACGACTTACATGGTTGATGAAGATATTGTTGTTATTAGTTATGATTTGAGCTTATGAAGTGTTGATTCCTTATGTTACTATAGCCTATGCTATTCATTAATGTCATTGTTGTATGTTCTTATCGCACCTGCACAACAAACATGTTAGAAAAATTACATGAAGGACAAATTTGAGAGAGGCAAAATGCTATAACAAATGCAAAGAAAAGGGACTTAATTCAGCAAATAACACATGCAAACAATTAGGAAGGAATAAAAAATAATGCAAAGGGATGGAATTTTAACTACCCCATATACTGTACTACATGCATAAAAGTCTTAACGATTATGGTTGGATCCTAGCTAACAAGTGATGATTATACGATTTAATTGAGTTATATGTTTAATACACATATGGTATGGAATGTTGGTGGCACATTTGGCAAGGTCCTAGTTATGCAAGTTTTTATATGGAACTTGTATTATGATATGGCATAAGTTAGAAAGGTGGTATGGTCTATTTGTTTTAAATGTGGTGATGGTCTCGATGCATGGGTTGATTGATGGTGTTAATGGAGGGATCGTTGGCATGTACTTTTCAATTAATGAATTGTGGGTGGAGGCGACGTGCATTTACTGCACATCACCTTTACTCCTTTGGTTATCTGCCACCCTAGTCGAGTTATTGTTCAGTCTTGTTGTTGTGGTTATGCTTCGATTTCTTAATAGGAAGGAACCGCTCGGCCAACTCTTGTTTTAAGGAATTCTATCACAGGTATGTCCTTTTTTTGGCCATTCGTGACTCTGCTCTGGTTATGAAATGATTACTAGCTCAGGTGTATTGGTTTTTGTTTTCCTAAGTGTTGCAACTGTGTGAAATTTGGTTATTGTTGGATGGTTCCTCTTGCAATGATATTGAATCCGTAGAGGTTATTGATCTCCCTAGGTGATAGCTCTTTGTTATCACCGATGTTTGGTGGGAGAGTTTCATTTAGTCTTAGGAGGATAGTTATCTTCACGCTTTTCACTAAACCCAGTCCCTGACCTTCATGGGTTTGATGGTCAGAGGTTTTTTGTGTCTCTATGTTTTGTTGACTTCGGCATTAATTGATTGCACCACTAGGGGTCACGAAATGAGGTTCTTGTTCTTCCTCGGCCATGTCTTCATCCTTGGGCTAGGATTGTTCTCTCTAAGAACACGAGGGTTACACCCTGTGTGAGTTAAATAACATTTCCAGGCCAGATTTAAGCTTCACTTTTCTATTGTGGCCCCTTGTTATGGATTCGTTACCTGTCCACGAATGGGTCTCTCTGCATATACACCATTAGCCTTGGGTTATCACCATTATAAGAGTGGATATACTCTCCCTATGTTGGTTACGCAACAAACCTTGGCCCTCATGTTTGAAGAGTGATAGAGAATACCAGTCGGCCCTCTTGGGTTTACTACTTGGATGGTTGTATAATTGTCGACTATTTTGAGAACATGCTCACTCAGTTGGTCGTATGACAGTCGTGTTGGTCGGTATATAGTCAATGGATCGGTTATAATAGTGGTAAACCCTAAATTAACAGTTTCACTTTCAAAGCACACAGTTACTCACCTTATGTTGATAGCTCAGTATTGTTAATTGAAAGGGCCTCTGCTCCAATTCGATTGGATGCATGGGTATGCATAATTTCCACAACTTGTTAGGTTTTTGATTTTTTAAGACGGTGACAAGTTGTTTGGTAGATAAACATTCACCTGTATTTGCATTGATCACTATTTGAAAGTTTAGCTAGCATTGGTGAAAATGCTTGACGTTTCTCATGTCACATTGTGCGTTTGCAAAATAAACAATGGTCGTGGTAAATGTGGTTTTCTTTTGGGGCCGAATGATTATTGAACCGGATGAATATGGGAACTATATCCTTATGATTGTTTGATTGTTTAAGACTGAAATTGCATAGATCACAGTTGGACTAAATCGAAGTAACACTGTGTTAGGTTGATGACTCAACAACGAATTGAGTTATTGCAATGATTGTGTGTTTTGTTTTGTAAAATGGAAATATTGCATCGTGGTTTTTTTGGGTGGCTACACACTGGGTATAGTATGGATAGCTTGAGTTTCATAGAGTTTTAATTATTTTTATCGATCATTTGTTTTGAAGGGCATGTTATCGAGGCTTTATCATATTGGATGGATGACCCATCTCTTTAAGACACATTGAATTGTTTTTCTTACAGTGGCAGAGTTACATTGCCTGGACGAATTACCCTGTGTATAAGTTGGGTCTAAATGGTGATTGTGGGTTGTATGTTTAATTGTCAATTTGAGTGTGGCATTTCGGTCATGATTATTTTGGTTACTATTATATATGTTCAATGAATGTCATTTCATTTAAATGATGGGCCCAATTGTAGTGATAGCAACTTCATTGTTAATTTGAAAACATGATTTTTCGAGTATTATTGTGGATTGAAGAAATGCATGGGCAGTGGTTGATTTTGATAGTTACAGATTGGAAATGGGTATTGTTCATAAATTGTTATAAAATGCAGAGTGTGTCAATGAAGGTAATAGAACCTCTTACAAATTGTGTGAAATACATATTGTCTTGTGATGGCACTGTGTTGGATATTTGATTATTAGACAGTGAACTAGTTAAGTACACAGTAATTGTTATTTGGTCATGATGATTGTTGGTTGGTGCATCTATTCTTACTGCAAAATGTTTTATGGATCACTTGATTAATTTCATGAACAATAATCATTCTCCTCCCCTTCCATTATTTCACTTTCCACTAATTACAAACCCTTTCACCTCCTATATTCATTTTTTCACTCCCTGTTTTGAGATTGATTACAGTCAAGAGAATTTTTGTGTTAAAGTGGATGAAAGTGGTAGTGTCTTGGGTGGATTGCAGTGAGGTTTTATTGGTTTTCTTTACAGTTGATTGTTGTTGTCATTGATCAGTGACCATGTCTTCTTCCCTTTCATTATATCATATTTTCTCTCAATACAAACCCCCCACATATCCCAAAACCCTTTTTCACCCCCCTTCTCGTTGATTAACAGTAAAACAATTTGTATGGATTGGATTTCATGAGTCTGATACATTTCTGAGCCAGATCTATTTCGTATTTTTTTTAAGAGTTGTCATGAATGGTTAATTAAAGGACTATTTGCTAATCGATCATGCATGCAGGATGAGTTCTTTCAATTGAGGTAGCCACAAACGAGGAAATAGAGGTAGAGGTAACTGGAACCAAGGCCCAAGAAGGCCCAAGTTCTCCATACATTTTGATGTTGATTCACAAGATCTTGGCCAATTGTTTCATGGCGGGTTCTTCAATTGGATTGGGCAGGGAAAATTCCAACCTAGGCCTGAAAGGCCTCCTTTCCAAGCCTTGCAAGCACCCAGTATCCATGTACCTCCTCATGTCTCATTACAACCTGAGGTCCCTGAAAATGATGGATGGTAGGATATTGTCCACCCGACAGTCTCCCAACATCGTGGCTGGCCCAACTTGTCTTTGCCTTCTCCTCCACCTATTAACCCCATTTCCCAATCTACCCTTGACCACTCACCAGTGCAATCCTCCCACGATAGAAAGAGACTGAAAACTAAGGCACACCATGCACTTGATAAAGGAAAATCCATTGCTACCCCTTGCTCACCCTCCAATGGCTCCGACAAATCTGTTTCTTCCTGGATGCATTTGAGGGACGATTGTTCCCACGTGATCAATGAAGTTAGGCCTAAAGGCTATACATAGCCAAAGGAAAATTCAAGAAAATCAAGAGGTGATAGCATCAATCAATGAAGGGTTGCATCACAGACTAGGAAATATGGTTTCTAATTTTTTATTATATCTATTTTTTTATGACATTTGACTTTGGGGATCTTTGAACATCATGTTTATTTTGGATATATGAGTATTATTTTGAAATAATTTCAAATTTCATGAGTTTTAATTGCCAAAAGTGAATATGTTGATGGGAGGTAGAAGGAAGTGTCTTTTTCTTAACTAATGGTTATGTTATGATTGTTATGAACCAAGGGAGTTACAAGGGGTCCCACCTACTAGTTATTATTTAATTATGACCCTTAATTATAATTGTTACTCTTCCCCCTAACTAAAGTTAGTTGAGTCTTTTAATTAACTTAACTAATGAGTTGGTTCAACTACTTCAACCAATTCTAAATTGTTAAAATCAAGAAGAAAAGGAGGAACAAGAGGAGGATAGAATCAGAAGCATGCTAAGGTTTGATATTTGAGTTTATGTTGAGATGGTTCAGTTTTCATTCATTCATATATTCATCAAGGCCTAATTCTCTTTTGTGATAGGAGGGTCTTATTGTAGACAACAATATTCAGGGCTGAATCAAATCATTCAGACATTTGTTTTTCAGAGGTGTTGGTCTATCTTTGATAGTCTGTGTAGACTTGTATGTTTGTGAATTAATTTTCATGATTGATAAAGGCTATTGTGTAGAGTCGAGTGGGCAGAAATTTGTGGCAAGATGATAGAGTTTAGTTTTTGTTTTCTATCAGAGGTCCTTTTGTATGTTCCATTAGGGATGTCTAAGGTTGACTTTGGTCCAAGATTTATGTATGAGATTTTGTAAAGAAAATGACTCTTTGTTGAATTGGAATAAAATAAAGGATTTATTTATGTCTCATTTGTCTTGGTTATCATGTTGGTGTCTATACTTTTGTTCTTACATTTATTTCAGAAACTCTTATATTCATAAAATTACATAAAAAGTGAATTTCCAGCAAGCTTTTTGTTGATAAAAGACTAGCCTAAGCACTCGTAGTTAATACTTGTGAGTTAGGATGTTATTTTTGTTGGCTATAAACATAGGGTGATATTCCCGTCTAATTTTATTTAGCCAAGTAAAGTCTGAGAATTCTTGAGTAAGATCATTTCATATCTTTTCCTCAACAAGCGGTTGATTATCTTCCTTTGTTTCTGCAGGTTTGTTGTTTTCAATGGTTGTAGATTTGACAAACTTGATGGATTCATTATTGCTTGGTTGACTACTACTTGATCCATTTTCATAACCCAAACCAGTTTTCAAATTTGAATTCCTTTACTGACTTGGAATGGAGGTTAATCCTTCTAAGGCTCTAATACTTATCATATTCTGATGATATAAGGCCTGCAATTTCTCTAGATATTTTCTGACACTCACTACTTGAGATTCCAATTTTTCACCTTTTGTTGCAGCTTCCTTCGATTGTTATTTGAGGATGTCTTCAATATTCTTAGCTTCTTCTAATTTAACCTTCAGTAGAGAAATTTCTTCAGATGGTTTATTGCTTATTTTCTTATACCTGAGCAGTAACTGTTTTTGTTTTCTTTTATTTTCTCTGAGTCTATCAATCTCTTCCATGGCACTAACAAGTTATCCTTCAATATCTACTATTGCTTCACAATCAGTGAACTCACTTCATGTATCTTCATTATTTAGGTCTTCTAAATATATTAGCATGATATCATTTATTTTACTTTCAATAGAAGAGTCATTTCTTTCATCATTTGAAGGATTGTCATCATTGTTTACACAAAGGTTTTTCTTGTGTTTGTCCTTCTCTTCATCGTCATATGTCTGATCCTTTATTTTGTGAGGACACTTATATGCAAAATGACCTATCTTACCATAGTTGAAACATTTGAAGGGAAGTTTACCTTTGTATTTGCCTGATCCTTTCGTCAGTCTTCTCACAAAATTTGCTTCAATCTTATCTATATCGGAGTCTGTTTTTTTCTCTTCTTTAAAGAATGCCTCTCTTGTAGTGGATTTACCTTTGGTGATTCTCATTCCATAAGGAGTTAGGGTTCCAAGAATTTGATCTAATGTCAATGTATTGAGATCAGTGATTTCCTCTATAGCAGAGACCTTTGAGTTAAATCTATCAGGAAGAGATATTAATATTTTATGGACTAGAAAAGATTCTTCTATCATTTCACCTAGACCTTTCATAGTGTTGACAAGTTCTTATATCCGTAAGAAGTACTTACTAATAGTTTTTTCTTCATCCATCTTTAACTGCTCAAATTTCAATCTATGAATTTGAAGTTTTGCGTCTTTCACCTTTTTTTTCCTTCATAACTACTTATCATCTTGTCCCACATAATTTTTTCTGAATCACAGTGCATTACTTTGACAAACTCGACTTCTGCAAGTCCACTGAGGATGGCATTCATTTATTTTGAATTAAAGCTAAACACCAACTTATCATCTTTTGAGGCCAAGACTACAGGCTTCACATATCCAGTTTCAACAACATCCCAAACATCAGCACCAAAAGACATTAAATATGTTCTCATCCTTATTTTCTAAAAGGAAAATTGTTTTCCACCAAACAGAGGAGCTCTATTAGTTGAACGTCCTTCATGACTACTCATGTTCAATCTTATGGATCTACCTTTGATCAAAGGCACCTGCTCTGATACCAATTGTTGGAAATATAACTGAGAGGGGGGGGGGGTGAATCAGTTATGTATATAAGCTTGAAAATTTTCCTAATATTTTCTTATTCTTTCTAGATTATTATTTAATGTGTTGTTGATAACTTAACATTCATAGATACACGATATTTTATCAATCATATAGAATACACTGATTTTCATGAGGAAACCCATAAAGGGTGAAAACCTCTTCTTCTTAGGATGTCAATCAAGATCGAACTTTCATGTACATCACAATCTTTGAGCTCCAACTCAAATATGAGGCTACAACCTCTGATAGCAAGATATATCTTGCAGAGAGCACCAACTCTCATATTTCTCTAGCACCAACTATATGGAAGCACCAACTCCCAGGTTTCTCTAGCACCCACTAGATGGAAGCACCAACTCCCAAAATATATTCTAGCACCAACTAGAATTTAGACGACTACAATCCTCCCTAGCACCACCATAGCACCCTGATTGAATCTTGAAAAATTTTTACTTACTTTCTCTGTCTCTGATATGGTCTGTTATAGCCCCATGTCTCCTCTTCCTTCTTCATCTTCTATCCTCTGTTTCGCTTCTGCATATTTCTACTTCTATGCTCTGCTCTTTTTCCTCTTGCACTCACAAAACGCATATTGTTCAGCTTCTCTTCTGCTTTTTTTTTATCTATGCTGCATATGCATGGTATTTACTGCACCACTGATCTCCACTTCATGTACTACACTACGTCTCCTCCTACCCACATGCATAAATATCGAAAAATCACGCTTTATTCTCTATTCTTCATATCTTTCTCACGTCGAGTCCTCTACCAAATCATCATCACAAATCTTTGTCTTATCTGGTGGTTATACTGAATCTATTTATCATCAATGGTCATTATCCAAATATTCTTTGGCTTCTTTGGCAGTCACAAATCTTCCTCTTCTTTGTCAGTTATAGCCAGTCTTTTTTGGATTTTTTGGATTCTAAGCCCCTTCCTTCACGTGACCATTGGCGGTGACCATACACCTCACAAAAAAGCGCTTTGTGACTCGCGACTTTAGAAATCTTGGTATGAGACATATCGATTCTCCCAACTCCCTATATTCGAAGTGGAGCTTAGGGACGCCAGTTCCTTCCTCTATTCTCTCTCCATGTGACCGCTGGTTGTGACTTGGGGCCAAGTACTTTGGGTCTTTGTGTTTCACATCTTTGGATGTGAGCCAACCCTGACTCTCCCGACTTCTGAACTCATTCCTAGCAATTACTATCTCCATTCTCGATATGACCTTGGGTGATGATATCATGTGACCATGTGATTGCAGGCATGTCCAAAGGTGGTTTGAAATCAAACTACTTTTCACCACACAATTTACCTCAAGCCTCCACGTGTTCTTTCTCCAAAACCATGGTTTCAATTGTGGCCCACCCTTAACTTATTAAAGTTCACACACCTTCAATCCCTGCAATGCGACAAGACTGTTGACATCACCATGTTGACGGTGCTCTTGAACTGATGGTTTAGATCTGTCCTCTCAAGTTTTGCGGATCAGATCTAACCTTCCTAAATCAATGGTTGTGATTTACTTCATGATTCGGGCTCAGGGAGTTTCAAATCTCAAACCTTTCTTTTCTCTGTATGCTAATATTTTGGAGTCGATGATCTACGGACACATGTCCTTCTCAATTGATGGATCTGCCTCTAATTCAGGAATTTGACCTTTCAACCAAATCAACGGTTCTATGGCCCCTTTCTTGATCAACGGTCGAGATCTTCTTTGGGTCTCTGGACTTCTGAAATCCCAAGTCTCAAACTTTACTTCCCCTCAAAGTATGCGTATTACTACCACGTGTCCTCTTGGATCAGAGGGTTGAGGCTTACTTTGGGTCTTTACCCGAATTCCACATGATTACGCCATGTATTTTATGGATCTCCAGAGTTCATGATCTATCGCCACGTATCCCTCTGGATCTGATGGTTGAAATTTACTCTGGCTCTCCGTCTCTCTGGACTTCGGGTATTTCAAATCTCAAACTGAAACTCTTGAAGTGAGATTTTTCCAGAGCGTAACCTCCTCACATATTTAGACCCAAAATGAATGATGTTTGTTTGATCAAGATCTTAGAACAACGACTCGATCTGTTTGCAATGTAGCTTTTCCTTGGATTAAATCTAATGACTCTCCATCTTTGATTATCCTATCCTTCCACTCAAAAGTGATCCAACGATCATTGTCGCTCTTCCTCCTAAGTTTCTGATCTCTCTGACTTAGAAGGTTTTCTAAGTGTTCAAGTATATGGACCTTTTCTCCTCCTGCGAGTCCGTCTCTTGGACCTCGTCTGCACTTATGGAAACTGCTATCTCTTCTGAGCTTTCTCATCTTCTTCTCTCTCGAGGTTTGGTTCATTGTTGTTCTTGCCATCAATGACAAGCACACTCTTCCTGTAAACATCCCAACACAGTGAATTGACATTATGAACAAAATTTGGGCACCTACTGAGTGTGCCTAGAAATCACACTTGATCTGAATTTTAGCTACCTCTGTATATATAAAAGGGTATTTTTTTTTAATAGTAAATTTCCACCTTGTTCCGGGTGAGATTTTTTTAGTTTCAATGGTAGATAAGTCAATGTGGGCTCACAAAAGCCAAATACTCTCAATGGCCATTTATTTGATGGTATATGGTCTTTCTTTCTTCACGGTAATTACACACACTGTTGGTGTGTTGTTCTTTGGAAGCACCTACAAAATGTAATTTTGTCTCTTATAAGAAATAAAATTACGTTTTTTTCTGAGGAAAAAAAAACTACTTAAAGCTTTAACTTGTTAAAATTCAACAAAATTATCTACCATTGTTATGATAGTAGAAAAAATGGAAATAGTATAACTAACAATTATGATATTAAACCTCTAAACTCTTTTGCACATTGTCCACATATTAATGTTAAAATAATATGTAAAAAATTATATAAAGTTATTAAAATTGTTTATTTTATATAGATTACACAAATTATAATACTGTATAAAAAAACAATTATCTCACATTTACATTATTACTGGAACAATTTAATAATGATTCTAAAGATAGACAATTAATCATAAAACTACTCTTTTGCACATTGTCCACATATTAATGTTAAAATAATATGTTCACATATTAATGTTAAAATAATATGTTAAAAAAATATAAAGTTATTAAAATTGTTGATTTTATATAGACTACATAGATGATAATATTGTATAAAACATTTGTATCTCACATTTACAATACTCAAACAATTTAATAATGATTGGAAAGATAAACAATTAATCATAAAACTCTATACGTTCAAGGGAAAAAAATCTAACATAAAGTTTTCAAAATGTAAAAATATAAACTCTTAGTATATTATATTGCCAAAAAAAACAATAACTTTGATAGAATAGTAATAATTCACAACAAAATTAACACTATGTATTTAATTCTCTAAATACATAAGTGGAATTTTCATATAGGAATTTACATCACTAATTTTCTATTGAAACATATAATATTAGTGTAATGGCCTTGATCATTACGACACAAACCGACGTATAATAAGTGAATTTTTTTTGTTTTTATTTATTTTTTAAATCTCAAGGAAGGTAATGCCATCAATACAATCAAGCATCACAACTTGACAACAAACATAACAAATGAAATTCACGCAACATATAAACATAACGACCCAACATACTAACACATCATGCAACTAGAAGCAATTTACAAACATTTACTAGATAAATAAAATAAATGACTACCCACCCTTCCTACCCTGCAATGGTTAGGACCTCCAGGACACATAAGCAACACTCAAGCCCAGGTTCCTATCGATTTTGACCATTTAAGATCTCAAGGATGGAGAATGTTTTGAGGAACAAGGAGGTGTCTACATCCCACCCGACACAAACAAGTCAAAGTCGACTAAGCTAAATGACAACATCAAGATCATCTAGGCACAACCAACATCCAAAAAACTGACACAGGTACTATGAACTTCCACAGCGGGAAAGAAACAAAATCACAAGCATGCATTACAACACAAATTACATTACATCGATTTCAATAATCGACAACAACACCATCGGGAGGCACATGACCCAAGGCCAGGTTGTCATACACACTCATCGATCAATGTACACAATGATCCAGTCATAAGGAATCATGTTGCCACATGGCGACAAGAGCGGTAGTAACTAGGGTGCAACACAACAATTCTAAACCTTTAATCAAGACACAATCCAACGTGCCAAAAGTACCAACTTAAACTGTCAAACATAAAACGAAAACTATAAACAAAATCACTCAATCAACAAGCTAAACAAGACATAGGATGACTACCTTCCATACATTTAATTGCACAACAACTATATAGATTTATGATTTCTTCTGAGGAAATTTTTATGTGGTTTATTTTTATTTGTGCAACGGTCTAAATGGTTCTCATTAAAAAATTTACCATCAAGACTATAACAAGCTCATAGTAACCATCCACATATCTAAAGTTAAAACATGTAAAAATCTTCATGCAGTATTTATACCTCTCCAGAAAGGGTTTTATTAATCAATATAAATCAACTACATTTTTCTTAGCTTCTCTAGCTCCATATTAAACAAGAAACCCTAAACCTCTAGAAGTAAAACTTCCATCTGAATTATAATTTAATAATATAATAAAACTCGACAATCAAAAAAAGAGATTCCATTCCTTACTCAATTAAAAATTCTTCCCTATCTTCTATTTTAAATACACCACCCCATATAACCTTTATGAAGAATAAAATATCTTCTAATTAATAAATCATCATTACAGATCAACATACCTATGACATTAATATATAAAATAATTGATTTACTGCACTATTTAATTCATTATACCTCATGAACATAAAGTAGAGGAAGTATAAAAAGGGAGAACCTTTTCCTCCTAAACACACACTCAAAACACTTAAATTCAACCTGTAAGATATATTAATAGAAAGCTTACAATGCCACATGTAGCGCACACATCCACGGTCAAGAATAAAATATCTTCTAACTAATAAATCTTCATTACAGATAAGCATACCTATGACATTAATATATAAAATCATTGATTTACTACACTATTTAATTCATTATACCTCATGAACAAAAAGTAGAGGAAGTATAAAAAGGGAGAACCTTTTCCTCCTAAACACACACTCAAGACAGTTAAATTCAACCTGTAATATATATTAACAAAAAAATTACAATGCCACATGTAGCGCACACATCCTTTGCCATTGATGTCAAAGGGAGAGAGTAATTTCATAGAGAAAAGCATCATCACAGGGGGAGTTTGTATGAATTTAGAGTGTTTCCCTCAATGACAAAGGGGGAGATTGTTGGACATACTTTCATTGGTGTATTGTAATTGATGTCAACAGTCGATAATGCACATGAATCTTAGAAGGGAAAGCATAGTGAAGAAACATGATCGAGATCGAAATCCCCACAGGACAAAGTAGGACTGTTGGATACGCAAGCGCCAGATCAAGGGCATGGATTGATTGTAGAGCACGAAGGGAGAATTAAACTACAGGTTATTTCCAATCCCGCAATTAGTCTAGATCGTCAGATCTCATCGAATCAAATATCGATGACTATGGTTAAATCACCAACAATTGGTATCAGAGCAGGTGTCTTCAACACATGCTAACTACTGGAAGGTAGATCTTGAAGATGGATCAACAAGAGGGAATCTCCAACAAAAAAAGAACCATTGTTCAATGGAGGAGGCTATGCTCTATGGAAAATAAGAATGAAAAACTTCATGTTGGCTCTTGGTTTTGATATCTTGCAATCTGTTGTAGATGGTTACACACTACACCAACTATTCCACCCAAAGACGTTGTAGGAAAGAAAACTTGTAATGACGACTCAAGAGAAATTAATGGAATTCTAGGAGGGTTGACTAATTCTATATGTGTGAAGGTTATGCATTGTAAATCATCCAAAGAAATTTGGGACAAGTTGGAGGTTGTATATGAAGGAGATGACAAAGTCAAGGAAGCCAAACTACAAACCTATAGATCTCATTTTGAAAATCTGAAAATGAAAGAAGAAGAAAATATCATTGAGTACTTTCATAGGGTAGATGAAGTGGTTAACTCAATCAGAGAGGTAGGAGAAGAAATTACAGATAAATCTATTGTGAAAAAAATACTAAGGTCATTACCTATGAGATATGATGCAAATAATTATAAAATTGAAGATAGATCCGATCTAAGCACACTCACAGCTGATCAAATTCATGGAAGTTTTACAACATATGAAATGAGAACGGGCAATGATAAATCAACAAAAAATGAAACAACCTTTAAAGAATCTAAGACAAAGATGAGGCAGGAACAAAAGACCAATGATAAGTTATCAGATATATCAGATGTAGAAGAGGCCAACTTTATAAAGAAACTCCAGAAAGGATTTGGAAAATATAAAAGAAATTTATCTTTCAAATGTTTCAATTGTGGAAGAATTGGACACTTTGCTAACACATGTCCCTATCGCAAGAAGGAGAAAAATGATGAAGAAATTCACAACCAGAAAAACCAATACAAGAAGAAATTTTATAAGAAAAAGAAAAACTTATACTCCAAAGAAGACAACAACTCTTCAGACATGAGTGAAGATGAAAATTCAAAGATCTTGTTTATGGGAATGAAAACTCAAGATGATAAATATTCGGAAGATGAATAAGAAGGGAAATTCGAAGAAGAAATCCTTAGTGTAATTGAAGAACTAGGAAAAACTAAAAAACAAAACAGGGTACTAAGAAGAGAGCTTCTAGAGATTAAAGAAGCTGCTAAATCAAGACAGATGCAAGTTTTCAAAACCATCAAGGCATCAGAACAGACCATCAGTGATTTGAAGTCTTCGCTCCTGGAAGCTAATAAAACTGAAGAAGTCATTTTACAACAACTTAATGATCAAAAACAAGTATGTGAGAAACTACAAGATGGGATTAAGATGCTAAAAAGTGAAATTGAGAAAGTGAAGAAGGGATCACAATTTGAAAATAGTTCAAGGATATTGAACGAAATTATCAGTAGTCAAAGGTCACCAAACAACAATACTGGTTTGGGATACACTCAAGACTCAACTTCTGCATCACAAGGATCTATAAAAAAACCAATTAGCTACGTAGATGCTCTGAAAAACTCATTTAGAAAAGAAGATAATGAGTAAAAGATGACACCATTAAAAACTGTTACACATAAACATAAATCAACTGGAGTAAAAGATGACCAAAAGAAATTCATCGGAAGAAATACCCCTAAATATTTATATATTGAATATTGCTACTCTTGCAATAATTTTGGACATAAGGCAGTACACTGCAAAGCTTATGGATAATACAATAATAGAAATGTCCAAAGAGATAAGAACAACAAGTGCAATAAAGACAAGAGAAACTATAACTCATTTTCTCCTTTACAATATTTCAATAGTGAATGTCAAAAATGCAACAACTACGGTCATAAAACAAGTGATTGTAGATTTCCAAAATATGATAAAAAGACAAATATTCCCCATAGTAAAAAAAAATGGAGGAAAAATCAAACAAAGTGCAATGTAGCATTATATGTGATAAATCAAGAGTGCTAGTGGTATATAGACAATGGATGTTCCAAACACATGACAAAACCCCTTATGAACTATGGTTTGGGAGGTCAGCCTGTATAAAATACTTTAGAATTTTTGGAAGTAAATGTTATATAAAGAATGATGAAGATAACCTAGGAAAGTTTGACCCAAGATATGATGGAGTATTCTTAGGATACTCATCAAATAAAAAGGCATACAGATGTTATAATTTCAGACTACTAAAAATAGTGGAAGTGAAAATGTAAAAATAGATTATCTAATAAAGGGCATATCCCAAGGCTTTGATAAAAAATCTCAACAAAAAGATGATGATATAAAATATCAACAAGAGGATGATGATATAGAATCTCAGCAAGAAGATGAAGATGAAGCACATGAAAATGAACCATACACTGATGAAGAAGAAAATGAAGAAACGCCCTTGCCAAGAGCTCCATCAAAAAGAGTTCATAAGAATCATCCTGAAAGCCGGATCATTGGAGTAAAAGTGCAAGAGTGGAAACAAGAAGGAAACTAGATTTTGACTCAGAACAAGCAATGTTATCCCTAATTGAACCTAAATCAATTAAAAAAGTTGTCAAAAGTAAATATTGGATAAAATCAATGAATGAAGAACTAGATCAAATAGAGAAGAATTAGACTTGGGAACTAGTTCCAAGACCCAAGAACAAGAATTTGATAGGAACTAAGTGGATCTTCAAGAAAAAAAAAATGAAAATGGGGAAATTATGAAGAACAAAGCTAGATTAGTCTGCAAAGGATATTCCCAAGTAGAAAGTATTGATTTTGAAGAAACTTTTGTTCTAGTAGCAAGACTTGAGGAAATCAGAATGTTCCTAGCATTTGCATGCTTCAAACATTTCAAAATCTATCAGATGGATGTCAAATCAACATTCCTTAATGGAACACTAGAAGAAGAAGTCTACGTTGAGAAACCAGAAGGTTTCATGTTATTATAAAACCAAGACTATGTGTGCAAACTGAAAAAGGTTCTGTATAGTCTTAAAAAATCCCCCAGAGTATGGTTCTCTAGGCTTGATCAGTATCTAAAAAAATAGAGATACAAAAGAGGGACTACTGACAACAAATTATATATCCAAATTGAGGATCAAAACATGATTGTTGTGGTTGTATATGTAGATGCCATCATATTTGGGAGTAATCTCACTACACTAAGCAGAAAATTTGCAACCAAAATGCAAAAAGAGTTTGAAATGTCTATGATGGGAGAACTATCATTCTTATTAGGTTTACAAGTAAATCAAACTGAAAATGGAATATTTGTTTCTCAAACCAAATATATCAAGGAAATGATGAAGAAATTCCAAATGGAAGAAAATAAACCTATGGGTACTCCAATGGTCACTGGATGTAAACTAAGTCTAGAAGATGACTCGCCAAAAGTAGACCAAACGATGTATAGATCTATGGTTGGAAGTTTTCTCTATACAACAACAATAAGACTTGACATCATGCAGGCTATAGGACTCGTGGGAAGATTTCAATATGCACCTGAAGAAACCCACTTAAAAGAAGTAAAAAGAATATTCAGATACCTTCAAGGCACCCTAGAACTAGGATTATGGTATCCAAAAGATAAAGACTTCAATCTAACCACATATACTGATGCAGATTGGGAAGGTGGCATAGATGATGGGAAAAGCACCAGTGGAGGATAACTTTTCCTAGGAAAAAGTCTAGTAGCATGGTCAAGAAAGAAACAAACATCCACATCACTCTCTACAACAAAGGCATAATACATTGTTGTTTCATCCTGCTACACACAAGTTCTTTGGATGAAGCAAACTTTATAAGACCTACAAATAAAATATATTGATCCTATTAATATTAACTGTGACAACACTAGTGCCATAAGTATCTCTAAAAATACAGTCATGCATTCGAAAACCAAACACATCCTAATTAAATACCATTTCCTAAGAGATCATGTCACCCAAGAAATAGTTAAAATAGTATATCTAGATACCAAAGAACAAATTGCAGACATTTTCACAAAACATCTTCCCATGAGTACTTTTGAAAATCTCCGACAGAAATTAGGAGTAATTCAAAAACCTCATTAAAAATCGAATGGTCAAGGGGAGAATTACCATAGGGTTGGTTCCCCAAATACAAGGGAGTTAGTGCTTCCTAGGGTTGGTGCCCTGAAGAAGGGAATTGGTGTCCTTCACTATTCTTTATAAAACCTTGTAATTGATGTTAAATATATTTATATAATTGATTTTACATACAATTCATTGTTGATTCATTGTGGTAATCAATAAAATATAAACAATGACTGTTAATTTGAAAAAAAGGTAATACTAATTCACCCCCTCATTATTCCAACAAAATCATCATTATAGATCAGCATACCTATGACATTAATATATAAAATCATTTATTTACTACATTATTTAATTCATTATACCTCATGAACATAAAGTAGAGGAAGTATAAAAAGGGAGAACCTTTTCCTCCTAAACACACACACAAAACACTTAAATTCAACCTGTAAGATATATTAACAAAAAACTTGCAATGCCACATGTAGCGCACACATCCACGGTCAAGAAGTCGAGGTTTTTGGAAGGAAAAGGATACAAGGATATAGAGTTTTTTTTATGGTTTCCAATTTCTAAATTTCATTTTTTTTTTTTTTAAAACAAACTCACTGACTGCGAGGTTTAAAGAATAAAAGACCTTTTTATAAGTCAGATTTTCAGGAAAAAGAACGATTAAAAAACAACAATAGGAAGAAGATGTTGAAATTGAGATTTCTTTCCAAAAAAAACTAGACTTTCTAAGAAATGAAATCCCAATTAACATCTATAGCAGAAATACAATTAACATCTATAGCAGAAATACCATTAACATCTATAGCAGAAATACCATAATTTCAATGAATGATTGATGTAGTTCTTCGAGTGTCGGTGATCCTCCTCGCTCCCACGTGTAAATCGTTGAGACCTCACCAGTACCTCCTAGCCAACACTAGGGGTACTCTTCTTCCCCCTGAGCCCCTCGAGCCGCAAAGGGGCCACACACACGAACCAAAGTAAGCTAGCTCTCAGCTCGCCTCGCAAGGTCGAGCTACCACTCATTATCCGAGCTAGGTGTCCCAATCCCACAAGAAAAATTTAGTTAAGATTGAAATCCGACAACATAACCTTATGCATAACAAACGTGATCCATTCTCCTCCTCTGCCATCCCTTTTATAGATTTTTCTTAGTGATTAGTTGCCAAAAGCCTCATTAAATTCTTTTTATTAAAATTTAATTAGGATAAACCTCCCTCGTACACGTCACCCGATCCCTTAGTTGCACCAGAAATCCAATTAATTATTTAATTTAAATGGCCAATTTCCTTCATCCACCTAAAAACGCTCCTCGATGTCCCTTTATTCCCTTACATTCCTTTTAAATTACTGACGTCTTTCTTAAAGCTTAGTTGAATTCGAAATTAGAAGGTTTTCTAGACTAGATTCCCTACCATGTTCAACATTCCTCTTTTTCTTTAAGTTTCCCCTTTTTGGTCTAAGGTCTGAATTAGCAAGTTTGTACTTAGTCATCAATAATCTTTCAAATATTTTAATCCTTCATTAAAATTTTAATTTAATTATTTATGTTTGAATTTTCTTCACCCCACCATATTTGTTAAAAGCCCTTTCAGTTTTTCTTGTTCACAAGTCCTACTTAGACCTAGGCTTTAAATTCACTAGGTTTGGCAAAAWTTTTCTAACGGAAGTTATGATTATTTTTTTTTGTAAATTAGTGTTTGTATTAGATCCTTCTTGGAAAAAGTACAAACTGTTTGTGGAGTCTAGGCATGCGCGACAACAGTGCCCAACTGGGAAACCACGGTTGCCACCTATCCAAAAATCAAAGTGCCACTTGTCAAAAAAAAAAACCATAGTATGACATGCAAAAAACTACGAAGCCGCGCAAGGCGAAGTGTTGAGAGGTAAACTAGACAGAGCAGGCTATATATCCATGGCTAGCTAGAAAGAAACAAAATCTAAAACCTGAAACAAGAAGACACTAAAAACCTAGACCAAGCCTTGGTCCCACGAAAGCCTGGGTCTTCTTCAATTTGCCCCTGTCTCGATCTGCAATTTATTGCCTGAGGTCCTGTAGAAAGGCCATCAAGATGTCCACCCGACTCCATCGTTTTGCATCCTTCTTCTGCAGTTCCAGAAGTGCATTTGACTTCCTCCTATCCTATGGTGAGGTCACTCAGTGAAGCTATGATCTCTTCTCGGTCAACACATTTGTCACAGGTGGAGCAAAGTAGGGAGTCGAAAGAGGAGGGTGGAAGGGGTGAGGGAGAAGAGGTAGATTCATCCTGGTGGTGAGAGGGGGAGGGTAGAGGAGGAGGGTGACGAGGTGGGGAGGGGGGGGAAGGCACGTAGCCCAATGAATTCCCAAGGGTGTCAAACCACTCTACTCGGTAGCTGTAGGGGTTCGAGAGTGGTGAAAATTCTGGGGTGGCTTCTCGAAGTGGTTATGTGGGAGTGGGAGCTAAGATAGGAGCCAAGACTGGGATAGCTTCGTTTTCAGGTGGAGGGTCGAAATTAGGCACCGCCTTTCCCCTAGCTGCATACCAGGCTAGCCCTCTCCTGGATTTACCTCTCATACGGGGCATGGCAAGGGCTGTTGACGACCTGGGATGGAAAACGCATAGGAGAAGCAGAAGGGTCTGTAAGGCCAAGTGAAAAATGCTTCAGAAGGGAGGGAGGAGAAATCGAACCAAGGAAAGATGGTGAGGGAAATCGCGGGGGAGAAATTGAGGAAGAACACTCTCAAGCTCGTCTGTAGGGGCGCCATATCTGAGAGGAGGATGTGACTGTTGAGGTGACCTGTCCGACGCCATGAGGTTTCTCACACTGCGGAGCTTCCAGTTCATGCGACAGGTTGGATGCAAGTGTGGTATGTAGGGTGACGGTGGCATCATTGGAACCTTGAGGTGATGTGTCGCGGGGGTGAGTCTGATTAGGTGCCAACTAGTTGGTCGTCTGTCCAAGTGGCCTCCCCGTGAACTGTCCATGTGTTGTGCCTAGTAGCACCCCATCCTGGGAGAGAGAAGTTATGATTATTAATCTTTTCTCCTACAATATTTCATTTTAAGGTTGATCAAGTCCTAAGGAACATAGTTTTATAGGTACTAAGTTCAATAACTTACTAGTGTTAAAATCAGGACGTGCCATTTAAGATGCACTACGTGCTCCAAGGCTTCCACTAGCTTGCATTCATGTTTTACTTACGCGACGTGCCCTTCAAGATGCAGTACGTGCTCCAAGGGTTCCACCTGCCTTTTGACTGATTTTGGTAGACATCAAACCCCTGGAGTCAATACTCCGTTAGGTGATCTTGTGGGAGAATAAGGGTCTCTAAGGAATAAGGTCCCTGCCTTATTGCACACCCCTTAGAATCATCGTGAGCGACTATCACAGTCTACCCTCACGGCATCATGGATCTATCGAACTAGGTAATCATTAACCTACAGTTCGAGCCACTGCGAGAGTGCTAGTAGGTTGTGGCAGGGTTGTTACCACACCTCTCCCTCAATGTCTCTGGTTTTCGTGCATGACCCCTTTACTCCAAATGTGAGTCTAATTAGCAAGCTATCGTCATCGTGCATCCATCAATGAAACATGTCAGCAATCGAAGAAAACATCACAATACACCAGTCATGTGTCTCATATGTAATACAGAAATACGAAAAACATAAACCGTCTACTCCCTGACTCAATCCAGAGTCCAAGGAGGTCCATCGATGTTGTCGGCATCCTCAATCAGTTCAGAGTCCTGGACACTCAGAAAAATAACATATCATAAGATCCACAACATCATCATAATCCATAATCGAAATAGTCAAAATCAGTTCAAAGTCCTGCACACTCAGAAAAACCACTCAATAGTACCTATCGATATAAATGTAATAAAATAACATATCATCGGATCCACAACATCATCATAATCCATAATCGAAACAATCAATCATATAATGAACCGGATCACTTGCACGCAAGTGTCCTCAAAGAATAAGTCCAATCAGATGTGCACAAGAGCGGGATGTTACAATTAGGCATAATGTTTTTAATAAAAACATCAGCAATACAAGACTAAACATGTAATATTAGGCATCAAATCAAGCCCAAATCAAGGGTTTGTCGTAGTCCAAAGGAGACACCCAAAAATCCAAAAGGATTAAATTGAAGCCCCAATCCCCCTAGCCAAGTAGGGCCTCATGTACAATCAAAATTAATCTCGAGCGATGTCAAGGGTTGGTGTAGCCCGCTAGCAAACAAAAAAAAAACATATTATATTAGGCATAATGTCTTTGATAAAACCATCGACAAAACAAGACTAGAATGTTCTTTTAGAATCGAACAACTTTAAATTTAACAATTGGAAAAAAGGTTAGGTGATTGTAAACTACATATTGGTGTTGGTACTATCTGGAACTTGAAAATTGAGAAAGATCATCTCCTTTTGCCGAAAATTGAGATTCTTGAGAAAAACTATTTACTAAACACGATTGAGAAGAGCTTCTCGTGTCCATTTTCTTGGCTTCAATGACCTGTTTAAATAAATTAATTTATCAAAAAACTAAAAAAAAAAAAACACGAAAATATGTATTTCAATAATATTCTTCTAATTATCTAAACTCCATTCCTAAATATTATAAATTGTCCATAAAATATATTAAATAAAAAAAAAATGATATCCACAATAAAATTAAATCATATTAGATTTATTTGAAAACATACCAATTTTCCCTCTCCATCTTTATGCAAAACCATATAATCTCCAACATCAAGACCATGTCTTTCGACAAACCCCCCTATAACAAGCATGAAAAAAAAAAAATGATCAAATACTTTCCAGCCTTAAACAAAATCTCTATATTATTAGATGTAAATGGAGTTTATGAAAAAAAAAAATGATCAAACACTTTCCAGCCTTAAACAAAATCTAAATCTAAATGGAGTACAACATACCTGTATATTCCAATATGTACATTCTGGTTTTGTTATTTAGCCAAAATCTGCTAGTCACAATATTGTATTTAATATTTTATTTAAAATAGAGGAAGGATCACAAGATTTACATATACGATGGGTTATAATAATGGCATATGAATATTATTGCTTTAAAATAAATACCTGTATTTTAAATACCAGATTAGAGGCAAGGTCTTGTCCTCTATTTGTATTGTAATACCGCTATTTATTTCCAATCTAGGAAGATGTGCTTCTGCCTCTTTCTGGGTAACGGATTCAAGTAGTTTTGAAAATAGAAAGATAAAAAGAAAATTAAAAACTGTATATGCATATTTGAAATTATCTGATACAATGAACAAAAAGCAAAGAAAACATATTTGAAATTATTATCTGATATAGTGAAAAGAAAGCTAAGTGTAGGGGGTACATACCTTGGGAAGCACAATTCTTCCTGCGCTGCTTACATCACTATTGCGAAGCTCCTTCTGTAATATGAATGTATAGCTCCTGCTGGAGTTATCACGCTGCTCCATCATCAAAATATCAATAGTTGTCATAAAGAACTTCCTATTCACAAATTATAAAACTGAAAGCAAAGGGATAATTAACACACCTTGGTCTCGTTTATGGAAGGTGGAATTATCTCACGATTTCGAGATCGCCTGGGAATTTTGTTTGGACGTAGAGGCTGCCAGGTGAGAGA
>JZKD02S1581685.1:168753-186048 GCA_000966675.3 Picea glauca | reverse complement strand
AGTGTTCAAGGGAAGTATCCGCCTCGAGAGTCATCCATCCCAAATATCTTGCCTCAAAACCTGTGTCAGTCCATGTCCGTTTGATCTACCAACTGCATCTCTATGTTTGTTTCATTTCGTTGATGGGGGATACATCAAGGCCCTCCCTCGACGAGTCTATTCCTGTCGACTTCAATACATTATCCGGGAACTAGACTTAGAAACTTTTTAGTACTTTGGGACCTGCATGCCTCAATGGCAGGCCTCCTCACGTTTGACGGTAGGTTTACATCATTGACCTCTGATCGAATGATTCCACGAATGTTCGACTTCAGCTCATTTATTCACGTTCGGTGGAATGTACTACGATACCTTGGGAATCATTGACATTAATGGTGATCTCCCTCGCACTTGTTAAYGGTTTACCTCATTGATCGGTAATCAAGTGGTTTCTACCGTGTTCGACGCCAAAACATCTATTCACATGGTTAGAATCGTATCTCACGGGGATTGGTTAGAAGACCCTGGGTTGAGTAATTCACCTTGATATATGTTTCGCCCAGGTTGCGAAGGAATTCTGGACAAAGAACGCATACATTGTTACATAGATCCACTTTGTATTGGTCGTGGCTATGTCCTGTCATCTCATAGATCCACTGTGTATTCTTCATGGCTACGATCTGTCTGAGTCATCAAAGTATAGATCCACAGTGTATCTTCGGTGGCTATACCCTTCTGTACCAATACGATTATGGATCCGCAGTGTATTTTTTGGCGGCCATATCTTGCAAGTCTTGATCACCCAAGCATAGGTATGCCTGCCTTGGGTTTTGGAATATGTCACGATATTTGTTGGATGTTGATGTGCAGATTTTGTCAGGTTCTCCGAGTCCATACCTTTGCTTGAATGTCTGCAAAGTATTTCAGTCATCAGTTCGTATCTTCTGACTTCATACTTTGGGGGGAATTCTGTTACATGTCAAAATTGCTAAGTATCGCATTGTCCCTGTCAATCATCGTAAGTGTCGCATCTTCCCTACAGCTTTCGCAAGTGTCGCAAGTTGATCACTAGTGTCGTAAACGATGTTCAGGCATGATGCCATGATAACGACACTAAAGAGGCACTTATGACACCTCATATGACTGAGTTGAATATCAAGAACTGATCCACTGGAATCAAACAACTCTTAACACTTGAAAGAAGACCTGAAACAGTGGTTTGGAAGGGGAACACTCCTCTAATACTGCTAGAGAAGCGTTGGCGCTCCTACACCATACTCCAGAAGCGTTATAACGCTCTTCAGCTCTTCTAAAGGAGTGTTTCTCACCTTAAGAGCGCTGGCGCTTTCCCTAGGCACATCGGGAGTGCTATAACACTCTGATACCCTTATTGGGGGAGCGCTCCCTATTCTGGGTCAATTGTTAGCCCGTTGAGTCGAATGAGGAGGAGATCATTCAAGATTAGAAGGCAGTTGTGCTCGAATTATTGGTTTCATCAAAAGATCCATGATCCAAGGAGATGGTTCCTAACTGGTTCTAAACATAACTCAAGGGGTTAGGCCCCTCCCAATCTATATAAGCAGGCTCTATGATGATGGAAGGGGGGGAAGAACTGAACATATGAAACTTATGATCTTGGAGGAAACTGATAGTCAGCCAAAGAGAAGTGATCAGTGAAGCTGTTGTCATCCAGGTTGTGGATCTTTTAGGCAAGGGTTGGACGAAGAGGACTTGACGAAGCTGTCGCATTCGCATCTACGATTGTAAGTACTGTTGTCGTCATTCTCATTAATATGACACGCTTGGCCTGTTTCTTTCTAGTTTGTGTATGATACCACATGAACTTATCATTTATTGATAGATTTGTTTTCAAGCTAATGTCAATAGAGTAGGAAGTGGTCGTATCTTGCTTTGTCCACAGACCTCAGCGAGGAGCAAAAGGATTGAAGCGCAACTCGGAGCGTGCAGGGACAAACGTTGATTAAAAGGTACTTCTGTCATCCTTCCTTTTCATGGATTAGGCTTAGATAGATTTGAAAGGAAGTCAGTGTCCACGTTAAGCACTTTTCTGTCTAGGGTTAAGGTCAAGCTCTAGAGGTCGATCTACTTGTTCGCAGGCAGATTTTCCTACAACACCTTTCTATACTCATCCACACGTGCCGAAATTCTACATTCAACTACATATACTCTTTCTTCTCTCCTGAATATGGCCTCCATCCTCTTGGCCATAAATACCTTGGTTGAGTTACCTGTCATGTCTCAGAGAACTACCTTCCATCCACCCTCCTCTATGAAGGACATATCCATAGTCTTGTAGTTGGTGGTGATAGGCCCCAACATACCGAGCCACTGAATTCCAAGGATGATGTTGGTATTCGACAGGTCCATCACACAGACATCCTGTATCAAATAATGCCTACCCAATGAAAGATTCATGTCAAGAATGTACATGTCACAAGGCATGGTGCGCCTATGTGTTACCTCCACCTTGAAGCTTTCAAATTCAACCGTAGGTATATACCTCCTTCGTAACAATGCTGAGTCAATGAAGTTGTGAGAGGCTCCCCCATCAATCAATACTAACACCTTTTGCCCCTACAAGACTCCTCTCATCCTAAAAGTGTTGTACTTGGGCACTCCACTAATAGATGACAAGGTGGCTTTCTCCCCAGTTGTACTATCATGACCTGTGGTCTCCTCCTCTGTTGTCTATGTGGTATCTTCCTCCATGTTCTAGATATGGCCTAAATCCTCCTCTTCCTCATTGTATGAATTTACCTCTCTGTAGTGCACTTGTCCATAGCCCATGCATTTTTGTGATGGGTTCCATGGCTCTTTGCAAGTGAAGCAAAGTTGCTTCCTCCTCAATTCCCTCCTGATGTTCTCATCCACCATGCCTCTGCTTCTATCAAACCCCCTTGGGTCACATCCTCCTTGGTTCATTGGAGATCTCTGATCTCTTCCTCCTGTGTTAAGAGGTGGTCTAGGCACAAATTTCGGATTGGCAGCTCTTCCTAGGTCCCTTTTCCTCCAAATAGCATCCTGTAGGTTGGTAGGCTTAAAATCCTTTACCTAACCCTTCAAGGGTTCCATCAACCCTTCAGTGAAGAGCATCATGAGTCAGGTCTGTGATATATCCTGAACCATGAATGCTAGACTCTAGAATTATTCAATGTACACTTCTGGTGCTCATGTCTGTCTGAGCTATGTGAGCTCCCAGAAATGCAACTCAGGATCCCCCTGATCAAATCTATCAATGAGTTTCTGAGTGAACTCCGTATATGCCACTATCTAACTATGGCCTAGTGTGGTCAGTCCATGATACCACCAATCATGAGCTTTTCCATCTAGATACATGGTGGAAAATTTAATGTCTTCCATATCCCTCATGGGATTAAGCTATAGATAAGTATCCAGCTTTTGTACCCATTCCTGCGCTGTCATCTTGGTCGTACCATCAAAGTAAGGAATCCACATATTCCCTATTCTACATTTAAACTCATAATTACTCTTGTGGTTTGTCCCGGGCTTGTTTCTGAATTTGAGTTGACAGTATTGATCCAGAGACATCTGCCTCTTAATCATCATATCTAACTCATGGTACTCCCTGGTGCACTGTGCAATCTGTTCAACAAAGTCATCCACCTACTCATGTTGTACTTGTTCATCTATGAATGTGGGAAAGTACATCCTAGGGGTATCCCTGTTTCCCATATGTCCATGTGGAGTGCCCCCCCCATGGCTTCCCTCAGACTGATGATAGAAAACATGTTCGGAATTATACCTAGGGGCCTTTTCTGGATTATACATGTTTCCACCGTGTGATCCACCGGTCTCTCTGTTTTCATACATATTTGGACCTTTCCCCTTGTGAGTCATCTACATCAATAGATTGCATATTCTAGTCTGGTTCTCATCCACCTTCCTTAGTTTGTCATCCACCTTCTTTAAGGTCTCAGTGATTTTGGCTTGTCCTCTACGGGTTATATGGTATTTTTCCTGCAAGTGGATGACTAGTTTACCTTCTATTTGGTTTATGGATTTATTAAACTCTTGTGCTAAGTAAGCCAAGCCTTGGGGCTCATCATCACCTGAACCCTCCATCTCGGCCTCTGTTTCACTTGCATGTTTCTTCCTTCGGACCATAAAGATACCATTGTACCTCTGCATGCGCTAATCCTTACAAGATGGGAGGATCAGAGCTCTGATACCACTATAATGTTCCCAAGCCAAGTTTTTGCTTAGGAACACTAACTTACCCCTGAGTTAACTGTTTTATTGTTTTGTATGCAGGTTTTCCACTGACATTTCAGCCTTAGGGTTTATTTCAGTTATTCATCCACAGTTTACTCAAGATGCATTTCAATACATAAATATCTCAACAATACACAAGATATGGAACCACAAACAAGATCTGAGCTTTATTATAAGAAAGAAAGAACCTGATAGAATAGAGAAGCAGATATGGAATATCTTCAGATGGCTTCAAGACACGAATAAGCTGCATACAAAATGCTCCCGGAAATACAAGGTAATCCTCCCAAAGGCTTTAATACAAGATGAACGCTCAAATAAAAAACTAGTGTTTGGCATAACCCTCAAGTTGTTGGTACATCCTACTGAATACTATGGAGACCAATGGATCAACCCTCCTGAAGAAGAAGACTCCCAAACGCTACAAAACTCCACCAAATGATAGATCAATGCAAGAGCAAGCTCCTCCCAAAGTATGGATCCCAAATAATGATGCCTCCTCCTCCAACTGCAGAAACCCTAAACTGGTACGACCCTCTTGAAACCCTAAATATGATCAATAATTTGGCATGGCTGAATAAGGTCTATGAATCATATGAAACTCTCTAGGATGATAGATCAGGTCATAAACCCCTGAGAGAAGTTTCAAGGTCAGATCTGAGGTATAACCTCCTAGATCTGAGAATCATTGAACTACCAAAACGTCTTCTCTCCTCCAAAACCATCCCAATATGCAGACAATGATGTGGACATGGTAACTCCTCAAGAAAGGATCCAAACTAATGAGCAAGGTACTGCAAGAAAAACCCTAATTTTGAAATCTCCCAAAGCTTCCTCAATAGGATGGATCAAATTGTTCATCAACCAATGGTGCATCCCTGCTGGAATACCCTAACTGGTATGGCCCTGCTAGTCCTCCTAAATAGATGATGAATGTAGAATGGTGTGGGTGGATTATTTCATCCCCGAGACCAATCTTGGAAGAAGGTGAGTGGAATCTTTCACCACTGAGTTGTTCTCTAGGGTTTGTAATATCAAAACCCTCAAAACGGTATGCTCAAGAGCATCAACAAGCAAATACCCAATATCCAAGATAAAATGAGAGGTGTGCCCTAGCCTTCTCTTTATACTTATTTTCTATTTCCCTATTGAGTTAAGTTAACCCCCAGAGTCAACTCCTAACACAACCTCTAGCGCTCTATTCTTTCATTGAGTTACTTCTCTTACCCTTTTTACCTTTTTCTTAAGTCAACTTTAAAATATAACATTAGTTTGGTTGACTATTCCCCTTTGTGTGAGACTATGGTCTAGTGGGGATTTCTAGACTAGTAAGTCTTCCCAAACCTCTTCACCAAAAGGTGGGGGACATTACAGTCAGGTTGGCACGTTTACGAAACCTCCGATCCTTAATTTATCTTCATCGTACCCGCCACCTTTGCACTTCTAAGTATGAAATAAGTAAGCTTTTCTACTAACAACTCATCATGCATCACCCATAGAGATTGTCATTAATGAGCAAAAGGATCGAGGAGATTTCCCATTCACAAGCATTGAACCAACATTTGCGGAGGGTTATATTATCCCCTCCAACTATTCATTTCAACCATCATTTGGAGTAAACATAAGATATCATAAACTTATGTAACTAGATCGATAGCAGTTATGTGGAGATACAGTGAACATCTTCAGGCATGACAACTAGAACTTCTAGTGGTATAGGGCATATTCTTACTACTCATCCCATTCCTCCTAGAACGAAATAATTTGGATCTCTGGGATTGCTCGTGTAGGTTGTTTCCCTGATTTTTTTGACTATAAGGAGTTGGTCTCTTGGTGCGCCGATAAATATATTTCAGGAAAAATAATTATTCCACTGTGAGACCACTCTTCTATTTCTTTGTCACCTCAGGTCTTCCGCCATATGTTAAGAATGTCAGAGCCAACATTGACATTCAAAGGAGAAGATTCCAAGCATCTCCTAAGAATTTAGCATAATAATGGGTTGGACCTCTTTCCCGAGTTCCTAGAAGACCCGATGGAAGTTCCTAAAGATATCATAAGATTGCAGGTTAGTTCATTTAGAAATCCATTTCGACAAATTGCTTGGGTGTTTACAAGAATAATAGGACATGAGTCCACAACAACTATTTCCCACATGGTTCTTTATATTTGTATTTCACAGTCAAGGAACAAGCCATTTTTTATTGGGGGAAGAAAATTTCCCATGAAATTTGTTACCAATTGGCAAGCTTAAAACAAGAGATTTTTTTTATATGTCATCCTACTTGGTTTTTGCGATAGAGCATTGCTGTCAGTTTCCAAAACTGTCTCTGTCCAAGAAGGTAAACTAGGAATTCGACCCAGTAACGTTCTGGTACTAGGCCTTGTGGAAGCACAAGGCCTCCCACTATTTTTATGAGGTTTTTAATGACTTTGTGTATGTTTTCAAATTTTTATTGTTAGGAGAAGATGCTCCCTGCAAATCTGACCAGGAAACCAGGTTTTTGGACAGGAAGGGGGCACTTGAAAAAATGGATAATTACAATGTGATAAGTATTTTTGGCTCCAAGGAAAAAACTACTCTTCTTCCATGTCACATGACAGACAAAATGTTTGTTACAGAAATAGAAAGGAAATACAACTATTGGTTGCATCTATTCCATGAGAAGAGAAAAAAACAGTTCATTCCTCTACCTTGGAAAGTTGGGGACTTCGTTTTGAGGAACATCAACAAAATTGACAAATTCGCAACCCATTTCAACAACTTGAACCTAAGATATGCTGAAATCCTAAGAGGGTTCGACCCTAATAAAAAAAAAATTAGAACATTTACTAACACTTGGCCTCCACAATTATTTTTTCAAGAAACACTTGAGCGAAAACACAGACGTTGGTGACAATGCTCATGCTTCTGATGTCAGCGACCTAGACACACTGCAAAGCACCATTGAATTATATAAGCAATGAGGAAAAGGCCTCGGTGAGAAGAGTGTTCAATTGGCAGATAACACTCCCAAAAGTACGACATCCCGGAGCATCACTCCAATGGCCCACCACAACAAGAAAGCAACTCATAATTCTTCAAATAGAGGGATAGATAATGACTTCTCACAAACTTTTTGTGGACAAGAAGAGAAAAAAAATTGTAGGATAGGCAGAAGAACCCGAAATTGAGAGTGAGAACATGGAACTTGAGACTATTCTGGATAGCGTATTCCACAACCTTGATCAGCCCAGAGATGCGATCCAACATAGTCGTCCAATGGACATAGATGATACCGAAAGTTTTAATGAAGATGAATCCTTCATGTTCCAGAGTGTTGTTTTTTACAATGAGTCTAAAAAATTAATTATTGAAAAGAGATGTAAAAAATAAGAAACAAAAATCTCGTTTAGAGGTTAACCTGGTGAACACGCAGTCGTCCCAACTCTCTCGACTTCACAGAGAAACCATAGATTCTCTTGATGATTCCATTGGAGGCATTGAGGACGAGAATGCTAGACTGAAGGATTGAGTAAAGGAATTGGAAGAAGATTTGATTCACATGACATTGCTTGCCAGTCCTTTAGCAATAGCCATGCATGCCACCCCTGAAGCCAAGTTAAAAGGATCCTCCAGCCTCCTCGCATCATGTGGAGGATATGTTGAGAATAATATCAAGAAAATAATGGAGCTTATTGTTGAGGCATGTGAAACATCATGAAGCATGGCTTCCCTTGGAACGAGGGCACATAATTTGCTTGAACATTTGCAGGTGGATTTAAGAAATGAAGAATGTTTCTATTTAGACACGGTCCTTCCTTTTGGCACCCATCTCAACAACATGATAGAAACAAGTAGAAGACAACACGATATCCCCTCCCAAAACTGGATCACTCAATTAAATGCATGATGGAAAGAGAAAGTGAAGAACATGCATCTCATTGTCCAATCATGTGAACAAGCCATATCAAAGAAAAAAAAATTATTCACAAAGCTGACCAAAATAGACTTAGACAGAAGGACCAACGAGGTCCAAGACCCCAACTTAATTGTCAACTCCTTGCCCTTAACTAAGCAATCATTTGATAAACAAGTTGATATTTTTAAGGTATTGTCTTTAGAAAATTTTTACAACATCCTTGAATATGGTGAAGATGACGTGGACAACTAGCTAGTCGACTATTTGGTATAGAATGAAGAAATTTATCAGGCTCTGCGTAATCTTTCTATCGATCTAAAGGAATTGTAAGAGGAACTTTTCAACATAAAAATTTGGAATGAGATCAACGTCGCCCCCTTGCGAAGCTACATTGAAGAATTGGTCGAAAGGGAATTGAAGCAAGTCATCGATGAAAGGCAATAGGCAGTTGGCACGATTCTAGTAGTCGTCGACGACAGCAATAAAAAGGCATCAACAAGCAAATAGAAAAGTGGATGATATTTACCATCAATGTAATTCTATACTGATCACATCCTTCTTTGTTTATCAATCCAGTTATTCCACCTTTTTAAATAGAAATGTCTAGACAAAGATTGATACCTTTCAATTTCTTCTTTTCAGGTATTACACTCTACCATTGCCCACTTCTTCTTTCCAGGGTCCTATTTCTTGTACATATTTCTCTTATGGTCCGTTGGAGCTCCAATCCCAGTCTATATGACAAACGCATTTAAATTTCTAGGAATATGTATCAGACAATATTATTTTTTGATATATTTCAAATAAAACTATTTTTTATCTCCTTTTATATTTATGTTCTCGTCAATTTTTATCTTCAACTATGTTGAATGTCAAGAAATTGTGTTTATTTAATTTGAATTCTCTTTTTCTCATGTATATATTTTTCTCTTGCTATGCATATAACTTTTAACATAGCAAAATGGATTTAATAGTTTCAAAAAATAAATGGGACTCTAGAGGCCACGAGTCATTTACTACATGGATACCACCTATGCTTCATATTGCTTGCCACATCTTTGTTGTAGTTTCCATCTACCTCTGCTACTTTTTCCCCATCCCTGTACATTTATTCCCAATTCAACCTGGTAGGGAATACGCTGCCATGCATCACTTGTTTTGAACAAGAAGCATTTAATGGTGTAAAATTGTACAAGTAGGATCAACAATCAAAAGTGGTGATTTTTTATGATTCATATTCATTCTACCCTTTGGGTTCTTTAAAAGAATTTAATGGTGTAAAATTGTACAAGTAGGATCAACAATAAAAAGTGGTGATTTTCTTATGATTCATATTCATTCTACCTTTTGGGTGCTTTAAAAATATTTTGTTGCAACATATGTATGCCCTATTCTCAAGGTTCTTAAGCAAAAGTAACCCCCTATGATTGCAACTTCAAATTATGCACAAAGAACTTGAAGTGAGATATATTTTGGTATATGTATCTACCTAGATACATAAACAATGGATTTCTAACCATTTTCATGTTTATTATGTAGTAGATTATAGTCACTTAGATGTCAAAATTTAGTAATCCTACATTTGTTTTAGCAACGATTTTAGGCCTAACACATATGAATATTTGTAGAAAAATAGGCACAATGTTGGTAGATATGGAGGCTATCCTTCACTACGACATCTATTGGTTTCAGTATCATTTTTTAGGCTTGCATTATTAGATTTCTCAATGCTTATTTTTACTTGTTTTCGTTAACTTATGAAAAAGATCATTGATCTGGATTTATGAGCGGAACGAAATGAAACACAAATATATAACATCAAAAAATCTATAGAGTAAACAATAACAAAGATACAGTGAAACTTAAATTCTATTCAATAAAGAAATCTGTTGAAACTGTAAAATGCAGAATGAAACAATCTTGCTCGAATGGTGGTAGTTAATCTATGAGAAGAGATGTGGCAGCTACGCGAATTCACCTAAGCACATTGAAATGAGGCCTCCAGTTATTTTTAGCATCAATAAGTAATCATGAAACCCTATACATCCAAAAACCTAACCCTAGGAGATGAAGTGCCAAAAGTCATGTGGGCCCCGATGGGGTATGTTGGTACATCTACTTCCCAGGGTTGTAACTTTTTCATACGATCTTGGTTTTAGGTGCACGATGACTGATTGGAAATGTATATCTGAAGACTACACTTGTTGTTGACACACTCTAACTATGATTTTTGTATGACTGTGGCGGGCCCAAAAAACGTTGTTTAGGGCCTCAAAACAGCTCTGGAAGTTTAGGACCCGAAAAGCTAGAACAAAACTCCCATGATGAAAACTGTATGTGAGCTAGTTGGAAGAGGTGGGTGGCCACTGATATCCACTTGGATCAATACTCCCACCTTAAAAAGTAATGGTCTCCATTGTGTTGAGTTCCCCCATCGGATGAGGAAATTTTTGATGAATTTGGCCCCGGGTTAGCCACTTTCCTTGGTGCAGGAGTTGCCCTACTTTAACAACATGATAAATATGAAGATTCTCTTGGAGAGTTTCCTTGACCTATTGCAAATGATATGATCGATGGATTCTTGTTCCATGTAGTTAGGGTTAATCTCTTTCAGTGTCAACTATTTTTCTATCTATGAGGTGTCCAAAAATGGTGGAAAGTATGGTCGAAGGAGGTCCACATTAAACACTGGGTGCAAGCCAAAGAAGGGGGGAATGTTGAGCTCAAAAAAATTGTCACCCACAACCTTGGTGATGGTTTAAGGTCCATAGAGGAGTGGAAGAAGCTTCTGATGGGGTCCTGTCAGGTGCTCTTTTTGCAAATGCAACCAAACTTTATATCCCACCTGAAACTTGTGTGGCACTCGATGTTGATCATGGTACTGCTTATACTTGGAATTGGACTTTTGAAAAATATCATGAACCTGTTGGCGGATGTGTTGGATTCCTTCAATGAACCGGGTGGCTTTGTTGGCTTCGGTTTGAGCATGGGATGATTTTTCCTGTGTGGACGCAAGGGGTAGTGCAACATCCATGGGACCCAATGGTTGAAATCCCAACCCCACCTGAAAGGGGTTGTGGTCGATTGAGCTATGTATGGTTCTATTGTAACTTTTCTGAACATAGGGAAGACTCTCATTCCATGTGCGCGAGTGCTTGGAATTGTACATGCGCAAGATATGAACGATCATCCTATTGACAACCATGGTTTGGCCATCCATTTGGGGTTTGAAGGAAGTGGATTTGGTGAGCTTGGTGTCTAGGCGTGACCGGAGGCTCGACCAGAATGTGTTGAGGAACTGGTTGTCCCAATCTGAGATGATGATTTGTGGTATCCCAAAATGTACCCACTCATTCAAAGAAGATCTTGGCAGTGGCCTTCGCTGTGATGCTCTTCTTGTAGGCGTCCAAAATTTCCATCTTGGAAAATCAATCAACAACCACAAAAACACAGTCATTTCCCTACTTGGTTGAAGGAAGGCCCAAAATGTAGTCAATTGAGATGGATTCCCATATTCTATCGGTAGTGGACAGAGGGGTGTACATGCCTTGTTTCTTAATGGCCAGTTTGGACATGGCACAGGTCGTGTAGGACTTGATATACTTTTTGACATCCTATCGAAGTTTTGGCCAATATAAATGTTGTTGTTGCAATTCCACTGTCATTTCTATGCTGAAGTGTCTTTCCACCCAACTCTAGTGAGCTTCCCAAATCAACTTCTCTTGTTCGCTTGATGGGACACATAAATGGCCCAAATGGCACAATAACACGTCCTGAAGATGGAAATCAGTGACAATTGTGTTTGTGCCCAACATATGGTAGATAGTAGTGAATTCAGGATCTCTCTCATAGAGTTGGAGAAATCTGGAGGTCTCATGTCCATAAGAGTGTAGCACCGTGGTTAGTGCTGCAACTGGAGGTCGAATAAGGAAGTCAAAAATGGAGTTGGTGCTCCTTGTCTTATACTTGATTTTGAGATGGAACTATTGCAATTATGTGGAATAATTCTGATGGCAATCATTCTACAATTTACCTTGTGTCTGCATGAACTACAAAGGATTATGATCAATGTGGATTATTGTCTCCTTATCGAGAATTTAATGCCTCCACTAGTAGCAAGCTTGCATAATAAAGTAAATTTCTTTATCATAAGTGGGGTACTTATGGAAAATATTTGATAGTGTCTTACTATGATAGGACACAATGTGTCTGTGCCGAGTGAGAATTGCGCCCACAACATAGTATGAAGCATCTGTCTCTATCTCAAAAGGCTACTGCAAGTTAGGTAATGAGAGCACTGGGATTGAGCACAAGTGTTGCTCAAATCATCGAATACTTTTTGTTTTTATTGGCCCTACACAAAATTTTCCTTTCCACTACCCCTGGTCGCTTGGCTAAGGGCCCATGCAATGTGGGATAATCCCAACATGAACCTGTGATAGAAATTGGCAAGGCCTAAGAAGGTTTGAAGCTCAGTGAGTGTGGTCAGGGCTAGCCACTCACAAATGACCTCCATCTTGGCTGGATTGACATGCTCCCCATTCTCATCAACAATGTATCCTAGGTATTGGACCATGTTCATGCCGAAGGATCATTTTTCCAAATTTGCATATAGTTTATGTTGTCGCAGAGTGTCTAGAACCTGTTGAATATACTGCAAGTGTCCCGCCCAAATCTTGTTGAAGATGAGGATGCCATTCAAATACACCACCACAATAGAATTGTTGAAAGGCCACAAGATATCGTCCGTCGTCCCCATGAAAGTTGTTGGGGCATTTGTCAATCCAAAGGGCATGACCAACCATTCAAAAAGACCTTCTTTGGACTTGAAGGAAATCTTCCATACATCCGTCTTCTCTATTGGGACCCAATGGTAGCCAGACTTTATATCAATATTACTAAAGTATTTGTCCCCCTTGGGTTGGTTAAGGAGATCGTCAATTTGAGGAATTGGGTACCGGTTCCTGAATCTAATTTTATTTAGGGCACGATAATCAATGCAGAGTCCCTAGGTCCCACCTTTCTTTTGCATAAGAACAATTAGGCTTCTATAAGGTGATGAGATTGGTTAGATGTGCCCCTTTTCGATTAGATCTTGGATCTAGCGCTTGATTTCCTCATTTTCTGATAGAGAGCGACGATAGACTGGGCCATTAGGTAGCGGTGCATTAGGGGTCAAATCAATTGAATGCTTGACCTGATAGTACAAATGTACTCCAATAAATGAGGAGAAGATGTCTTTGTATTCTTCCACGACCTTATCCACTTTCTTTTGTTGCGTGGAGAGACTTTCCATGGAGGCCATGGATGTGGTTGCAACCTTCCGCTCACTTTGAGTGCAAATCATGAAGAAGAAAAACTTCCCAGTTTAAGAGATAACATTCCTGCATTTCTTGGAAGAGATCAAGGAAATGACAGTAGGTGGGACTACCTCGGGTATCCTGCATAATTTATTTTCCAAAGTAATAATAACATTATGAGTCCTAGACTCATATACAACATGATGTTTCTATAAATAGGGTTGGCCCAAAAGAACATCACAAACTTCAATGGGGGGAAAATCACACAATACATCATCTTTGAAGGGCTTGATGTCGTAGGGAAGGTGACACGATTGGTTGATGAGAAGATCTCTCCCTTGGTGGAGCCATCCGATAGTGTAAGACTATGGGTGCAGTGTTGTCGGCAAAGAAAACTACTTGAATACCTTCACTGAGATGAGTTTGTTTTGGATACTTCTATCAATGATGAAGTGTAGCAGAGTACCCTTCACCCACATATGTTAATGAAAGATGCGCTCACCTTCCTCTGGTTCATCAGGTTCACCGGGATGGATCTTGGTGGTAGTAATGGTGGAATTGGGTTCTGCGCCAATGATCTGTCTCCCTTTTTATGGTTCTAACTCCGAGTTGAAACCCACATCTAATTCAAAGTCTTTCACCTCGACCACCAATGACTTCTTTGAGTAGAATTCAACAATGTTATTCCAGGGGCTCTTATGGAACTCACACCACTTCCCAATGTCTTTCTTTGTCTTCCCATTGTCCTTCTTTGTTTACATCTTAGAATGGTTGTCCTAAGGCAATCCATCATTGCTCTGTTGTTTTTTCTACAGGTTGGGGCTACCTTTTCCCTACTTCTGCTGTGAGGGGTTCACAGATCCAAACTATTGCATCTTTTTTTTAAGCTTCTGCTCGATTTTGAAATCATATCGATAGGTCATTCTCAAGGATGAGATGTCCAGAAATTGCATTTCTATCTGGATGTATATATGCATACCATCATGATACTTGAGCACCAGATGAAGCTCAGAGTCTTTGATACCCAACTTGGTTCTCAAGGTATGGAAGACATTGGTGCACTTTGGCACTGTTTGGTCCCTTTCTTGCTGCAATGTGGTCCATCTTTTTTATAAGTCATCATAACTTCCAACGGTAGTATTTTTCCTTAATAACATCCCTAAAAGAACCCCAAGTGGGTATGACTACGAATAATGGAGATTCCTCTATTTCCTTTTGCTCACAGAAAGTCTTCCACCAATCTTTGACATGGGGGATGGCCCTAAGGAGAACAAATGTAATATTTTCTCTATTAGAAAAGTTATGGACAAAAAAATACCCTTCTAGAAAGTTTAACCATTTGTCTACATCATCCATACCTATCTAACCTTCAAAAATAGGAATATCAAAATTGATTTGTACCTTGAAAGGGGCGGCACCTTTGCTCGAGGAAGATGCATCGCCTGTTGGCAGTCGTCGAAGGATTTGTTCTAAATTTTCCATCATTCTGTTCCTCTATCGTGCGAGGGCTTCCTCAAGCAATAGTTTGAAGGGATATCCTACCCTATTGTCTCTATTTTCTTCCCCCATGGGAGACTGTTGGGTTCGGTGAGGTCGAGCTTGCAAAGGATCAACTAGTTCAAGTCACAATTGTTTATACCTGACCTCATTGTGGACATGCACAGAGAAACAAATGAAGAGTAGACCGCTCTGATACCACTGATCTAGATTTATGAGCTAAACCAAATGAAACACAGATCTATAAAATTAACACATAGATACAATGAACAATAACATAGACACAATGAAACCTAACTTCTATTCAATAAATAAATCTATTCAAACTATAAAATGCAAAATGAAACAATCTTTCTCGAATGGTGGTAGCTAATGTCTGAGAAGAGATGTAGTGGCTATGTGCATTCGCTTGAGCACATTACAAAGAGGCCTCAAGGCCTTTTTATCATCAAGAAGTAATAAGAAAACCCTAAACATCCAAAAACCTAACCCTAGGAGATGAAACGCCAAAAGCCATGTCGGCCCCAATGGGGTAATTTGGTACATCAACTTCCCAAGGTCGTAAATTTTGCATACTATCTTCGTTTTAGGTGAACGATATCTCGTTGGAAAATTTTATCTGATTACTACACATGTTTCCATTACACTTTGTTTCTGTTTATAGTGTGACTTTGGTGGGCAAAAAAAATGTTGTTTACGGCCTCAAAACAGTCCCGAAAGTTTAGGACCAGAAAAGATAGAAAAAAACTACCAAAATAAAAATTGTATGTGAACCAGTTGAAAGAAGTGAATGACCACCGATATCCACCTAGATCAATCATGATGCTTGAAAAATAAATTGTTTATTATTTATCACTAATGATTCATGAAAAATGCAAGAAAATTGATTTAATGAGAACTATCATTATTTATGTCTTGAGTACCCTCTTGTTAGAAAAAACCTATATCAAATTGTAATTCTTATGGATAATGTTTTACATTGTACATCTAGGTTTGAAGGAAATAATTGATATTGTTTTCACGCTTGTTAGGAAAAAAACTATATCAATTTGTAATTCGTCTGGATAATGTTTTACATTGTACATCTAGGTTTGAAGGAAATAATTGATATTGTTTTCACGTTATTTTGGTTTAATGAGACATAATTTATTGAATTGATTACATATCCATATATGATGCTCTTTTGTTTGGCATTACACGAATTTTTGAGCACTTTTTTTTAATTTTTTTGATTTTCATGGAATATCCATATTAAGCATATCAATTTAAATCTCCAATTTTGAATATCATTCAAAATATTAAAGAGAAAATTTATTTGGTATTACACGAATTTTTAGGTATTTTTTTATGTTTTTGATTTTCATGGAATATTAAGCATATCAATTTATATCTGCAATTTTGAGTGTTATTCAAAATATTAAAGAGAAAAATTAATATTAATATATATATACAATTTTGAATTTCATTTAATATTAAAAAAAAATTAATATTAAAGAAAAAAGTTGTATTATATAATACTTATTTTTATTTATTTTATTTTTATTACATATAAATAATTGTTTTTAATATTTCAAAATTCGTTTTTCTAACATGGTTATTATTATATACATTATATTAATATTTCAAAATTCATTTTTCTGACTTGGTTATTATTATATACATTATAGTGATGATGATGATTAACGTCCACTAAGACCTAATTGGTCTATCAGACTTTAAGATAGTAAGTGATTACTTGTGATTCTTTGGAATTTCGTTTATGTGCTCGAAAAGCATTAAGAGAAGCTTTCTAAGATCACCATACTTTTGTTGAATTAAGAGGTTAGGAAGGTTGGTAGTGTAATCAATATTTTGAAAATGAGATCTAATATGGGTATAGGCTGTACAATCTAAGAGAAAGTGTTTTTCATCTTCAACCTTCTTAGTGTCACAAAGGTGACACACTCTTTCATCCCATGGCGTTTTAGGAATTGACCAACGCCAAGTTTCACTATGGAGCTCATGAGAATTTGTTCTTATCTTAGCAATGCTTATTTTTTTCTTTACACTTGGAAAAACAGATAGATAATTTTGATCTTTTAGATTAGGGTTGATTACATCTTTATAATACCTTAATTTTCTTTTTTCCTCTAACTATTTATCACACCACATTTTTTCCTTAAATTTTGATTTGACATTTTTTTTAATAGTATCTTTATTTTGCAAAATGGTTTCTTCCATGATTCCCCAATAGTTTAGCCAACATGGTTCTTTATGCCATCCTCGCTTGAGTCGATGGTGGTTATGACTTGATTTTGAAGTAATTTTAGGTAGCCTCTTGTCTTCCATGTTGTTTAACTTGTTCTTATACATTAGGTATCTAG
>JZKD02S1581685.1:148364-162661 GCA_000966675.3 Picea glauca | reverse complement strand
AAAAATTTGAAAATTAATTATAAAATATTAACCATTTTCTTTAAAATTTTATATATTTTATTTTTAATTATATATTATTTAAAAAAACAAATTATATTGAAAAAATATCTTATTAGTATATAAATTGATTTGACGCAGTTTTCCTCGAATAATGATGATGATTAAGCATGCATTGGTACATAGCAACTAGCGATGGTTGTCCATACTGTTGGTTGACAACTCAGTTATGAAATGTTTTCCCTTTGGATAAAAAAAATTGATTTAAATTTTACTTAAAAATTAATTAATTTTCATGGGTGATAGGGATAGGGAATATCACCAATCCCGGAGAAAAAATAGAATTGTCCTATGTGTGGGTGGGGGTTGGGGACAACTCACTTATGAAATGTTTTCCCTTTGCTTAAAAAAAATTGATTTAAATTTTACTTAAAAATTAATTAATTTTCATGGGTGGTAGGCATAGGGAATATCACCAATCCCTAAGAAAAAATAGAATTGTCCTATGTTGTGGGGGTTGGGGATTTCTTTAGACCAACTACAATCTTGCTTCTATTCTGGTTTGAGATATGCATGGGCATTTGTGATTTTATCTAATAACCTGGAAAAAGTGTATGCATTACTCAAAGGGTTGAGATTAGTGGTGGATTCACAAATTGAATCATTGATAGTTGTGGGAGACTCTAGTCTAATCATCAAGTTGATACACAAGATAGTCTTCCGCCTAACTACAAGCTTACTTCTATTTTGGTTTGAGATCAACGAGAGGTCACAAGAATTCAAAAAACCTCCTTCTATCAAGTCTTACGGGGTTATAATCGCCAGACCAATTTGTTAGCCAATGAGGCGATCGGATTAAAATTGGGGGACCTTAGGGTTAATAGTTTATCAACCACTCAAGCCATGCCTTAATCAACCACAAGTAATCAATGAAAAGTATCATGGAATTACTATGCCACATGTCTATCACTCACCAATCTTGACTCCAAGGAAAGAAAATAAACATGATACAACCTAATATTCCCTCACACATGGTTAAGCTCTCAAGGATGTTGGAATTTGAATGTAGAGGTTTAATTCATCTTGGTCAAGGTGAGATAATGGAGCATCAATTCTCTACGTGGTGCAAGGATCGTGGGAAGCTTTTCCTAGCCAAACTCTACCAGAAATTCACCATTGTTTTCAAGTTGGTTGGGCTTCTTGTTAGTGTTGTTTCTCTATGTATATCAAGTCTAGTCGGTTTCCAGTATTTGAATGTTGAATCATTTGGACATTACTCATTTCATTTTTTTTGGAATTGCTTATATTAATTGGGGGAAATGTTATACTGGGTTCTCAGTTTGTGATACTGAAACCTCAAGACCCAACTTCAATCCTACTCTGGTTGTATGTTTTTTGGTGTTGTTACTCTAAGAACTTGTTGTATGGTTATTGGTGTTGTTTCTCTAAGTTCTATGTTAGCTATCAACAAGAATCCTTAGGTTTAGAGTTATGGGCTTGTCAATTTGCAAAGATTCATCTTTCATTTGTGTCTACTAGTTTTGGATTATGTATCATGGATTATCTAATTTGCAAGAACTTAGGAGGATTTTTAGGGCACATGAATAAATAATTCAAGTAAACAAAACTGTTAGGATATTTAGACCCTTAGGAGTTAGTTAAGATCTACTTGGTCTAATATGTCATTAGGTAAAAGTGTGTTTCTTAGTGTGTTTTTTTAGTATGCATTAGTATGCATGTGTAGTTAGGAAATCCGATGGTCACGATATGTTCTCGACATAGAGTGATCTGACGGTTCATACTCTCCTCGATCTTAACAGTGATTGATCCATGGCTTAGCACCCAATTGGTCCATGATCTTTATTTAAGGAGCATGGAAGGTCATTTTTCGATGATCGATTGTGAGAAACTCTCTCGTAAAATAGCTCTATAATATTTTTCTTGCATTAATAAACTGCTCCAAGTGGCCGCATTGGTTGGGGTCGTGGATATTTTCTCGTAGGGGTTTTACCACGTGAAAACATCGGTGTGATGATCTTTGATCTGGTTATGTGAGTGGTTACTGAAGGTGTTTGTCCTCTGTTGGAATACCTGTGTTGTCGAACATGGTATCAGAGCCTGTTTGAAGACCCACTCTTGTTGTAGATCGCAATCGTGAAGTTGAGTTTCCTCATCTCCATTTTATGTCATTTTTGTACATTTTTGGGCTAAGAGAATTGTTCCATTGTGTCCATAGCACTCGTTTTAGTCAGGAACATTTTTCGTTTCACTCGAAAAGGTTTTCGTTTGCCTAAAATATGGCCATTACAGTAAGATCTGGAGTGGAATTTTTTTCTTGTGTGAAAAGAGTTTTTTTTTAACACGCTCTCCAAGGCCATCTTCCACAACAACAACAACAACAATAAAAACACCCCCAATCCTCCTTCTGAACATTACAATATTTTTTGCTAGACCATTTGGTTAAATCTTGCCTTATTAAGTAAGGTATTGAGTTCAAGTCTCTCTTTTGTTACTTTTTTGAAAAAGTTCATGCTAAAATTGTAAAGTGTATTTCACTTTAAGTATAAAAGTGAATCACTATAAGTAGCTTTAATATTCTATTTTAGAGTTATTTATTTTGCATGCATATTTTTTGTTATAAAGTAACTTCATTGTAAAAGTGATCTCCACTTCTCATTATAAAAGTGGGTCACTTCATAAAGCAACTTACACTATCACGTGGTCAGTTGGCTATCGTTTATGTCTTTTTTTTAAAAAGGGCAGAACTCTCACATTGGAAGTCCGTTTTCAGTGCTGTTTTTTTTAAGTCGCATAACTTTTCGATATATTTCCATCCAAATCATCAGTTTTAGTTTTTAAATCCATATTATCTGCATATTTAATATGGCTTTTACAAGTAATATTTTTCTTACTAGCACGAACTACTTCCAATGAAAATCTCATTTGGAAGATTTATTAAGAAGTAAAGGCTTGTATCGGATTACCTTGGGAAAGGAAAAAGAACCCACTGATGATGATAAGAAATCCAAATGGGCTAATAGGAGTGATGAACCACGTGGACTAATCAGAATGTCCATCTCTCCTGATTTAAGATACCACCTCCAAGAAATTGATGACCCCGAAGAAGCTTGGGACAAGATTGAATATGTGTTTGGTAAACTCAATATTATTCGAGCAAAACAGTTAGAAAATCAAGTACTAACCTTGATTCCAAGTGATTTTTCTTGCCTTTGAACTATCTATCTAGGTTTAAAACACTTAGAATTTTATGTGAAGAATGTAAGATAAAAATGGAGAAAGAGTGTTGCATCTATCTTATTCTTTCTAAGCTAGGTAGTGCATATTCTGTGCTTGTATCTACCTTTTATTCCATGAGAGAGGCTCTAGGGAAATCTTATGAAAAACCCACTCTTGAGTCCTTTTGTGTTGCTTTGATTAGAGAGGAAGATAAGCTTGTGCAACTTGGAGTGATCAACACTACAGGTACCTCCAATAAAGCCTTAGTTTCCCAACAGAAAGATAAACCCAAGAATCCCAAGAAGCAACATCCTCGCCAAAACAACAAGAAATATAAGGGTCCCAAACCCACTTAGACAACTTTTTCTCTGAATGGAGAAAAAATAGCAAAATATAAAAATAAGAAGACTGATAAACATTGCAACTTTTGTGATAAAGATGGTCATGATGACTCCAAATGTTTCAAGAAGATGGAAGCTTTAGAAGCAACGATGAAGAAGCACAACATCAGTATTGATCCTACTTCTTCTTCTTCTCATGGACATGCACTTTCTGCTTCTGGTTTCTCCTTCAATACACCTTCTACTTCTACTTCTAATAAGTGGATTATTGATTCTAGAGAATCTTATCATATGGCTAAGGATAGAGACATATTTTCTACTCTAAATGAATGTAACAACAAGAAAATATTTGTTGGTGATGATAGATCTCTTAGTGTTGAAGGATCTGGAACAGTACAAGTAGAAAATGGCCATTTCAATGATGTATTGTATGTTCCAAGTCTTTCTTGTACCCTTCTATCAGTATATCAAATCACTCATTTAGGTGAAGGTAAAACTGTAGATTTTTCACCTCACCAAGTTGTAATCAAGGATCTAAAAGTCACTAATCATATTCTTACAACTAGAATTGCTGATGATATTATTAGGTTGTACAAGTTTGATTGATTTGGGTCATCATCTTTTTCATCAGTTTTTGTTGCTCATAGAAATGATTTGAGTAAACTTTGGCATGAGCGGTTTGGTCATCTAAACTATCGCTCATTGTAGCAAATATGTAATCAACAAATGGTGATTAGTCTTCCTCTTGTTTCATGCAGAGATGGTGTTTGTGTCGGTTTTGTTCTCAACAAACATCATCGGGATAGTTTTGAAAAACGTGCCTCTTGGCACGCCTCAGGTCCTTTGCAGCTTGTTCACAGTGATTTGTGTGGTCCACTTTCTTCTCCTTCTTTTTCTGGGTGCAAGTATTTATTAACTTTCATTGATGACTTTTCCAACTGTACTTGGGTTTACTTCTTAAAACTTAAGAGCGAAGTTTTTGACAAGTTTTTGGCCTACAAGGCCCTTGTAGAAAAGCAATCTAGACATCAAATTCAAAAGTTAAGAATAGATAATGGAGGCGAATATGTGAAAAATAATTTTACAAATCACTGCACTACACAGGGAATCCAAATGCAACACACTGTTCCATATACACCACAAGAAAATGGTGTTGTTGAGAGAAAGAACCGCACATTAAAAAAAATGGCTAATTGTATGATCCAATCTAAGGAATTAAGTCTAAAGTATTGGGTGGAAGCCATCAACTGTGCAAATTACATAGTAAATCGCACTCCCACAAAGGCTCTTAAAAAGATAACACCGGAAGAAGCTTGGACTAAAATTAAACCAGATGTAATTTTCTTCCGTGTATTTGGCAGTATAGCATGGGCTCACATTCCTAATGAGAAAAGGAAAGCATTGCAACCTAAAAGTGAGAAGTGTATATTTGTTGGTTGATTTGAAGATGTCAAAGGTTACAGACTTCTTCAATCACATTGTAATGAAATTATTATTAGAAGAGATGTTAAGTTTGATGAAAATATCTTGGCCTGCGAGCCTAATTCCGCATTTGTGCCTTCTTTGGCATGCGAGCCTAATTCGGTGGTTGTGTCTTCTTCGACCTGTGAGCCATCTTTGACATTTGTGCCTTCTTCTGATCTGGTTTCTTATTCAGATGATGATAGTGAGGATGAAAATATACCTCTTCCTACTCACCCTCCTCCAGATGAGTCCTTTGAACTTGAACTAGCACCAGTTCCACCACTTCCTAGATCGGTCTGTTCAACATGAGAAGCAGCTAGTAATCTTGTCGATGATCCTTCAGATCAACGTCGGACACGTTCACAGTTCCAGCGAGCCTCTTCTCTTTTGGATCAAGTTTCAGAAACTCATGATCCAGTAACATTTGCAGAAGATTCAGGTCATCCAGATTAGGATACAACAACGAATGAAGAGTATCATTCTTTAATGGAAAATGATACTTGGGATCTTGTACCTCTTCCAAAAAGAAGAAAACTTGTCAGATGTAAATGGGTCTACATAACTAAGTATGCATTAGATGGTAGTTTTGAAAGACACAAGGCTCGATTAGTTGCCAAAGGATTCTCCCAAGTTCAAGGAATTGACTATAATGAAACCTTTTCTCCTGTAGCCAAAATGAATTCCATCCACCTTGTTCTTGCCCTTGCTGCCTCACATAAATGGGAGGTCCATCAGATGGATGTTAAATATGCCTTCTTGCATGGCGATTTGAAAGAATAAATATACATGGAACAACCTCTTGGCTATGTCCAGAATGACTCTATCCTTGTTTGTCACCTTAAGAAATCTCTTTATGGTCTTAAGAAAGCTCCTCGAGATTGGTATTCCAAAATGGACAGATTTCTGATTGACATCGGATTCTCTAGATGTCATTCTGATCCTAATGTTTATACCAAGAAAGTATGAATCCATATCATAATCATTGTCCTTTATGGTGATGACCTTATCCTTACTGGTAGTGACTCAAAACTTTTAAACCATGTGAAAACCATCCTTAAGAAGAAATTTGAAAAGACAGACTTAGGTTTTTTGCACTATTTCCTTGGCCTCCAAGTTTTGCAAACCAATGAAGGAATTTTTCTTTCCCAGTCTAAGTATGCTTGTGACCTTCTTCATCACTTTCACATGGATGATTATAAACCAACCCCTTCTCCTTTCTAATCTGGAGTTAAGCTTACTACCACTTGTACTTTTCCTGAAGTTGATGCCACCTTGTACCATCAGTTAGTTGGTAGCCTCTTATACTTGACTCATACCCATCCTGATATTTCCTTTACTATTTTTCTTGTTGCCCGGTATATGAAAACACCCCATGAAAGCCATTGGAAAGCAGCTAAAAGGATACTTCGCTATGTATGTGGTACAGTTCAATTCAGGATACATTACAATTCAGGGGGGACTCATTTATTGGTTGGTTTCACTGATTCAGATTGAGCCGTTGACCCTGATGATCGGAAGTCTACTGCAGGTTATGTTTTCAGCCTTGGTTCAGGACCTATCACTTGGGCCTATAAGAAACAACAAACTATTGCAATTTCTTCAGCCGAAACAGAGTACCTAGCAGCCATAAATGCAAGTAAGGAAGCTTTGTAGGTTTGGAAAATCCTTTCAGAGTTTGGATTTGAGAAACAACATCCGACCAACCTTTGGTGTGACAATCAAAGTTCCATCAAGCTCTCCAAAGACCCAGTGCAACATCGACGCAGCAAGCACATTGAGCTAAACATGCACTTCATCAGAAAGCTCATCCATGATCAAGTTATTGAAGTGCTATTTTTCCCTACAGAAGATCAAGTTGCAGACATTTTTATAAAGTCTATTACAGAAGCGAAGTTTTCCAAATTTTGATCTATATTAGGATTTCAAAAAGTTTTCATTAAGGGGGGATAGGCTCTAATGCCTCCTTCCTTCTCCTATCATGTCAACATTGTAAATCCTTCAATATTATCCCAAGTTGCTCTTAAGGGGGGATGTTAGGATATTTAGACACTTAGGACTTAGTTAAGATCTACTTGGTCTAATATGTCGTTAGGTAAAACTATATTTCTTTACTATGCATTAGTATGCATTTGTAGTTAGGAAATCTGACGGTCACCATATGTTCCTAACATAGAGTGATTTGACGGTTCATACTCTCCTCGATCTTAATGGCCACTGATCCGTGGCTTAATACCCGATTGGTCCATGATCTCTATTTAAAGAGCATGGAGGGTCATTTTTCGATGATCGATTATGAAAAACTCTCTCGTAAAACCTCTCTGTAATATTTTTCTTTGCATTAATAAACTGCTCCAAGTGGTCGCGTTGGTTGGGGTCGTGGATGTTTCCCCGTAGGGGTTTTACCACGTGAAAACATCGGTGTGTTGATCTTTGATCTGGTTATGTGAGTGGTTACTGAAGGTGTTCGTCCTCTGTTGGAATACCTGTGTTGTCGAACATGGTATTAGAGCCTGTTTGAAGACCCCGCTCATGTTGTAGATCGATATCGTGAAGCCGAGTTTCCTCATATCCATTTTCTGTCATTTTCGTACATTTATGGGACGAGAGGATTATTCCATTGTGTCTGGAGCACTTGTTTCAATAAGGAACACTTTTTGTTTCACTCAAAAAGGTTTCTGTTTTCCCAAGATACAACCATTACAGTGAGATCCAGAGAGAAATTGTTTTTTGTGTGAAAAGAGTTTTTTTTTAGCACGCTCTCCAAGGTCGTCTTCCACAAAAACAACAACAACACCCCCAATCCTCCTTCTGAACATTACAATATATTTTTCTAGACCATTTGGTTAAAACTTGCCTTATTAAGTAAGAGGTCTTGAGTTCAAGTCTCTCTTTTGTTACTTTTTTGAAAAAGTTCATGCTAAAATTGTAAAGTGTATTTCACTTCAAGTATAAAAGTGAATCACTATAATTAGCTTTAATATTTTATTTTAGAGTTATTTATTTTGCATGCAATATAAGTAGCTTTAATATTTTATTTTAGAGTTATTTATTTTGAATGCAACTTTTCTGTTATAAAGTAACTTCATTGTAAAAGTGATCCCCACTTCTCTTTATAAAAGTGAGTCACTTCATAAAGTAACTTACACTATCACGTGGTCAATGGGCTACCGTTTATGCCTTTGTTTTAAAAGGTCACAACTCTCACATCGAAACTCTGTTTTCAGTGCCATTTTTTTAAAAACCACATAAATTTTCGAGATCTTTCCATACAGATCATCATTTTTAGTTTTTAAATCCATATTATATGCATATTTAATATGGCTTCTACAAGTAATGTTTTTCTTACCATCACCAACTACTTCCAATGGAAATCTCATATGGAAGATTTATTAAGAAGTAAAGGCTTGTACGGGATTACCTTGGGAAAGGGAAAAGAACCCACTGGTGATGATAATAAAGACAAATGGGCTAATAGGAGTGATGAAGCATGTGGACTAATCATAATGTCCATCTCTCCTAATTTAAGATACCACCTCCAAGAAATTGATGACCTCGAAGAAGCTTGGGACAAGATTGAATCTGTGTTTGGTAAACTCAATATTATTCGAGCACAGCAGTTAGAAAATCAAGTACTAACCTTGAGTCCAAGTGTTTTTTCTTGCCTTGGAGACTATCTATCTAGGTTTAAAATACTAAGAATTTTATGTGAAGAATGTAAGATAAAAATGGAGGAAGAGCGTTGCATCTATCTTATTCTTTCTAAGATAGGTAGTGCATATTTTGTCTTTGTATATACCTTTTATTCCATGAGATAGAATCTAGGGAAAGCTTATGAAAAACCCATTCTTAAGTCCTTTTGTGTTGCTTTGATTAGAGAGGAAGATAAGCTTGTATAACTTGGAATTATCAACACTGCAGGTACCTCCAACAAAGCCTTAGTTTCCCAGCAAAAAGATAAACCCAAGAATCCGAAGAAGAAACATCCTCACCAACACAACAAGCAATATAAGGGTCCCAAACCCACTTAGACAACTTTTTCTCCGATTCATGGAGACAAAGCAACAAAACATAAAAATAAGAAGACTAACAGAGATTGCAACTTTTGTGATAAAGATGGTCATGATGAGTCCAAATGTTTCAAGAAGATGACATCTTTAGAAGTAGCGATGAAGAAGCACAAGATCAATATTGATCCTACTTCTTCTCACGGACATGCAATTTTTTCTTCTGGTTTCTCTTTCAATACACCTTCTACTTCTACTTCTGATAAGTGGCTTATTGATTCTAGAGCATCTTATCATATGGCTAAGGATAGAGACATATTTTCTACTCTAAATGAATGTAACACCAAGAAAATATTTTTTGGAGATGATAGATCTCTTAGTGTTGAAGGATCTAGAACAGTATAAGTAGAAAATGGCCATTTCAATGATGTATTATGTGTTCCAAGTCTTTCTTGTAACCTTCTATCAGTATATCAAATCACTCATTCAGATGAAGGTAAAACCGTAGAGTTTTCACCTCACCAAGTTGTAATCAAGGATATAAAAGATCTTAATCATGTTCTTGCAACTAGAATTGTTGATGATATTACCAGGTTGTACAAGTTTGACAACTTTGGGTCATCATCTTTTTCATCAGTTTTTGTTGCTCATAGAGATGACTTGAGTAAAGCTTGGTATGAGTGGTTTGGTCATCTAAACTATCTCTCATTGCAGAAACTATGTAATCAACAGATGGTGACTGGTATTCCTCTTGTTTGATGCAGAGATGGTGTTTGTGTCGATTGTGTTCTTGGAAAACATCATCGGGACAATTTTGAAAAACGTGCCTCTTGGCACGCCTCAAGTCCTTTGTAGCTTGTTCACAGTGATTTGTGTGGTACACTTTCTTCTCCTTCTTTTTATGGGTGCAATTATTTCTTAACTTTCATTGATGGATTTTCCAGACGTACTTGGGTTTACTTCTTAAAACTTAAGAGTGAAGTTTTTGACAAGTTTTTGGCCTACAAGGCCCTTGTAGAAAAGAAATCTAGACATAAAATTCAAAGGTTAAGAATAGATAATGGAGGCGAATATGTGAACAATAATTTTACAAATTACTACACTACACATGGAATCCAAATGCAACACAGTGTTCCATATACACCACAACAAAACAGTGTTGCTGAGAGAAAGAATCGCACATTAAAAAAAATGGCTAATTGTATGATCCAATCTAAGGGATTAAGTCTAAAGTATTGGGCGGAAGCCAACAACTATGTGAATTACATAGTTAATCACACTCCCACAAAGGATCTTAAAAATATAACACCGGAAGAAGATTGGACTAAAATTAAACCATATGTACGTCACTTTCGTGTATTTGGCAGTATATCATGGTCTCACATTCCAGATGAGAAAAGGAAAGCATTGCAGCCTAAAAGTGAGAAGTGCATATTTGTTGGTTATTCTGAAGATGTCAAAGGTTACATACTTCTTCAATCACATTGTAATGAAATTATTATTAGAAGAGATGTTAAATTTGATGAAAATCTCTTGGCCTGCGAGCCTAATTCGTCGTTTGTGCCTTCTTTGGCCTATGACCCTAATTCGACGGTTGTGCCTTCTTCGTCCTGCGATCCATCTTCGACGTTTGTGCCTTCTTCTGATTTGGTTTCTTCTTCAAATTATGACAGTGAGGATGAAAATCCACCTCCGCCTACTCACCCTCCTTCAGATGAGTCCTTTGAACCTGAACTAGCACCAGTTCCACCACTTCCTAGATGGGTTCGTTCAACATGAGAAGAAGTTGGTGATCTTGTCGGGGATCCTTTAGATCAACGTCGGACACGTTCACATTTCTAGTGAGTCTCTTCTCTTTTGGCTCAAGTTTCAGAAACTCATGATCCAGTGACATTTGCAGAAGCTTCATGTCATCCAGATTGGGATACAACAATGAATGAAGAGTATCATTCTTTAATGGAAAACGATAATTGGGATCTTGTACCTCTTCCAAAAGGAAGAAAACTTGTCAGATGTAAATGGGTCTACAGAACTAAGCATGCATCAGATGGAAGTGTTGAAAGAAACAAGGCTCGGTTAGTTGCCAAAGGATTCTCCCAAGTTCAAGGAATTGACTATAATGAAACATTTTCTCCTGTAGCCAAAATGAATTCCATCTGCCTTGTTCTTGCCCTTGTTACCTCACATATATGGGAGGTCCATCAAATGGATGTTAAATCCGCCTTGTTGCATGCGATTTGAAAGAAGAAATCTACTTGGAACAACCTCCTGGCTATGTCCAGAATGACTCTAGCCATGTTTGTCGCCTTAATAAATCTCTTTATGGTCTTAAGTAAGCTCTCGGAGCTTGGTATGACAAAATGGACAGCTTTCTTATTGACACCGGATTCTCTATATGCGATTATGATCCTAATGTTTATACCAAGAAAGTAGGAAACCATCTCATAATCCTTGTCCTTTATGTTGATTACCTTATCCTTACTGGTAGTGACTCAAAACTTTTAAACCATGTGAAAACCAACCTTTAGAAGAAATTTGAAATGAAAAACTTAGGTTTTTTGCACTATTTCCTTGGCCTCCAAGTTTTGCAAACCAATGAAGGAGTTTTTCTTTCCCAGTATAAGTATGCTTGTGACCTTCTTCGTTGCTTTCACATGGATGATTGTAAACCAACCCCTTCTCCCTTCCAATCTGGAGTCAAGCTTACTACCACTTGTACTTCTCCTGAAGTTGATGCCACCTTGTATCGTCAGTTAGTTGGTATCCTCTTATACTTGACTCATACCCATCCTGATGTTTCCTTTGTTTTTGGTCTTGTTGCTTGGTATATGAAAACACCCCATGAAAGCCATTGGAAAGCAGATAAAAGGATACTTCGCTATGTCCGTGGTACAGTTCAGTTCGAGATACATTACAGTTCAGGGGGGACTCCTTTATTGGTTGGTTTCACTGATTCGGATTGGGATGGTGACCCTGATGATTGGAAGTCTACTGTAGGTTATGCTTTCAGCCTTGGTTCAGGACCTGTCACTTGGGCCTATAAGAAACAACAGGCTATTGCACTTTCTTCAGCTGAAGCAGAGTACTGAGCAGCCATAAATGCAAGTCAGGAAGCTTTGTGTCTTCGACAAATCCTTTCAGAGTTTGGATTTGAGAAGTAACATTCGAACAACATTTGGTACTTCAATAAAAGTGCCATCAAGCTTTCCAAAGACCCAGTTCAACATCAGCGCAGCAAGCACATCGAGCTACACATGCACTTCATCAGAAAGCTCATTCATGATCAAATTATTGAAGTGCTCTTTTTCCCTACAGAAGATCAAGTTGCAGCCATTTTCACAAAGTCTCTTACAGAAGTGAATTTTTCCAAACTTTGATCTGTGTTAGGAGTTCAGGAAGTTTTCATTAAGGGGGGATAGGCTGTAATGCTTCCTTCCTTCTTCTATTGTTTCAAACTTGTAAATCCTTCAATCCTATCCCAAGTTGTTCTTAAGGGGGGATGTTAGGATATTTAGACACTTAGGAGTTAGTTAATATTTACTTGGTCTAATATGTCGTTAGGTAAACGTGTGTTTCTTTAGTATGCATTAGTATGCATTTGTAGTTAGTAAATCCAACGGTCACGATATGTTCCCGACATAGAGTGATCCGATGGTTCATACTCTCCTTGATCTTAACAACCATTGATCTGTGGCTTAATACCCAATTGGTCCATGATCTATATTTAAAGAGCATGCAGGGTCATTTGTTGATGATCGATTGTGAGAAACTCTCTTGTAAAATCTCTCTATAATCTTTTTCTTTGCATTAATAAACTGCTCCAAGTGGTCGTGTTGGCTGGGGTTGTGGATTTTTCCCCGTAGGGGTTTTACCACATGAAAACATCGATGTGTTGATCTTTGATCTGGTTATGTGAGTGGTTACTGAAGGTGTTCGTCCTCTATTGGAATACCTGTGTTGTCGAACAAAAACATCCATTTTCTCTCTCAATTCTAAAGTCCATGAATGTGAGAAAAAGTGCATCTCTTAAATTGCAATTGTTATGAGTACTCTAGTTCAAGTTAATCATCAACTCGCCATTCTTGAGGTAGAATGCAATAATATAATGAATCTAGTGATGAATTTACATTTTAATTTACTCAATATGGAGCATCTAATCAATGATTGTCAATAAACTCGGGTAAAAGGGAAGTACAAAAGGAGGAGGATATTTTGAAATGGCTCATTGAAGATATGGATATTTGAGGCTAGGAATTAGTCCCAACTACTATAGGATTGGAAAAGGCCACAAACTGACATATTTTTCATCATTATATGTTTTTTAAGGTTATTAATATTTTAGGCAATCTTTTATAAAATCTATAGTAGAAGTAAAAACTGAGAATGTTTTCTAGCAGATATTTGTAAACTCTGTATTTTTTTTGGACTGTGTAACTAGATCAAAACTGAATAAAATTACATATATTTTATCAGTGTTGTTTAGCCATGCTACAACCATATTTCTAATATAAATTACCCAATTTCGGTTAAACAAAAAAATTTCAAATCATCATTCCTAATTCTACTTGAAAGTTAATTAGTTTCAAAGTCATTATTCCTTAATTATTCTTCGGTAGTTGACTCATGCATCATTTGTAATTTTGTCTTTTAGAGAAAGCTCCCAAACTCCTCTATTTAAAACATTTAAATTTATTATGTAACTTGTGAATATGTGCAAAGTTACTTAAATGTATATATGTATTTGAATTGACTAAGGTACATAAAGATCTATTTTCACTTCTTTATTGTACCGAAAGGTGGTCTATAGCCCAATATGGCATAGATGTTGTCACGTATGGTGGTAATATTGGCATAGCATATCAGATTCAAAATAATAATAAAAACTAGTAACCATAACCAAAAAAACCAAACTACATGTTAGCTAAAATAATATATGAAACAATTTGCATGAGTGAGTTGAGTAGAAAAAATAACCAAGCAACCAATTGGAATTCAGATCTAAACCTTGCAAGTTAGTTGAATTGCCTATTGATCTTTCCCGAATTTCTCAACTCTATTGTTTCAAGAGAAATGAAACAACTGATATTGTTGACAACAAGGATATGATGTTAATGTTTATGCCATTATTATAGTTCTTTTCATTTCATAAGATAAGAGCATAATAAGAACAAGATCACTGAGAAATACACATCCACAAGGGACACAACATTTATCCTGGGAAACCCTCTAGGGGAAGAAAACCCAGCAAAAACTT
>JZKD02S1581685.1:117587-130630 GCA_000966675.3 Picea glauca | reverse complement strand
AATTCACCTGTTACTAGAATAGTTGTCGTAACGGCTCGGTTCGTTACACTTCCATTCGAAGACTAATAATATACAAATCAGGTACCATTTCATACGATTCATCTTGGAAGATGGACATTTGAAGTTGGAAATGATACACACTAGCCAAAATCCCGCAGACATGTTAACAAAGGGAGTAACAAGGGAGAAACTAAGATCTTGCTCAGTTTCAGTTGGTATTCAAGCATGAAGGTGAAGATGAGAAATTTTCCAGGTCCAAGAAGGATCGTAGTCTATCATATATAGCAGCGATGGATTTGTTGAGATCAGTCTCCAAGTGGGAGATTGTTGGTTGTGGAGCCTCATTATCTTCCTGATTCAGAGGTGTTTGTTTTCAACCATGTTTATACCCCATGAAGACTTTACACCCTGGAAGAATGTACACTCCTCCATGTGGGGGAGTGTAGGGGGGGGTTACCCCCCCTGCGGGGTCCGAGGGCAAGTGAGCCCCCAAAGGAAAAATTGCCTTGTAAATGTATATTGTAATTTCATAGTAAATATGGAACATTCATTATAAGGTCACAACTCTGACAGTAGAAGTTATGTTAGGTTTTTTTTCCCTAGAAGGAAACCCTCTTTTATGAGGGAAATGTATTGCGGCTATGTGTCATTGCGAATATTTTTTTCTAAGTGAGGAGACTGTGAGAGAAAGAAGAGGAAGTTACAGCAGGTGTGTTGTAGGTTGTATCCCTCCATTTGATGGATAATAATAAAGGAAGGACTTGGGAATTTCTCTGGTGGATGTAGCACACACTGGGTGAACCACATATAATTGTGTCTCTATTGTATTATGTATATTATGTGTTTTATTTCCGCATTTGATTTATTTCATTGCTCCGCGATCCTATTTTTCTAAGAAAAAATCCTCAAGTTTTCTCATTGCACCACGTTATCATGTACTTTTTTTGTAATCTAAGGTATTAAATGAGATAGATTACTAGTAGTGTAGTTACACAACCATAATATACAACATGTAATATACAAGCATGCATATATAGAAGGAGGAAGAGGAGAAAAGTAGTAGTGGAACCAACAACAAGTAGTGTTTTATTATATTTAATCAATAACGACCTTTTACATCATGGATCCATGTCTATTTATACATCTATAATACTAGAAGGTAGTTGCAACTTCCATAGCTACCTTGGTTGATCAATTGACCTGACTATTTAGTCGATTGAGCTTCACATTAAACTAACTCATTACAATTTTTCAACTCATAGTCCTAGTCTACTAGTCGAATAAACTCTACAATATCTCCCCTACCTTCAAATCCTTCTTCATCCCGAATAAGAGGGAGTTGGAGATCATACAAAAATTCAAAATTTATAGCAATTAAATTATAATACTTATCTATTTGAATTCCAATTGTTTACATTGACTCTTTTGGTATTGTAGGCTAGTTGGTCAATGCACTGGGGTTGAAAAAATTAAACCTTGTCCTTGGAGGGGATGTTGGTGATGCACACTACAAGGAAGGCTCCTTGAAAACTTATATACACGTGTTGTAAATGTGCATGACCATCTATTGTAATTTTCTTCCAAAGTATTTCCACTATTCCAATTCTCATTTTGTTGTGATGGTCTTGTCAAATCTCCCCAAAAGTGAATTCATATAAAATGGGTTTTTTCTCAAAACTGTAACAAGTTCACCCCTAGTAATGTTGGTAGTGGCCACATTAGATAGTAGAATTACATTACAAAAATGATATAGATTAATGTTACTCTAAATGTACTTGATAAATTGTACCTTATTACCACTCTTGTTTCTTGCACACAAGATCTTGAGTGGGCCAAGAATTATTATTTGTCCTATGCCATCTTTTGCACCACAATTCTTTGTACTGTCAACGTGTCACTTGCTATAATAGTGAATCCATCCCCAACCAGCTTAAATACACACTCCATGTCATAAAATTTTATATCCAATACAACATCTCATTCATATCAGAAATGGCCTCTCCCTTACTCGACAACCGTGTAATTCTATGAAATATACTAGCCATAATGGCTATGGGTTGGTCGAGACAAATTTTCCCTTTATGATATTGGATGATAATGAATTTGGCTTCATCTTCCTTCCATCCATTAAATAATGCCACCTAGGGTGCACTAAATTAGGATCCAATCCTTTCTCTTTCTAGTAGGATAGTTTCATCCCTCCATTTCCCACCAACAATGGCCCATTTCTTAAAGTTGAGATAATGCTTCTCCTAATCAATCTCTTCCATTATTGCTTGTCATATATTGTTCATACAATCCTCCAAATCTAATGTTGGATATTTTTTCAACCTATTTTTGGTTCAAGGTTCAACCTCTTTATACTTTGGTGCTTAAGATGGTGGGATTACCCCTCTCATCTTACGTAGCATGGTTTATTCTAAGTTTGATAGTGTATTGGTGGTATAACTAGTTTCTCAGTCGATTGGTGTGTTAGGGATTTGTAACACTCAAATATGTTTTTTTTTTTGGATTGGATGTTATGAGTGAATAACTTATATACAGTTCTCATTTCCCACACTAGTTGTATTTATAGGAAATTTGGGTGGGATCATGCATTGGTCAATCTTGTTGTTTTCCCTTTCATGACATACTTCATTAATTTCATGTATTAACTATTGTTTATGTGGTCAAAGTTGATTTCCATGAAGTTGGTTCATGATCGAGTTAATGAAGTGCTCTTTTTCCCTACATAATATCAAGTTGCATACATTTTCACAAAGTATCTTATAGACGTGAATTTTTCCCAACTTCAATATATGTTAGGAGTTCAAGAAGTTGTCATTAAGGGGGGATAGGTTCTAATGCCTCCTTCATTCTCCTATTGTGTCTCCTTTGTAAATCCTTCAATCCTATCCCAAGTTGTTCTTAAGGGGGGATGTTAGTATATTTAGACACTTAGGAGTTAGTTAAGATAAAATTGGTCTAATCTGTTGTTAGGTAAAATTGTGTTTCTTTGGTATGCATTAGTATGCATTTGTAGTTAGGTAATCCAACAATCGCGATATTGTCCTGGCATAGAGTGATCTGACAGTTCATATTCTTCTCGATCTTAATGACTACATTGATACATGGATTAACACCCAATTGGTCCATGATATCTATTTAAATAGCATGGAGGTTCATTTGTCGATGATCGATTGTAAGAAACTATCTTTGTAATATTTTTCTTTTGCATTAATAAATTACTCCAAGTGGCCACATTAGTTGGGGCCATGGATGTTTCCCTGTAGGGGTTTTACCACATTAAAACATTGGTGTGTGGATATTTGATATGGCTGTGTGAGTGGTTACTGAAGGTGTTATTCCTCTATTGGAATACATGTTTTGTAGAACATTCCTAGGAGATTCCTATTCATCTAAAGGGGTAGTCATATGCATATCTTTTTTCCAAGAGCTATGCAACATCTTTTCCTAGTCTTAACTAGAAATGCTTGGACTAAATACCACCATAGTCGAGCATCATATTGGCACATGGTCCATTGTTCCCTATGTCCATCAAAATTAAATACCTCTCCACCTCTCAGAATATATGTCTATCAAAGTAGATATTGATAAATTTTGTAAATCCATGTTCATTTACCCAATTGCATATAACTCATGGATATCCAACCCAATCCTTGTAAACCAAAAACATGGCATCATTCGCATGTGCACTAGTTTTCATGATTGGAAATAATCCTTCTTCAAAGTAAACTTCCCTACCCCTTTCATCAACCAAGTCATCGATTCATGTGTAGGACATGAGGTCCTCTCCCTCCTGAATAAATTTTCTGGGTACAATCAAATCCAAATATGTCATGTTGATTAGTAAACAATTAAACTCACCACATTGTGGTGAACCTTTACCTACCATGTTATGCCATGTAGTATCAAAAAATTTGGAGCCACATTCTAGCATGAAATATCCTATGTCCTTCATGATTCAACTTGTATTATCTTGGCTTACCCGATGATCTCACTGCTCGAGCAAAGAAATGATCACAACATCTAGAATAACTATGCATTGTTTTATTTAAATGTCATAAGTAAAATATATATTTGAACCCCCTCATATGCATATTTTTCACTACTACCAATCACCTATTGGGATTAATTGTCTCCCAACAAGGAATCACAATGGAACCATTAAAATTGCAATCCATCAGTGAACACCCCCTCCACAAGCATTGCACTAGCTACAAATCCTACAGGGTAACACTAATTTTTTACATCACTTTGTTCCCAATGATGTGACTTGTTCCCATGGATTATTAATATTGTTGCGCCAATACATCCATTTCCAGTAGGATGACCAAGCATGCCAATATTTTGACACATTAAAACACATACTTTCAAATGCCCCATTAATCATCCCTCGTAATTTAATAAGGATTTTATCCTTTACTTATCCACCTCAAATGTCACCATTTCCAGATTTTTGGTCCAAAAAGGGGCATATGTCTACAAACATGTCATTTACTATGTGGGAAAAAAAATTCAAGGTCCCCAGTTAGTTACAATCGTGAGGAAAAACTAGATTCAACTATTGTCCATTTTGTTCAAAAATTGTACCATTAAATTTTTCTCTAAACAGTAAAAGTCATAGAAAATTCTAACCCTATGTAGCATCTTCTAATACAATTACTTATAAATGGTAAGTTTTCTTATTTGATCATTATCCTCCAGGAACTTGATCTAGAATTTGTTACCCCAAAGAGAAAAAAAGTGCTAGTTTTTGTTGAACTCATCATCGACCTCTCATCCATCACATTGGACCCACTGTTGAATGATCATTTCTATGAAAAAATATTTTTACCATCTCATTAGATGATCCATTTTATGGCAACATATTGACCCATTTGCATACATAAAAATTCAGTTAGCATCTCTCATGAGACTATCATCAATGCATTTAGCACCAAGCCCCTCGGCACCTCCTCATTGGAGATTCACTTATCAATGAGGATTCAACACCATTTTACATCGATCCCTCACTCGTGAAGCTGAAAGAGTACTAAATTTTTGGCATAGCATCATGTGCAGTGGTCATTTATCAGGAATGTCTACCATGTAGAAAATAATATATGTGGGCTATTTTTTTCCTACACTCTTCCATGATTCCATTCATGTGGTTAAATGGTGTGCCATCTTCTAGATATTCACATTCAAGTCTCAAGATCTACCAGATTAAATATAGCCAATCATAAACATCGACCCCTTCTACAAGTGGGGGATTTATTTCATGACATGCAACCCCGCATCTAGTGGCTTCCACAAGTACATCGTCATGTTTTTCGACTATTTCACAAAATGGGTCGAGACCATGAAAACCTACAATAAATCGATGAAGGAATCCACTCATTTTAATTTTTAATCATGTCATCACTCATTTTGGTGTCCCCAATAAATTGATCTCGAACCATGGAAAACATTATGAGAATGAGGTATTCCAAGATTTGGATACATATTTAGGTTTTACACATGAATTCACATCACCTTTCTATTTGCAATCTAATGGCCAAGTGGAGGATAGAAAAAAGTCCTCAAAACCATGTTGTAGAGGATATTCAATAGACATAAAATCAATTGGAATCAGATGTTTTTATTGGCACTATGGACATATAGGACATCTGTTAAAACTACCACATGGTTCACACCTTTACATCTCATCCATTGGGTCGAAGCAGTTCTATCCATTGAATGCTAGATTCCAACCCTCCATATGGCCATATAAATCCTTCCTAGCCCTATGCCATTATAAAAAACACTATTTTCATTGGAGAAAACTGACAAGGATCGTTGTAGTTCATTATAGAATAACCAAGGCATGAATAAATGTTCCAAATCCCACTATGACCATCAAGTCTACCCTCACACCTTTAACAAAGGTGACTTAGTCTTTTCTTATGATATAGCTAATGAGACATTAGGTCTAATAAAAATTGAAACTCTTTGGAGAGGCCCCTTTATCATCAAGAATTGCTTAACCAAAGGGGCTTACATGCTAGCTTTCCCAGAAGGATGCCTCTCCAAATATCCTGTCAATGGATTATATTTGTAGAAGTTTCACCCATGAAAGCCACACTCGATGTATATTCAATTATGCATATAACACATTTATTGTTGATTTATAAATTTATTTTTTATTCTTCCTTCAATTTCTTGTCAAAACTCGTAATGATATGCTTTCTTTGTGTTCCATATGATTCACTTGTCGGCATACCACATCAATTTTACTGATAGTGTCACTAGACTCAAGATCTTTGTTGAGTAGCGTGGACCATTTATTTACCCTCCCACACACTGCTCCACTCAAGTGGTGTGTGCATAGGAGTAGCCACCAACAATCAAATTGAATATGTTGTTATGATTAGATTGCTTGGTGACATGACACGCCTTCAATTTCAACACCCCATGGTTCACCTTGACTCACAATCCTCATGGAATAGTTGAACAACATCTATTATGTTCATGATCCATGTATTTTTAGGAAATATTTACAAATTAAGCTTTTATTAAATAATTCCAATACCATTACATTTATCGACAGTCCTATAAAAGATAACCAATTTGTAGATAATGCTACAAATGAAATCCTAGATTGGAATTTGTCTCATTAACACATTCGTAAGAATAAGTAAAGAAACATATATCATAACATACCATTCATATCACACAAATAACCATAATGAATGTCAAGAAATAAAACGCATGACTATACATTGTGTTCTTCATCAAACACATAATCATCGATGGAAAAAAATTGTGTCATATGTCCAAAAAATGGGATGTGCATAAAAAAAATTGGCCCCACTAGGATACAGCGTCAAAAAATATAAATGAGTACCCATAGTACAAAAATTAGGCCAAGCCTGTACAAAGTCACACAACCACGAGTATGTTGGTGGAAAAGGAAATATCTCCAAAAACCCCCAATAGGGAGCACCAAATATGGATTCTCTTCACAACGAGTAGGTGCAGCGCCAAAGATGGATTCTCTTCACATAATATAGAAACCACTGGATATAAATTCCAACACATGTATTAGTCACATTATCCCCAAGGTCTTTCCAACTAGTCTTGATGACGCTTGCTGGCATACCATGCAAATGCATGGCTTCCCACCTAACAATTGTGTGGCCTTTTTGTGTATCCCTATGCATAGTATATCATGCAAATGCATCGTTTCCCACCAACCATCCACACAACCATTATTGTGTGGCCATATGCTAAACATATCATGAAATTGCACATCTTCCCACCAACCTATCACACCACCATTTTTTGTGCCTGGGCAACTAGTCTCTCCATCAATTTCATAGCTACCCACCAAATAATTATACGATTGTGTTGCATGTCCATTTTCACAATATCCCGCAAATTACATGACCCTCTACCCAATATCTAGGATCAATTTCATGGTTTTTTGGATGACAATGATGCAAGTCGGTGGAAATCCTTAACGAGCATCATGCGGGTTGTACATGCCCCAAAATCTAAAATTGAATAGACAAAAGTAATCTACAAGGGTTACCTTTTACCTAGTGGTCGTGGAATCACATTCCGATGGTTCGTTTTTCCATTATGAGATCTAGAAGAATTAGGGAATATTTGTTTTGAAAATGATGGAAGTACAAATAACTTTCAATTTGTGGGACCCACCATATTTATAGGGTCTCACCCCCAAACTTTAGGGGACATTAAGGAGCTCAAGAGCTTCATTTTTTAATCCATTGGCACTGTTGAAATCTTGGTCTTGTCTCTTTCCCTTTGGTCCACTACTTTTACCACCATCAACAATTTCATTGAGAGGTTGTTTCTCATTCTAGGTTCGTCAAGCAAGTATGTGAGCTCATAAGATTTGGTTTTTTCACTTTTTGCACCATCAAAGTTATTTTCATGAGTAATTTTATGTTGTGTGATCAACTTTATGTTTGTGCGGGTGCCTCATCGATAAGTCATTTTTTCCACCCACTACCACTATCATCACTTCAAGTATACTTCCTCAAACAAAGATTTATACAATATCACCCTTTGCATGCATTGCATTTTCCATCATTGAATCCCCTATAGATATAACTTTAGGGATCACTAAAACTCGGTTAAATAAGTAACTTCACCCTCCAAGTTTCATTAAGTTACTAATGACTGGTAGCACTCCATCTTCATTAATTGCCCCACTCTTTTTACTGCATTGTATAAACAACACCCATGCTAATTTTATCCCCTTGGGATCAAGAGTCCATATAGTCTACATATTTGAGAGAAAAGCCTCATATTCCCCTCTCATCATGCTAATATATACCCCAGACTCCCAAAATTATTTATCAATTTCTATGCTTTGCATCCCATCATCTTCTCATCTCATCCATGACTTGTAAACCATTTTTCATTTCAGTCCACCACTCATCATTCCCCCAAGAAGACCCACCCTAGGGGGCCTATCCATTGTTACTTCCATTACTCTTGCTACATTCAAAGCAACGTTGCTTGGTCATATTTTTGGGGCACCCGTCTCCTTGTCTATAACATATCCAAATTATTTTATTTATTAATAATAGAGAAATACAAAAACATAAAAAAAAAAACTCAAAAATATCAAAAAAGAAAACGAGGGAAACATCAATATTTGTATCATTTCAATGTCCAAATAACATCTCTTTAGTTGGTAGCATTCCTTATTTCCCTAGGTTGGATCATCAACATCAAGTAACCTATGTTTTTCATTTGATTCTAGTTGTCTACAACATCTCCTATATCCTAATACCCTCCACCGTGATTCCAAAAATCTACCCTCAAAACCATCTATCATTATTACCATCCTAATCATGACCAAAGTTCATCCATCTAGTTTGTCGTTATCCACATAATCCATAGTCCCCATTCGAATTATCTAATCAATACTTTGTTATAACCTAGTACAATAATCCCTCAAGTAGGATCCTCCCTTCAGGTGACCCCTTATAGGTTCTAGGGCCCCTCCTAATTAGTGACCCTTTATTGTTACTTTCACATCCAAGGGAAATAATGTTTCCATATTAGGATCTTCAATTAATAACACCATTTATTAGTCACTGAAGCTATCTTCATATAGGCAAATTGTGGTGTTTTGATCTAGCCTCAAGTGTCCATTTCTTCTATTGTAATATACTTTGACAATTTTCATGAGCATGGGAATGTCCACCTCATTTGTATAAAGAGACCACCTTCATTATATGTTTGATTTTGTGTAGGTGGCCTTCATCACTTCTCCATGACTAGTCCTCCCTTTTTGGCTAAGATTTCTCTCTCTCTAATAAATGAATGCACAAGCACATGGGAAAGAAACAATGATGTATTTTGGAAATACGAGTGCTCCTAACCTCACATATCAAGGGGAAACTATTATCACCTCAATTTCACTCACAAGTAACATTCTAGAAAAAATACACTAAAGCATCACCAATTATCAATAATGTAGTATAATAACCCTACCTCATGGCTACTTGAAAGGCCTTGTTGAGTGACAAAAACCTTACAATTATGATTTCCATTCACTTGTGCAACCTAATTGTTCTGAGACACACAAAACATGCACAAGGTATCCTTTGATACCCATGCAAGTCTACTAACATTAGTGAACCTGACTCATTCAGTGCATGAAAGACCAATAGGCCTAATTGAAGTGGCTCTAAGGTGATGTATTGGGTGAATTCAAGTTGTCACTCATCAATGTTGAGTACCTTTGCCTCCTAAGAGTCTCTACCAAGAATTGGGGATCCCATTTTGAAAAAGCATCATTCACATTATAATTAATTATTCATTGAGGTTAGAATTTTCATATAAATGAAAGCCATGGGGTATCATTTGAAGAAAATAAGAAACACAAGGTTATTCTAAAGAAATGAGCTTGGAGATCTCTCTCTCTCTCTCTCTCTCTCTCTCTCTCATCTTTACCATTCATTTCCCTCATTCTTGGTCGTGTTCTTTCCTCAAGAAACCAATATTTATTCATTCACCATAGTTAGAGAGATATTTCAAAAAGGAAAAGAACCCATCCCAAGGAGTGTGCTAGACCCCACTTGCCTATGATCATTCTCACCGGGTGATATTATTCATTTGTATGCTTTTCCATTAGAATAATATATGAGTATTGTTGTTTCCCTCCATTTCTTGTATTTGAATGAAATTATTTTAATTTATGTTGTTGTATAATTGCATACATTTACTCTTGTGCTTGCCCCACAACTAACCACTATCTATTATCTAGCTCACAAGCTTGCTAGATTAAAAGGTTTTTGCTTAACATTGTAACAAAATCACCAACACAAATAAAAGTTAGCCTATTAAAAATATGTATAACATTTAAAAAACACACACACACACACACACACACACACATATATATATATATAATCATCTCCTCCTCCTCAAAAATTAGGGTAAGGTAGTTTCTTTGAAACGAAGTAGTTTTTCTTATGTATTACTTATATGTAAAGGGACAAATATATGTTAATGGGAATGTTCATGAGAATACTTGAACATTGGTAAGGACAATAATAATGCCCCACTTTTTATTAATATAAAATATTCTTAAACTTTTTATTATTATTGAAACATAAAATAAAACAATCCAATTAATAATATTAACAAGTATTAAATGTTATAGGTTTAAATATAATATATATAATATTTTTATAATTTCTTATTTTTTTAATATTTTTATTTTAAATATTTTATTTTTAATTATATAAAATATAATCTTATTCTATTTCTATTAACTTTTTCTCACTCAAAAGTATATATTAATTTGCATAATATCTAAATACATTTAAATATAAATTTATTATATATTAAATCACTTGTTATTATAGTATTTCATAGTCTTATATTCTAAAATGAACATCTAAAGTGATAAAATATTTGATGTAGATGTAAACTATTTTTGCCTCACCATTATGATGTAAGTAAGTAATGTTATTCATGCCATTCCAATATTGACATGGCAAACTAAATAAAACTTAACATATTAAATAATGTAACTATTAAATATGTAATATGATGTAATCATAAAAAATAAAAAAAATCTCTTGAATGGGGTGCTATGTTGATAGTATGTAGAGTAATGTTTTTAATGAGCTTGTCGTCGTTTTTTCTTTCATTTCTCGAATGGAGGATAGCATTTAAATCGTTTTTGGGCAGGCTCGATAGTTCCCTCGCGTAAGTTTAATGGAGCTCTCAGTGCACCATAGCAAGTGGATGACGATGGGTACGAGAGGCATGTGCAAGGTCACCTCAGCTCCCTTGGCGTCTCTCCATTTTCTCTAGGTATGTTATGGTTCCTCCCACTCAGCTCAACTATTGCATTTGGGATTTTCTCCTATCATTCTCTCGCTCTGTGCTTTCTCAAGTCGAGTCTAGGTTGGTTTTCCCTCACCGCCATGCCACAAGAGAATGGTAAGCCTAAGAGGGGGCCTTCCTGGTATAGCTATGCATCGAGGAAACATCGCATTCGCAAGCTTGCCCATGCTTCTTCGACCTCTCTGATTTTCCGTGATAGGGAGAAAAATTCACCTCCAATGGCCTATGTAGGGGAGGAAATTCTAGAAGAGCCAATTATGGTTCCGTCAGATTCCCTTCTCTACACAGTCCTGGACTCCCACAACCCACCTAGCACCAGTCACGCTGCCCTTGCTACAACTTGTGCCATGGAAGGGGCGACTTGTATAATTCAGGAAGAGATTTTGTTCGTCGACTTCCCAATAGAGCATCCACCGCCCTCCTCAGCTCTGGTCTGAGACTTGCAATCCACTTGCCTCCTTGTGTCAGAACATCTGGAGCTCATCTTCGAAATGTGAAGGGATATGACAAAACAACTTTGCAAGCATACTTTACTCAGCAACAAACTCGACATTCTGTTTGAAGCGCTCTCGAGCTCACAAAGTCAACAATGACACCCGACCTACGCGCAACCATACGTCTTCACTCCTCAAGTCGGAACTTAAGGCAACATAGGTTTTACTAGCTCTTTTGATGTTTAATCCTTTCAACTCTCTACACTTCTTTTGCAAAAAAAAAAACAATGAATTTTTCATACTCTTGTTTAGAATTCTTGTTGCATGTTTAGACAGTTCTGTCACCATACTACCCTGCCACATGTTTTGGTTTCCAAATGTTTGGCAAAACATGTGGAAGCTTTTTCCTTTTTTTCATATACAACTAGAATAGAAGGGTGCCATCTATTCCAGTTTCCACTTGTGTGGTGGAACAAGTGACAACCCTCTAGACATGACTTTGTTATGTATGATTATAACAATTTTTTGAGGAATTAAATCTTTTTATTTAAAAGAAAAAACATTTTCCTTCAATTAGTTTTTCATTAAAAAAAAATGTTATAAATAATTTTATTTAAATTTGTTTAATTGAATTATCCTTATAAAATATTTTAATTTAAAAGAAATATAACTTTTCAATACAACATAGGACTTTGGTTTATTCAAAAGGCACGAAATCTTTGTTAAGAATGTGCTCCACATAAGAATGTAGCAAACCAATTGAATTTCGTGTCAGATTTTGCGTTTTACCTAATAACTCATTGCCAAAATTACTTTACAAGGCTACCATCTATTCGAATATTTAAAAGAATTAGATTTAGGCTGAACTATGTTATCAAGTTTAGGGTTAAATAGATAATGCACCTAGAGTAGCAAGGAAGTGTTCATGGATATGTTACATTAAACAAATAAACTAAATTCAATTAATAAATAATAAATAATAAAAATAAAGTAGCTTAATAAAAACAATACATCCACTATTATATATTTCACATATATATGCTTCTTAGAAAATTACCTTTCTATGTTTAATAAGTCCACGTTTAAAATGAATCTACCATAAAAATGTTTGAATCTTAGTAAGAATAACAAGAATGTTTAAAAGATTGATATTTAATTTAATTTTAAAAACTTAAAATATAATAATATGAATAAGTGTTATATTTTACATTTTTATTTAAAAATTAATCATTATAAAAAAAATATTGT
>JZKD02S1581685.1:45572-55885 GCA_000966675.3 Picea glauca | reverse complement strand
AAACAGTTTGTGTAAAGTTTGATGGTAATTATCCCATGAAAAGAATAGAAGAAAATCTATTAAAACTTCAAAAAGAGGTTGAAGAGGGTTTATATAAATATAGAAGTGATCATTATTATATAGACTATAACTATCTTTCGGATAAAACTAAGAAGTTTCTTAGGAGGAGTCTATTGAGCAATCAACACACCCTCAGAAAAAGTTCTATGACTCTTCTTCTTTTTTGGGTACCACTCAATCTTTTGCATCGACTGTCTTCACGTCAGTTATGAAACTGATACCTTCACTTAATCTTATACGTTTCCTGATTGAATTAATTAAAGTTTATTTGAACTTGTAACGAAGATTCATATTAACCATATAGAGGACTTGACAACCACTCAAGGAATCGGTGACCCAGAAGTTTCCCCAATTCGCTTCAAAGGTTTGGCATCGGTAAAAGTTGTAAGATGGCGAAAATAGTTTGGAAAGTCAAAACAGTTGAGTATTGACCTTCATCGACATCGACTGATGAAAACATTTCTTTCCTATGAACAGTCCCAGGAAGGATTTCGTCAAAGACCGATCCATTCGGTTTCGGCAGAAAAGTGTAATAGTAAGCACCGCACAGAGGTAAGGAGTAAACATCGCCGACCGCTGACGCTCGAAAAAAATTTCAACGATAAAGGCCCATAAAGTGAAGGCCCACCGAGAAGTGGCATACTCATTTTTCCCCTGATTAACAACCCCAATATCATCGGTGTCGGAGGTTCTATCAAGAGAATATCAATATAAGTATGCACTCAGATAGTATCCAATCCCCGACGCCTACGTCGGGCTGATGTGACGCGACGAGACATTTTACCTCCGTATGTTTCAGATACGCCACATTCAAAGATGGTATTTAATTCGTAGATCATGCATTAGTTACTAATTCATGCACAAATAAAAAAGGAACCATTGAACTCGTCGATACAATGCATCCTCCTCCGCGCCTCCATCGTCGACCAGTTAAGGTTTATCTACAGAATTTTGAGGGTAATTTATTTTGAATTTACATTTATTACGCGTATTAACTGGTTGATATGACTGGTAGTACCTCTCCAGTTATATCCTGTTCAATTCATTGTGCATGGTGCCATTCTACACAACAACAAATTCAGAATAAACAGAAGAGTGAAACCAACAACCCGGAAGAAACACCCAAAGTTTAGTGAGTATTAAGAAATTATCTTAGCAAGCATTACAGGTATGTATCCGCTAATGGTTTTCATACATTCCATTGTTATATCTCTGCACCCAACGCTACTTTGTACACATGTTCAAAAGGCATTTTAAATTGCAGGAACAATGCCTCCGAAGAAGCCTTCCACCAGGAAATCACCGAGATCCCCTAAGCTGCAAGAACCATATGTAGGAGAAGGATCCTCCCTAGAAGTTGCAAGACAATTAGAATTCACTCCCAAACCAATGTCTGTCATTAAGACAATCACCAAGTAGCTCTTTTTCCATCCCCCAGCTTTCGGAGACACGGAGGCAAGTATTGGAGCCAAGATGGCATTTCCTCATTGGGAAGAAGTTTTCAAGAAAATCAATAAAGAAGAACCCCTCAAATATACCCCGCATAGCGATCCTGATACAAGGAAGCTTGATGACGAGGTCCTCCCTGACATTCACAAGGCTTATCTGCACATGGTGGTAGTTTAGTCTTTGGTCTTTCCTTGCATTGAGCTCCTGAAGTGGATCATTGACCACGCTGACGCCCAAAAATGTTTGATTAATGATGACAATGACGAATGTGTCATGGTATTCCTACCATCAGAGGTTCAGAGTTACTATAAACTCATATATTCTGAGTTAAAACTGAGCACTGAATTCGTCCTGAGTTTCTATACATCACACGATACCAACAAAATCATGGAATCTTGGTGGAGAGAAGATAAAAAATTCATGAACCGGACTATTGGCTGGTACCCAACAACCAATCTCATGGAACCATACATATATCTCATGGCTCTACTCTACAGGTTACATGGGGAGAAATATTTCTCCCGATTTTCAGAGGCTTGGATGCCTCTAGCTTTTACAGTCACCATTTCAGGCACAATATTCAATTGGGGTGCCATCATCTCCAAATAGTTGAGCACCTGCATAAGACAGGCTCAGGTGTCGAAGGAGGGAGATACCCCCGCCTTCTACATGGCCTCGTATCTACTGGACGTCATCAGCGCCAGGATTACTTTCGTTGGGATGAACCTGAATTGGCACTCTTCATATCTCGTGGTCCATGTATACTTCAGCATCCTATAGGAAAATAGGTAAAATAAATCCTATGTTGTTATATGTGATCAATTTATTGCATGCATTTACTTCTATCTCTTCAGGAAAGAATTCCCTAGATTGTTAGATGAAGCAAAGAAAGTTATAGCCAAAATTGGCCACTTGTATTTAGATGAACGAGAAACCTACATCAGGGTTTTGGGTGCCACAGGGGCACCCCACTTATTACCCATTTATGTTCCTGACCGACTAGTGTTAAGGGAAATTTGCTATCAAACCATCCTGCAAGGATACAATGCAACTTTAGTAAAAGACAAGCGATCTTTCATACCGTATGGGTTTCATATCGGCTTCTGCATGGTCAAAGATACCACACATGCTAAACAACTCAGGCTAGTTCAATTGGAATTTTAGTTCCAAACTGGCCAATTCCGCAAACATGATCCCAAGGGATTGGTTCTACAACACGCGTCACAGGTATCATCCTTTTGGACCTATGCCCATGACTAGTTTGAGGATGAAATTTTTATTGAGAACGCTCAAGACTGGAATGTGGTGGCATCTAGGAAAGTTGATCCTAGAGGAACTAGGTATAGAGCTATGAGCTACGAAGAACAAAAAACTTTTTTTGAACAGACAGTTCAAGAGATCGGCAGGACCCATCAAGAAGTAGTAGCATATGAATTGGATGAAAGAATAAGTGATCCCCAAGGAGACATTGAAGCCGTGGGAGTCAACCAAAAATCCCCTAAAGTTCAAACTACACCGGAGATACCAGAACTCTTGTACCAACAAAGTCAGTTTCTAATGAGACGAATGTAGGATAACCTGCACCTTACCGTAAGTCTTGTGATTTCAAATACCGTCGAAAGTGTCCTGAAAGAGTCAATTGGCCCCGGCTCCTTAAATCCAGATAACACCAATGGCTCAAATAACCCTGGATCCCCATGGTGTCGGTCAACTCCCCGGAAGGTGAAATAATTCCTACAGAGACAGGCTGGCTATCGATAGAAACACAAGCGCCTAATCCTCTGAGAAAAATTATACAGGTATACAATGATTAAGAAAGTACAAATCCATCTCATGGATCCCCGGTACATGTCCAAGAGAAGGAAATCCCTAAGAAAACCGCTTCCCCTGAGCCTGAGGCCCAAGACAAGTAGGTCTTACAAAAGGAAACAGGGTCTGAATGTGGCCTTGACACAAAAGAGTCCGACAAATAGGAAACATAAGTAGGTCTGAGTGATGAACCTCCACAAAAGGAAATCGACAGTTCTACAGCCGAAGAGAAAGTAAGAAATGAGTCTGTACCCAATGCCTCCATTTTGCCCAATATTCAAAACCCCGACGAGTGACCAGTAGAGGTTGAATCTACAAAATAGAGAGAAGAAGTTCAAGAGCCCACTCCTGAAAAAATATACACCGCGGGTAGCCTGAGAAACAACATCACATGGGGAGATCAATAGATACCAGAACCGGTAGACAAAGTAGCAGACATCTATGCGATCTCCTACGATCAAAAGAGGAAGGCCATCGTTCAAAGTACCACAAAAATGTGAAGGATAACTTTGGATCAATCCATCATGGTTACCACAGAAGATAACTTAATTAGAACTGTAGACACTCGCACGTCCGAACTGATTGGCGTAGGAAAATCCCTCTCAGATGTAGCTCAAGATAGAGCCAGAAGAGCCACGAATGGGGTGACACGCGACAATGCCTCGCCACATGGCTCAGCATTGAGCCATAGCATAAATGTTGATGGCTTCCACCCATCCTCTCCGCATTTACAATGGTAGATGGCCATTACATCCACTATACGGAGGAGGGACTCCTCCCTCACGTGAAAACTCTCGCTCATACCGCACTCAACATGACAGGGTTTATGGATAGCCAGGAGAATCCATCATTTGGTAATTTGAAGCTTAGAGCACCTGGACAGAGTTGGTTCGCTCTCATTTTCGACCTCCCTATCGGTTGGGAGCTCTGGTGTAGCTCTGGTTCCTTATCGTCTTGGTTCGCTTTCGTTTCGTTGCATTCTCTCTGCATTTTTATCCATTGGTCAGCAACAATGACCAACAAGTGAGGTAGGCCTCGTCGTGGCTCGGCCTGGTACACCAACAAAGAGCAAAGGAAAAGGAGGAAGAACCCGGAGCACACTCTGTCGATGGCAAATTCCATTCTCTGGAAGAGGGCACGCGCTGACCAATTGGCTCTGCATGCCATTATTGCTGAGACTGGAACAGAGCGCAACAGTCATACCATGGAAATTGAGCCTGGAAGCAGTCTAGAGGGAGGTGTCGCGGACGAGTCTCCAACTTTCTATGTTGAAGAAACATCATTCCTAGAGGAATTAGTGACCACCTGGAACCCCAAGCCATGGCGCCAGACTTACAGGATGGTAGCGGTCCTAAAGATGAGACAGCTGTCGAATTCCCTGTGTGTATCGTTGAAGAGATACCATGGACGGGTGACTACAGCCCCACCAGCCATGCTGAGCAGGTAAAGATCAAGGAAGAGGCTCAGGACAAGGATTACACCGAAGGGAAAATGGGCAAGACCAAACTAGGGATGAAGGAGGAAGCGGCCGGTGCAGAACTGACTGAGAACGAGGCCAGAGCTAGGATGAACGTGGAAGTGGGGAACAAAATCTTCGACGATGCAGGTNAAACAGTTTGTGTAAAGTTTGATGGTAATTATCCCATGAAAAGAATAGAAGAAAATCTATTAAAACTTCAAAAAGAGGTTGAAGAGGGTTTATATAAATATAGAAGTGATCATTATTATATAGACTATAACTATCTTTCGGATAAAACTAAGAAGTTTCTTAGGAGGAGTCTATTGAGCAATCAACACACCCTCAGAAAAAGTTCTATGACTCTTCTTCTTTTTTGGGTACCACTCAATCTTTTGCATCGACTGTCTTCACGTCAGTTATGAAACTGATACCTTCACTTAATCTTATACGTTTCCTGATTGAATTAATTAAAGTTTATTTGAACTTGTAACGAAGATTCATATTAACCATATAGAGGACTTGACAACCACTCAAGGAATCGGTGACCCAGAAGTTTCCCCAATTCGCTTCAAAGGTTTGGCATCGGTAAAAGTTGTAAGATGGCGAAAATAGTTTGGAAAGTCAAAACAGTCGAGTATTGACCTTCATCGGCATCGACTGATGAAAACATTTCTTTCCTATGAACAGTCCCAGGAAGGATTTCATCAAAGACCGATCCATTCGGTTTCGGCAGAAAAGTGTAATAGTAAGCACCGCACAGAGGTAAGGAGTAAACATCGCCGACCACTGACGCTCGAAAAAAAATTCAACGATAAAGGCCCATAAAGTGAAGGCCCACCGAGAAGTGGCATACTCATTTTTCCCCTGATTAACAACCCCAATATCATCAGTGTCGGAGGTTCTATCAAGAGAATATCAATATAAGTATGCACTCAGATAGTATCCAATCCCCGACCCCTACGTCGGGCTGATGTGACGCGACGAGACATTTTACCTCCGTATGTTTCAGATACGCCACATTCAAAGATGGTATTTAATTCATAGATCATGCATTAGTTACTAATTCATGCACAAATAAAAAAGGAACTATTGAACTCGCCGATACAATGCATCCTCCTCCGCGCCTCCATCGTCGACCAGTTAAGGTTTATCTATAGAATTTTGAGGGTAATTTATTTTGAATTTACATTTATTACTCGTATTAACTGGTTGATATGACTGGTAGTACATATCCAGTTATATCATGTTCAATTCATTGTGCATGGTGCCATTCTACACAACAACAAATTCAGAATAAACAGAAGAGTGAAACCAACAACCCGGAAGAAACACCCAAAATTTAGTGAGTATTAAGAAATTATCTTAGCAAGCATTACAGGTATGTATCCACTAATGGTTTTCATACATTCCATTGTTATATCTCTGCACCCAACGCGACTTTGTACACATGTTCAAAAGGCATTTTAAATTGCAGGAACAATGCCTCCGAAGAAGACTTCCACCAGGAAATCACCGAGATCCCCTAAGCTGCAAGAACCATATGTAGGAGAAGGATCCTCCCCAGCAGTTGCAAGACAATTAGAATTCACTCCCAAACCAATGTCTGTCATTAAGACAATCACCAAGTAGCTCTTTTTCCATCCCCCAGCTTTCGGAGACACGGAGGTAAGTATTGGAGCCAAGATGGCATTTCCTCGTTGGGAAGAAGTTTTCAAGAAAATCAATAAAGAAGAACCCCTCAAATATACCCCGCATAGCGATCCTGATACAAGGAAGCTTGACGACGAGGTCCTCCCTGACATTCACAAGGCTTATCTGCACATGGTGGCAGTTTAGTCTTTGGTCTTTCCTTGCATTGAGCTCCTGAAGTGGATCATTGACCACGCTGACGCCCAAAAATGTTTGATTAATGATGATAATGACGAATGCGTCATGGTATTCCTACCATCAGAGGTTCAAAGTTACTATAAACTCATATATTCTGAGTTAAAACTGAGCACTGAATTCGTCCTGAGTTTCTATACGTCACACGATACCAACAAAATCATGGAATCTTGGTGGAGAGAAGATAAAAAATTCATGAACCGGACTATTGGATGGTACCCAACAACCAATCTCATGGAACCATACATATATCTCATGGCTCTACTCTACAGGTTACATGGGGAGAAATATTTCTCCCGATTTTCAGAGGCTTGGATGCCTCTAGCTTTTACAGTCACCATTTCAGGCACAATATTCAATTGGGGTGCCATCATCTCCAAATAGTTGAGCACCTGCATAAGACAGGCTCAGGTGTCGAAGGAGGGAGATACCCCCGCCTTCTACATGGCCTCGTATCTACTGGACGTCATCAGCGCCAGGATTACTTTCGTTGGGATGAACCTGAATTGGCACTCTTCATATCTCGTGGTCCATGTATACTTCAGCATCCTATAGGAAAATAGGTAAAATAAATCCTATGTTGTTATATGTGATCAATTTATTGCATGCATTTACTTCTATCTCTTCAGGAAAGAATTCCCTAGATTGTTAGATGAAGCAAAGAAAGTTATAGCCAAAATTGGCCACTTGTATTTAGATGAACGAGAAACCTACATCAGGGTTTTGGGTGCCACAGGGGCACCCCACTTATTACCCATTTATGTTCCTGACCGACTAGTGTTAAGGGAAATTTGCTATCAAACCATCCTGCAAGGATACAATGCAACTTTAGTAAAAGACAAGCGATCTTTCATACCGTATGGGTTTCATATCGGCTTCTGCATGGTCAAAGATACCACACATGCTAAACAACTCAGGCTAGTTCAATTGGAATTTTAGTTCCAAACTGGCCAATTCCGCAAACATGATCCCAAGGGATTGGTTCTACAACACGCGTCACAGGTATCATCCTTTTGGACCTATGCCCATGACTAGTTTGAGGATGAAATTTTTATTGAGAACGCTCAAGACTGGAATGTGGTGGCATCTAGGAAAGTTGATCCTAGAGGAACTAGGTATAGAGCTATGAGCTACGAAGAACAAAAAACTTTTTTTGAACAGACAGTTCAAGAGATCGGCAGGACCCATCAAGAAGTAGTAGCATATGAATTGGATGAAAGAATAAGTGATCCCCAAGGAGACATTGAAGCCGTGGGAGTCAACCAAAAATCCCCTAAAGTTCAAACTACACCGGAGATACCAGAACTCTTGTACCAACAAAGTCAGTTTCTAATGAGACGAATGTAGGATAACCTGCACCTTACCGTAAGTCTTGTGATTTCAAATACCGTCGAAAGTGTCCTGAAAGAGTCAATTGGCCCCGGCTCCTTAAATCCAGATAACACCAATGGCTCAAATAACCCTGGATCCCCATGGTGTCGGTCAACTCCCCGGAAGGTGAAATAATTCCTACAGAGACAGGCTGGCTATCGATAGAAACACAAGCGCCTAATCCTCTGAGAAAAATTATACAGGTATACAATGATTAAGAAAGTACAAATCCATCTCATGGATCCCCGGTACATGTCCAAGAGAAGGAAATCCCTAAGAAAACCGCTTCCCCTGAGCCTGAGGCCCAAGACAAGTAGGTCTTACAAAAGGAAACAGGGTCTGAATGTGGCCTTGACACAAAAGAGTCCGACAAATAGGAAACATAAGTAGGTCTGAGTGATGAACCTCCACAAAAGGAAATCGACAGTTCTACAGCCGAAGAGAAAGTAAGAAATGAGTCTGTACCCAATGCCTCCATTTTGCCCAATATTCAAAACCCCGACGAGTGACCAGTAGAGGTTGAATCTACAAAATAGAGAGAAGAAGTTCAAGAGCCCACTCCTGAAAAAATATACACCGCGGGTAGCCTGAGAAACAACATCACATGGGGAGATCAATAGATACCAGAACCGGTAGACAAAGTAGCAGACATCTATGCGATCTCCTACGATCAAAAGAGGAAGGCCATCGTTCAAAGTACCACAAAAATGTGAAGGATAACTTTGGATCAATCCATCATGGTTACCACAGAAGATAACTTAATTAGAACTGTAGACACTCGCACGTCCGAACTGATTGGCGTAGGAAAATCCCTCTCAGATGTAGCTCAAGATAGAGCCAGAAGAGCCACGAATGGGGTGACACGCGACAATGCCTCGCCACATGGCTCAGCATTGAGCCATAGCATAAATGTTGATGGCTTCCACCCATCCTCTCCGCATTTACAATGGTAGATGGCCATTACATCCACTATACGGAGGAGGGACTCCTCCCTCACGTGAAAACTCTCGCTCATACCGCACTCAACATGACAGGGTTTATGGATAGCCAGGAGAATCCATCATTTGGTAATTTGAAGCTTAGAGCACCTGGACAGAGTTGGTTCGCTCTCATTTTCGACCTCCCTATCGGTTGGGAGCTCTGGTGTAGCTCTGGTTCCTTATCGTCTTGGTTCGCTTTCGTTTCGTTGCATTCTCTCTGCATTTTTATCCATTGGTCAGCAACAATGACCAACAAGTGAGGTAGGCCTCGTCGTGGCTCGGCCTGGTACACCAACAAAGAGCAAAGGAAAAGGAGGAAGAACCCGGAGCACACTCTGTCGATGGCAAATTCCATTCTCTGGAAGAGGGCACGCGCTGACCAATTGGCTCTGCATGCCATTATTGCTGAGACTGGAACAGAGCGCAACAGTCATACCATGGAAATTGAGCCTGGAAGCAGTCTAGAGGGAGGTGTCGCGGACGAGTCTCCAACTTTCTATGTTGAAGAAACATCATTCCTAGAGGAATTAGTGACCACCTGGAACCCCAAGCCATGGCGCCAGACTTACAGGATGGTAGCGGTCCTAAAGATGAGACAGCTGTCGAATTCCCTGTGTGTATCGTTGAAGAGATACCATGGACGGGTGACTACAGCCCCACCAGCCATGCTGAGCAGGTAAAGATCAAGGAAGAGGCTCAGGACAAGGATTACACCGAAGGGAAAATGGGCAAGACCAAACTAGGGATGAAGGAGGAAGCGGCCGGTGCAGAACTGACTGAGAACGAGGCCAGAGCTAGGATGAACGTGGAAGTGGGGAACAAAATCTTCGACGATGCAGGTAATCATGACTTGCATGGTCCTTTCCTCTGTGCAGAGCATCTGGCTCTGGTGTTTGAACTCTGAGGCCACATGGCATACCAGGAGCACAAAGCCCTTCTCATGGGATAACGTCTAGACTTTCTCCTTGATGCATACTCCAACGCTCCAGCAAAGAGGAAATGTCCATTATGTGTGCAACCATTCTCTATCCCAGCCAGGTCCACGTGGCAGACAGGCAAGGGCAACAGGTCACCGGGTATCTAGGTTCTCCTTTTCTAGTTTGCTTTATGTTTAATCATGTTGTTGCTACATGTAAACTTGACTTATGGCCATCTATCCTGGTTTCCTTCAGGTAGGATAGAGGGTAAAACAATTTTCCAAACTATGCTGGTTTTCGGTAAAACGACAACATTTTTGGTGGCTCAGAACTATATCTCTATGTATTTTGTCAATGTTTCTCTAATAATTTAATATAGCAGGT
>JZKD02S1581685.1:0-45562 GCA_000966675.3 Picea glauca | reverse complement strand
GATCAATGGAGAGCTTCTTGTGAGAATATCTTTTGGAGTATTGATGGAGAGCTTCTTGTGAGAGATTCTTGAGCATTTTTGGTGTGGAACACTTGAGAATATTGAATATATATAGCTGACTGAGGTAACCAAAGGATATCTAAGACAAATTTCATAGGGAAGGTGAAGAAAAGAGGGCCGGAATTCAATGGAGGATAAATTCTTTTCAAAATGATTTCTAAGGTATGTTATTTACAGGTCATCTCACCATTTCCTCAATAAATTTTTTTATATAATTATTCAGACCATGAGATTGATATTACATTGAGGAAACATATCCAAGTATCTGTGGTAAAAAATTCATCTTATGGGTCTTTGTATTTTTGGAGAAACACTCTGTGGAAAATAGGGTTTGTGGCTAGTTCGGAAACTAGTCTAAAACAAGTGTTTCGGGTAAAAACGTCATAACTTTTTCATAATAGATATAAATTAAGTGATACCAATTGTGTTGGTTATATTACAGTCTGTAGCATTTTTTTTAATAGTTTCAGTTTGATTCAATAAATATTCCATGTGGGGCACACTCTACAAGGTCGCTCTCTAGAATAAGCCAGAATTCAACAAGGTGTGCCATTTTTTCTATAACTCATTTTTTGAGAGGTTCCAAGTAGTGAAACTTGGAGGAATTTCATAAAACACACTAAATAAAATTGTGTATCAGTTTCATATCTTTATTCATTACAGGTACAAATTTATGATTATTGCAAGTTAGGGTTGTTGACTAATCCAAAACTAGTCATGGTTGAGACAAGTAGTTGATGAGTTGGCACATACATGAGGTGTATAGTTGATGATGTTGGTACATATNCATACATCTTGTGTTCTTTGTGTTCCTTGTGGTGATGACTTGTTGATGATATATTGTTGATATATGTTGTTGATATGTGTTGACATTTAACTGGTTATAAATGACAGAAATGAGTAATAAGTTAATGGTGATTGTTAACTAAGGAGTTTTGGGAAAAAGAGCCCTACACTATTCACCGCCCCCCCCAGTAGTGTAGTTGGTGTGTCCAACAGTTTGAAAATTTGATCATTTTCATGAATGACTTTAGATTCTTTATTTTTTTTCAAAGATGAGAAAGAATATATTTTTTCATTGTTAATGTTAGAAATTTAGTTTTTGGAATTGCATGCAATCACAAATTTCACATACATGAGTTGTTGTGTCTTCAATTACCTCTAAATATGCTTCAATTTCTCTTTTGTCTTTTGCATACATTTGTTTTTTCAAATGTATTGATGCACCTTGACTTCGTACTCTTTACTTCTAGCGATGAAACCTTACAAAATACTTTTTCAAGAGTTTACATATGTGATTTATATAATTGTGCTTACAACATGTTGAATCCAATTGAATTATTTAATTTGCTCTCTCTCTTTTCTTTTGTCCCTTTTTCTCATAGTTGTTTTCTTACAAAATGTTTTTTGGCTTATAGTTATACTTTTTCCTTAACTATAGAAGTGATAGCATTTTTTTCCTAGTGGTTGTATTCTTTAGACCATTGTCTATAGGGATACTAGCTTTCTTTTGTTCTAGTTCAATGCCACACTTACTACTTTCAATTGATTGAAGTAACTAGCCCCTTTCTAATTCAATCAAAGCAATGATTGGAAATGTGTATGCAAGGAACATAGACAAAACTCAAGAAGATATTTTATTTTCAATGAAGCATGAGTTTAATAGAATTTGAAGATAATAGTTTGTGATTTTGTATTCCAGACATAAATGTTGATGTCAAGTAGCTCACATGACCATTGTCTTGAAAAATTACTTATTTATTTATTACCATTTTGATACAATATTGACAAATTGATGTGTAAGATTTCCAATCAGCAATAAATTTCTCTTTGCTATTGATATTATTTACAATGTATCTATTCATAAACGTAATTTCTCTAATGTCATGTGCAAGATAAGCATTATAGAAAGTTTGTGAAACTATTTTTCTCAAAGAATGCACATGAAACCATGATGTGAATTTGTGAATCAATGTGAATAATGAGTCATGATGATCTCCAACAATAGCACCAGTCATGCAAAGATGTTGATCTCCACATGATTTCTTAATTGACAACATGTCCACTTTAGCAATTACAAGGATATTTGTACATTCAGATGCACTAAAGATGTTGGTTATAGTTCATGCAATCTATTTTTCTTTAAATGACAACAGTATCTCAAGGTGGCCGCATGTCATATCTTGATCATGGAACAATATCTATATTCATATTCTACCTTATCTCTATTGAAAGAAAGGTATTGTTCTCCTTTTGTAAATGACAAGGTATATAGTGGAATAGACAACCAACTATAAAACCATTTCATACAAAAAATATGACCCATAAACCGAGCTTAGAAGAAATATGTAGATGACAAGTAGAAAGAGACATTCTATGCAAGTATGTCTCGGGACCATTGACATTGCAAAAGATTTCTAGGAAGTAAAAAATAAGGTTTGTTGTCATTAACAAAAGTGTTGCGATATCTTGATGACCTATAAAATCCTGAAAGTGATTCATTATTCATTATATTATCTCAATTGACATGTAAGATAAATGGAGCAACGCTACAAGTGTGTCAAATAGAAAATCACTTGGTTGCACTATAAATTATGTAGGCAAAATAAATTAGACTTAGATAACATGTGATCAATTTCTTGCATATTTGCTAGAGAAATAGAAAATGTTGTTTTATTTTTCAATTTCCCCTTGAAACCATGCAACAAACACATGTCTTTGAAAATCTATGTCTATTATATTGATCAATTTATCTACATGTTAAGATGGAAATAACAACATCATCCCACGTTGAACATAGATTTTGCAATTGCAGGTGTAGAAAAAGTACATTTTTTGTGATCGACAAAAAATAGCATAGGATAACTAAATTCAAAGGAACATAGTCTACAATAAGTTCTTTGTTGCAATATAAATAATTACACATAATCGGATGTTTCATTTGATTCATCAGAAAAGATTCTTTGAATGATGAAGAGATATGTAAATATAGTAAATGGAACTTTGCACTCTAAATAGATAGAAACCTCCAAAACAAATTCACATGTCATCTATATATGTTGAAAAAGGATCACAGATAATCATAGATAAAACTTGTTGCATCCAAGTAGACTTGTTAGATAGGGAAATTGTACAATCTAGAAATAGATGTTGCATGCTGAAAACAATGTGTTGCTTACAAATGAAAAAATTTCATATAATCCATAAATGGGAGAGATCAAAAAATCAAAGAAAGAACAAAAGAACTATAAGCAAAGTTGATATTGAATAAATCAAGTCGTTTTAATACTAATGAGGAGAATGAGATTTCATAAAGCAAATTCAAACTAGACATGTAGAAAATGAGACTATTGTAAACCAAGAAGAACAATAATAACATGCAATTGCAAAAAAAATGGAAACAAGGTACATAAAGATAATATGCTCATAGGCAAAAGAGAATATAGATAACTATCTTTTTGTGAATGCAAATTTGACATGTGTCTTTTGATGTTCATAACAACATTCAACAAGATATGTGTATCATCATGATAGATGAGTTATTAATTATTTATTTGCATATTTATGTTTATGATTGCACTTAGAACTAAAATACTAGGTCTTTAGTAGAACAAACTATGTTATCACAATTTACATTTTGCAATTGAGTATTTCAAAGAGAATTTTGCAAAGGAGTATTTCAAAGAGCATGTTTCCTTTCCAAAGACTTTGAGATAGACACAAATCCAAACCTTTTATGAGAAAGGATATTTTTCTTTTATACAAACAACATGTCTTGGTCTCTACTATAGGGTATTATGCAAGTATTTCAGAAAAGCAGCAAAGCGCCTAGCAACAATACCAAGGAATTAGTGTGGGAAAGACATTTATTTAGTAGATTTCATAAATAGAGGTTTCTCTTATGCTCAAGAGTGTAAATGAAAGGAAATTCTAGTTGGATCCATACATCAAACAAAGATATAGAGTAGAAATTAGAATAGTTATATGGTAAAAAATATATAGAACTAACCAACAACTAAAATTCATTTGTATACAATATCTACAATTTACAAAATGTAAATTTCAATTGAAGATTTTACAAAGAAAGAAATATTTGGAGGAGATTTTTTCCTTTTTAGTAATTTCCGTAGTAAGACAAATGAAAATGTTATTATTGTGAAGAAAATTTTTCTTTTATACAAATAGAAATGTATGCTTTCTAGCACAATGCACTATGCATGCATCTCATAAGTGCACACAAAATTAAGACCCGTCAATAAATGCATGAGCCTAGATGGAAAACAACCTACTTATATTCATTTAACAATCAAAACTATAGGGAAACGGTTACTAGACATCCAAGGTAAAAAAACTATCTTAAGCTAACTAGATAGTCAAATTTATGTATACAATATCCAAAATTCTTGAAACACTAATTTCAATTTTTTTTCTCTAATCTAGAAAGAAATGAATCTTTGGACCATGATTTTGGCTTTCCAAGTATCTTGAGAAAAATATAATGTCAATGATCTTATCATAAAAGAAATTTTGTTGTTATACAACTAGGAGTTGTAGTCTCCACTAAAGGCTACTATCCATGCATGTAAAAAAAAAAAATAGGAGAAATAAGCCATTAACTAATCTTCAAAAGAGCTCTATTATGTATCATAGTGAGCACTATTATCATTGGGAAAGAAAATGGAAAATAGTGATTCAATTTATATTAATTCTATATAGGAAGATTAGACAAAAATAGACATAATTATAACATCAATGAGCTATGTATTTTCAGAATGTAGCTATCTTGTTAACTAGAAAACTCAATGTTTATTCTTTGACTAGCATGATTATTTTATACAAAATAATGCAATTTTTCTTTTACAAATTATTTGTAAACTGTGGTGGATATTCCATTGGAACCGTTTGTCACAAAAGATCTTGTATTATACTAAAATATTTTAATATGAAAGTTTATTTCCTTAGATCTCATATTTGTTAGCACTAGCTTATTGCTCAAGTTTATGAAAATAACTAAAATATGAAAGTGAAAGAACAAGTAGATAAATACACCATCCAAAAAAATAAACACAAGACGTATCCTAGGAAACCCAAAACAAGAGAAAACTGGAAGGTGAGGCATATTCCAATAGAATAGTTTGTCACAACATATCTTGTATTACATACTTCTCTACAACTTCACCACTTGGTTTCCCTCTCTTATGGCCTATGGTATCTAGGTATTGTTCTTGCACACATGCCTCATCAATGATCCTTAGTTTGAAGATCAACACTTTGTTTAGTAAATGACTGTGTAGACCCTCAGATACTTGAGGAATATGTTTGGGTTCTTAGGAGAGATACCCAACATGATCACCATTTTCTTAAATTCAGTGGTGTACTCTTGCACACTCTACCCTTGCCTCTACCTGAAGTGATGCCAATCAATCCACTAGTCTCTACAAATACAATAGGGTAAAATTGGTACTTGATGAAGGTTTTAAATTTCTCCCACTTAGTTATTAGTGGACCACCCTCTAACCTAAGTGCATATGTGTGGATTTCCCACTAGGTTATTGCATGTACCTCTAGTTTCAGTCAGGAAAATGAAATATTCTTCTCTTCATCTATATTATGGACACTAAAATACACTTCTAACTATTGCAACTTATGATTCAACTTGAGGACATAGATATCACCTTTATAGATTTTGATGTCCAATTTTATTTCCATTTTAAATAGAGGTTGCAAGGGAGTGATAGAACTAGAACTTGGTTTCTCTTTATAAAAATATTTTTTTGACTCCTTTTATTCTTCTTCACTATCTCTTGGTTTCTCACCTGATTCAACTTCTAAGTTAGAACCACCAACCTTCCTGAAAGGTATCAACTTGTTTTCTATATTCTCCATGAGTAGTGCCATGTTGTGATAGATATCAGTGATATTCTCTTCCATCCACAAAAATATCTCTTCTTATGCATCTTGAGGGTTGTTATGACTGTACTCATTTGTCGTGGCGAGGGTTCTGCGACTTCCTTCTTAAGACAATTATTGGATCCTAGAACTTCCCTCAAATACCCCAAAGAAAATTTCTCTAATACCAATATGATTTGTAAAATATTCCACTATAATAGTTCATCATATCAGATCTTGTATTATACTGAAATATTTTATTATGTGGGCTTATTTCCATAGATCTCAAATTTGTTAGCACTAGCTTATTTCTTAATTTTATGAAAATAAGTGAAATATGAAAGTGAAAGAGAAATCAAATGAACACACCATCCACACAAATAAACACAATATGTAACCTAGGAAACCCAAAATGGGAGAAAACCTATCTAGAAGGTGATGCCTACTCTTTCATCTCTTTTCTTCAGTTATGAAAATGCAAATACAAAGAAAGGGGCACTCACTATGGAGTTTCATTTGACATTGTGGAAAGAATGGCACTACATAATATTCTTCATCCTTTTTTTTTCTCTCAAATACCACCCTTAGATGATTTTTTCAACTATGGAACAAGTACAATACTAAAGAATGGAACCCGTTACCCTCCTAGCACCCAGTATTTAACATAGACCAATAGTCGTCTAGGTTTAGGGTTTTTTCATGTCTCAACCCTCAATTAGTGTTATGTTTTGGACCTTCTAGAATCTTCTTTAAATTCCACACGTGTCTAACCACACATGTGTGAGTAATGGGGGCTAATGTGGCATCAACTTGGTACCATGGTGGTCAACAAGGTAAGTTAACTTGCGGGAGGCATAAATTCTACATACGATCTCTAACTGAGGTAATTTTCACAACAATGGAAAGGTATCAGTGTGTAGAATAATATCAAGGGGCTAGGAGCTATGCTCACAAAGTTTTGACCCCAAAAAGTATCATTTGATGCCTCAAAATGGCTTTGGAAGGTTTTGAACCCCAACTTTCCAAATTGAGACCTACCACTAAAATGGGTCCTACAAGTCAATTCCTCCAATTTTTCCACCCAGAAAGTACCAATATAGATGAAAAATTATATATTGATCCATTCTAGAAAACAAAGGAAATTATTTCCTTGTATTACTAGGACCTTTGTTATCTACCACAAGGAACAACACATGCAATGGATAACAACAAACAACAATAATATTTATCAAACACTATGAACAATATATCTATTATATATCATAATGAGCACTATTATCAATAAGAAATACTTGTAGAAACAAGAATCCAATTTCCCGAGGATATCCTTATGAAAGTTTGCAAGTTGAACTTGTAATTTCGTACAAGGTATCCAAATGGACTTGCAAATAATATCTAAAGTTCATAAAATTTCAAATTCAATTTCCATTCAAGATTCGATAAAAGAAAAATAAATTTTTGAAAGATGGTTTTATCTCTCTAAGCATATTGAGACAAAGACAAATGCCAATCCTCTTATGACAAAAATAATTATGTTCGTATACAATTACAAAATATCAATTAATGTGGGAAATATCACTATTAAAAACATCCCATAAGCTATTTGTATAAAACTTGCTACTATGCCTAACAACCTATATGGATCACAAGTTACATCTATTCATATAACAAAGAAAACAATAGAGTATAGTTGTTTAGTCTTCTATGATAAATGATATATAAAAATGTGAAACTACTAAAATTGACCTAAACATTGTATCTAAATTTCACAAAACATCAAATCCAATTCCCACTCAAGATTCTACAAAGAAATATATATTTTCCGGAGGAAACTTCCTTTCTAGCAACCTTCAAAAAAAGATAAATGCTAAACCTATCACTAGAAAATCAATATTTTCTCTTATACATATAGGACTTTCCATCTCTACTACAAGGCACCATGTACATATCTAACAAGAACACATACCAATAATGCTCATTCACTAATGTAGAGAAGATAAAATGATGAAGAGGTGGCATCACAACATTTGGTCTCTAAAAATGGGAGTTTTTCTGTTATACAAATGGCTCTTTTGATGCCCACTAAAATGAACCATGCATAAATTGCACAAGAGTAGATAGAAACAACACCCATCAACAAATGCAAAAAAGACAACATAGCAATAAAACCTAGAAAAGGAAAGATGGAATCGATATCGATCAAACACTGTAGGAAATATATTTAGTATCTATTGTAATAAGAACCATTATCATTAAGAAAAGGTGCATAAACAATAATTCAATTTATGCATCATCGCATACAAAGATTTGCAACCCAAATTGGATTTTTATACCTACTAGCAAAATCTTTTTAGATACAATATCTAAAACCCCAGAAAAATGACCAAATGGTATTTTAATTAGTTGATAGCTTGATTTGTTTTTAGTGATCTAAGGAAATGGTTTCATTTGAACATGCATGTATAGAATCCTTTGATGAATCGAATTTCTGAAAACAATGTAGCTATTTTTGATCGATATATTTCATTTAATGAAGTTTTTTGATCCATTGGAAACACTTGCTCATCTAACAAATATTCCATGGTCAAGTTTTGGAGATTTTGTGTTTAACGAGTTTCTATTAGTGGCATGGTTGCATCCTTATTTTATTAGTTTACATAAGGATTTCATTGTCAAGTCTTGGAATTTTGTGATGCAAACGCGACTGCCCGCATGTCTGACCCTGCGACCTCTCGGTCTAGGATCATTCTCAGGAGCCGAATTGGCTCTTGGATCCTCAGATTCTTTCCACAGGTCCTTTGGTTTCAATTGTAGGCCCTACAAAAAATCTCGTTGGGTGCTTAAACTAAGCCCCTTTCTCCTTTGACTTATACCACGGGCGCTAGCCCTTTTTTATCTCGATAGAATTGTATGTGACTGTGGGATAGAACTAGGCGTTGGTTAAAAAGGTGTTATCAGAGTTTCTCGTTGTCATTTCCTATAACGCGCACTTCTAATTACTCTGAATCATAATCGGTGAAATTTGGTCACGAAGCAATCTAATCGGCACCTGCAGGTCTTATCACGTCCTTCAACTTGCTTTCACCTTTTAGCAGTCATATTTTATTTTTCCACAATCGGACGACTACCGACACTTCCCTTGGATTTGAGGATCAACGGTCCTCGTTATATATGGACTTCCCTAGATCGACGACTCTCGGAGTTTGGGACACTAAAACTCCAACACAATCTGTTCCTCTGAATGACCAAATCCGACCAACGATCTGGATTAGGTCTTGCATGATCTATGGTCCTCACTGACTTGGACCCTAATCTCCAACAACGATTAACTAATCCTCGACCAACTGTCAGGATTAAATCTCTGGGCCACCACACAATGCCCTAATAACGGATCCGATGAGACTTGGATCTCCCTATATCGATGGTTCTTGGCATTCGGGGTCGAAATTCTCCAACGACATGAAAAGACCACAAAATACTCATGTCAATGAATGACTAGGATGAAATCTCCTGATCTAACAACTTTCAGGGATTCAGAGCCTTAAACCTCCTGGCACCCTCAACATCATAAATGAACTATCACGATCTATGGCCAAGATTAATTCAGACTAATGCAAACGGATCTTGATCGTTCGTTCCTTCTAACAAGGATTTATCTTGATCATTGATCTCCCACCTGGAACTCCTGCGATGCTTTCTCTCCTGAGCTTTGGCCCTCTTAAAAGACTATCCTACACACACTTTGTGATGCTCCTCCTCTTAGTAGTTCTACTCCCTCCAAAAAAGGATTTCCTTTTAATATTTAAAGGTTGTGGCCTGTGTCTTCTCTTGAAGGGTCGACTCCTTGACTTCTGTTAGCTTTCTTCGAAACGTTATCCCTTTTGATCTTGGAAATTAAAATAAGTTATCCTACACACTCCTTGTGCTTCTCATGCACTTCATAACTTAGAATTTTATGGGCCTATGTATTCCTTGCATGGGATCTATGCACACGTGCACTATCTCTCCTCAGTTTTTCACTTCAAGGATTTGTCTGTGCAATCCTTGTGCTCACTCTGTGCATACTTTCACTATTTCTCCTGGGTTTTGAAAACCCTTAGACATGGTCCTTAGCACACTCCTTGTGTTGACTTCCTATCCCTTCTGATCTTATGAATGGTTTTGGTGTTCCCACTTGGCACGCTCCTGATTAACTTGAAACTGAATTCTTACAGACTCCTTGCATTGGATTCTTAGAGTTCTTGAATAAATCTGGTGTGCACTCCTTGTACAACCTCCCCTCGAGATTTTAGACTATTGTGAGTGTAGGCACACTCCTTGTGCTTGCTCTGTGTAAACTTGCACTATCCTTTCTGATCTTAATTGGTTATGGTGTGCCCACCTAGCACACTCCTAATATATCTAGAGAGAATAATCCTCATTCTCTCAATGCATTGATCGTCATACAAAAGAGGGGCTTCTCGAGCCTTCCTCCACCTAATTGCATTAAATTACAATTAATTTTCATGAACTCATATCTCACTGGATCTCACTAATATCTATGATCTACTACATCCTTTAAGGTGATTTACATGAAGCCTTGTACAAATACAATGGCTCTTCCTTCGTCGAGATTTTCAATATTGATTACATTATTTTGAGATTTTACAAAAAAATGAGAAGGCTAGCGACCTCTCTCCTCGAGATGTGGTCCATCCTTCTGTGATGGTTTCTAACGTGGATGCTGAGAGAGAGTGATGCTCCTGCATCATACTCCTCTGCTGAAAAATCAGGATCTACTCATGACTCCTCTGTTGTTTTTGTTGACATCCTGTAGGGTCCCAAACTTCATTTTGGAGCTCCTCATATGATCCTCTTCCTTTGTGTTGTTGTTTTTGTTGTCCTGTTACTGCAAGTTCTCCTCCTAGTTTCCAAATCTTATGTTGCAGGGCTCCATTTATCTTTCCATTGCAGTCTTCTCTTTTCAGCCTCAACCTGTTGTTGACTATCTCCTTTGTTGATCTCATCATCAACCTCCTTATCTCTTTAATCTCCATGTCCATATTTTCCATGGGCTAGTTCCTCTCCTCTAGTATTCTCTACTATTGTTGCATCTCCTCTTCTTTATCAATCTCCAACTTGACTTGTTGGATGAGCCTCCTCTGGTTCATTACTCTTTCTCCCAGAGCTTCCAATTCTTCATACAGATTGAACGGTATATAATTATGATATCCCATGCCGACTTCATCACTTGTGGAATTGTCTTTCCATTCCACTACAGACTCCAATTCCACAACAATCTTCTCTACACCTTCTCCGTGGAAGACAACTCTCTTGGGTTATTCATCTTCAATTCCTATGAGTTGCTTCTTAGCCATCTCCTATAACAGTTTTACTTTTGTCGGTTCCTCTATTCTTCTATCATCTCCTTTGGATATCCAAGTGGATATCTATGGCCACCCACCTATTCCACAGGCTCAAAAAAAAATTCCCATCTTGGCAGTGTTTTGACAGTTTTTTGGGTTCCAAACTTCTGGGGCTGTTTTGGGGCCCTAAACAATGTTTTTGGGGGATTTTGGGGCCAAGTGATTGTCGAAGGCACTAACCTGGGCTATTCAAAATCGTTCTTCTCGGTTAGACCTTTATAATGGTGTATCGAGCACCCCAAACGGAGATCGTATGCAAACATTACACCCCCGGGAAGTTGATGTATCAACTACCCCCATTGGGGCCCATAAACCTTTTGGTTTTTCATCTTCCAGGTTAGGTTTTTGGATTTTACTTATGTTAAAAAGGCATTTTGAGCCTCATTGTAACAATCATCTTCTTGCGAATGAGAGTATCCATCACATCTCTTCTCAGAGATAAGATGCCACCATTCTAGCAAGTCTTTCACTCTGTACTTTTACAGTCTCTATAGATTTATTTCATTAATAGAAATCACGCATTATTGTATTTCTCTGTTTCTAGCAATATTTGTGTGTAGTTCATTGTAGTATCTCTGCTTTCATTTCATTCTCAAAATAATCTGGATCATTCATCCAGCTGCTCATCATGCTGGAATTATTATACATTGTCTTCTCTATCTACAAAACTTTGTTCTGCAACTCTCCTTGAACATTCTCTTGGCTCATAACTGTGTGGGCCTCCTCCTCTTTCATATATTGAGCAGGTTTCAGTGTCTACTCCTTCTTCTGCACTTGCAGTTACACACAAATTGTCAATTTTTAAAACATTTTTCCCTATGGCCTCTTCCCTGGATGCCTCTTGCATCACCTCCTCATATGAAACACATGCATCGGCCTCTGTTGGGATCCTTGGAAGGAATATGTTGATCCCTCCTATGATCAGACAACAATGTTGATGATCTTCTTCTTCCTTCTTCTCTTTGAGAGTTGAAGTATTGAACTTCTCATCATCTTCATTCATGCAACTTACAACCCTACATGAATCTGCATGCTTATGAAGCTTCTATGTTGCCTCTTCCTCCTTCTCTTCTTTCATCACTCCTTATTGATATGAAATCTTCTTTGATTTCCTGAGACTCTCAAACAATCTCATCTCCTCCTTTCCCTCCTGGCTATCTGATTTTCTTCTTCTTCCCTCCTGTCATCCCTTGAGATCTTTGACTGATCTCTTCTCATTGCCCTATTGGAAATTTACCTTTATTATTTGTGCTTCTGGAAGTTTAAGAGATATTCATCTTATCTCTCTTCCTCCTCATCTCCATCAAGGATTTCTCCTTGTTCATGAAGACAAATGTAACCAAGTCCCTCATCTATTGAGGGCCACTCCTCCTTTGATTTCTTGAGACTTTCTATTTGTCTCAACCATATTATCAACATTTTCCTTTGCCTCTTGACTATCAATTGTTGGATAGGCCACTTTACCTTCTTCTTCATGGGCCATTCATATCTCCAGTTCTCTTTCTCTCCTTGCTACATTTTCTACCATTACAGCATCAATATGTCGAGCTCCTCTCTAGTCTCCTTGAGCTCTTTATCCATCTCCTCTCTATTCGTCTTATTGTGGTTTCCTCTTGAGCCTTGACAATGACCTTCAATGGCCATTTTCTTCTTTCCTTCTATGTGATATACAACTAGCCTCTACTAAGCCTCTCCTTGCTTAGCCTTTGGGTTCACCTGTTGGAACATCCTCTAAGATTTTACACTCCTATTGAGTGTAGGTGCACATATTGCGCTCGCTTCTTCTCTTGAGCACTCCTTTTTATTTGGTTGTTGTATTCCAACTGCTCACTTTAAGAGCTCCATGGGATCTTCTCTTCACCAAGAATAAAACTGGTTCTTTTCTTCATCCCACTTGGTTGTTTACTTTCCTCCTCTACAACTTAGAGAACCAATGACTTCCTCTTGCAGCCCTCATGGTTGTATATTGTTTTTTGCACACTTGCAAACAATCTTCACACAGAGATCTCATGCTCTGTCTTCTCCTTCCTTTACCTACGGTCTGCAGACAAAATCATGCTTGGATACCACCGAATGTAAATGGCCTCCCGACCTGGATCCTTTTCCCTATTGATATTTGAATTGAATCTCAGATCCCTGTTGGATCCTTCTCTTCTCACACATGACCTTTAATTGCTTCTGCACAATTGGGTTAGAAACCCCCGAAACACAGGCTTATTCTTCCTTTTCTTTCTCCTAAGCGCTTAACCTTCCAGCATCCGCGACCAATGGTTGTGATCACAGCTCCCCCTTCAACACAAAGGCATGAACCTTCAAATCCACAAAGGTCCTTTTCCCAATAGAGTGTGCACATGACCATGGGATGGAACCTAACACTTAACCAAAAAGGCGTTATTGACGTCGGGCTATTGGAGTCAATAAACCTCCATGCTCCAATTCCTCTCGAAATCAAACCGACACCTTCGGGTCTTATCTCATCCTTCCACTTTCTTTGACCTTTTAACAATCATATTTTCTTTGTCTTCAATCGGATGGTTGTCGACACTTCCCTTGGCTATGAGGATCAATGGTCCTCATTAGATCTGGACTTCCCCAGATCGATGACTCTCGAAATTTAGGACGCTAAAACTCAAACACAATTTATTACTCTGAATGACTGACTCTGACCAACGGTCTGGGTTAGATATTGCACGATATGTGTTCCTCGTTGACTCATACCCTGATCTCCAACAATGATTCACCTGCCCCTGACCAATGGTCAAGATTAAATCTCTCGTCCACCACACAATTCCCAATTGACAGCTATGATGAGACTTAGATCTCCCCGGATTGATGGTTCTCAGCATCCTAGGTCGAAATACTCCAATGACATGAGAAAACCATGAAATACTCATGACGATGAAAGGCTAGGATGAAATATCACGATCTAATAGCTCTCGGGGATTTAGAGCCTTAAACCTCCAACACCCTCAACATCACGAATGAACTATCCTGATCTAACAAGGATTTATCCCGATCCTTGAGCTCATGCCTGGAACTCCTACGACGCTTTCTCTACTGAGCTTTGTCCCTCTCAAAAGACTTGCCTACACACACTTTGTGGTGCTCCTCCTCTCAACGGCTCTGATCCCTCCAACAAAGGATTTCCTCTTAATATTTAAAGGTTGCGGCCTTTATCTTTTCTTAAAGGGCCGACTCCTTGACCTCTACTTGTGTTCTTCGAAACGCTACTCCTTCTGAGCTTGGAAATTAAAATAAGTTCTCATGTGCACTCCTTGCACTTCTCCTATACTTCAAAACTTAGAATGTTATGGGGCTCTGCACGCCTTGCATGGGCTCTATGAACACTTGCACTATCTCTCCTGAGTCTTAGACTTCAAGGACTCATCTATGCACTCCTTGCACTCAATCTGTGCACACTTGCACTATTTCTTCTAATCTTTGAAAACACTTAGACTTGGTCCTTAGCACATTCCTTGCACTATCTTCCTATCCCTTCTGAGCTTATGGTTGGTTATCGTGTTCACACTTGGCATGCTCCTCCTAAACTCAAAATTGATTTCTTACGCACTCCTTGTGCTAGCTTCACATAGTTATGGAATAACTCTGGTGTGCACTCCTTGCACAAACTCACCTTGAGCTTTTACACTACTATGAGTGTAGGCGTACTCCTTGTTCTCACTCTTGAAAATATTCACTATCCCTTCTGAGCTTAGCTAGTTATGGGGTGCCCACCTAACATGCTCCTTCTGAACTCAAAACTGAGTTCTTGCGCACTCCTTGCGCTGGCTTTCTAGAGTTCTCTAATAACTCTAATGTGCACTCTTTTCACAGTCTTGAGAGCCTAGAACACTCAAAACTCCACACAGACAGGAAATTCTATCTATTCCTACAAAGAGGAATGTTTAGGCAGTCATAGCATTCACAAATATACACAAAGATTCAAAAAACAAACACTCATTCACATAAATAACACACATAGATATTCTTATGCAGGGAAATCTGCTTTTCTATTAAATAAGATTTTTTTTACAATTTTTATGGTGTTTACAAGACTGGACTGCAACAGAGTCTCAATTCTTCTCCTCCTCTCCTAAACTCTCCTAATCTATCTAGAGATAATAATACTCATTCTCTCAATACATTGATCCTCATACAAAAGAGGGGCTTCTCGAGCCTTCCTCCACCTAATTGCATTAAATTACAATTAATTTTCATTAACTCTATATCTCGATGGATCTCACTAAGATCTACAATATACTACAACCTTTAAGGCAATTTACATGCATCCTTGTACAAATACAATTTCTCTTCCTTCCTCGAGCTTTTCAATATTAATTATATTAATTTGAGATTTAACAAAAAAAATGAGAAGGTTGGTGCCCTCTCTCCTCGGGATCTGCTCCATCCTTGTACGATGTTGACGTGGCTTCTAAGCGAGAGCGATGTTCCTGCATAATGTTGTGTTTGACTTGTCTATCTTGGTAGCATGGCCACATGCTTACATGCTTCACCTAGGCATGTCAATAATCCTAGTTCATCCATCTATTCTATTTTTTACTTGTCCTATAGTGCATTAATTGTTGTACTCACTCCTCTACATTGACTTTTGAACGGGGTTATTATTGATTTGAGATGACCTAATATGTTATGGTCATTATTCATCTTATGTATTTTGTTGAGCGATGCCAAAAATAACACAACTACTATCATCTTTCACTCTTGTACAAGGTTGTTTTGGGTTTCAATTGTACTATTATGTTATAGTGGTTAGTTCATATATGATTCATTTGGGATATGGTAGTTATTATGAATTTTAGCATGTCCATGGTTTATCATGTTGATAGAATCGTTGCATCCTTGCTTCATTATTTTATGCTTTAATGTTATTGAGTTTAGGGTGGTCATTGCTTAATTGGTTTATGCATTTCCTACCACATTGATTGTTGTGCTATTGTGGGTTTGAGTTAGTTTTTTTTGTCAATAGGATTATTGTTACCTTCCAACCCTGTGTAGGGTTATTTTGGGACATATAGGTTTCGCACGAAGCAATAAATCTCTCATTGTTCTAGTTGCAACAAAGTGTGAAATTTTTAGAGACATAAGCTTAAGTAGTGTATTTAATGCTACATTAAATCCTACACAAGGTTATTCTAGGTTTGAGTTGTGTTGTTGTGTTGTTGTGGGATGGTGGTTATTAGGCCTTTGGTTTCGATCAAGAAACACCTAAAATAATAGACCATAGGTTTTTTAGAGACCTATGACAAATTATATCTAAAGTTGTCTAGCTACTAGAAATAACCTATATAAAACATCTATAATTTATTCTGATTCCCATTCAAGAGTCTACAAACAAAGAAATCTTTGCAAAAATAAATTTCCTTTATAGTGGCCTTCAAAGAAACATAACTAACGGTGTTATTATTAGAAAGTCAATTTTTCTCTTGGTACATATAGTTAATTTTTATCCATTACAAGGCACCATGCATGCATCCCACAAGAACACATAGCAACTAGATCGTTAAACTAATGCACAGAAGATTATGTGATTAAAACTTTAGAACACAATATTTGGTCTCTATGGAAGGCAATTCTACTAGTGTTCAAAGAGTATTTTGTCATCTCTATTAGAAGGTAGCATGCATACATCGCACAAAAATGCATAAGAGTATCAGGCATCAAACAATGAAAGGAGAATCACATAGAAATAAAAAAAACTTTAAAAGCACAAATTATAGTAAGAACTATCAGAAATTGCAACAAAGGTCTCTATTGTCTATTGTAATAAGCAAATAGTATCAGTAACATAAAGGTGCATAAAAAGAATTCAATTTAAATGGGATCAGAATAGAAACATTTTCAACTTGAACTTCGAATTCATACAAGTTACCCAATTTCACTTATATAAAATATCTAAAGTCAACAAAACAACAAATTAAATTTCTATCCAATATTATGCTAAATAAAAGGGGAAAAAATCCACAAAACATATAATTGGAGAAGAATTTTGCATTTAAGGGATCTTGAAACAATGACAATTGCCAATCCTCTTATTTGAAAATTAAATTTTCTTTTATACATCTCTATTGAGAAGATTTCATAAGCCATTTTTCTAAAATTTGTTGCTATGCCCAAGAGGTTAAATGAAAAAATGTCCACTTATATGCATAAAACAAACAAAATAATAGACCATGGGTTTCTTAGACATCTATGATAAACAATATCTAATATTCACTAGTTAACTAAATTCATCTATATAGAATATCTAAAGTTTGCAAAATTCAATTTCCATTCAAGATTCCACAAGAAAAGGAATCTTTGAAAGAGGAAGTTGGATTTCTAATCAACTTCAAACAAGACAAATGTAAACACCCTTCTCAAGAATGCGATATTTCCCCTATGCAAATAATACATTTGGTCTCCACTACAAAGAATTATGAAAAAAATCTCACAAGACCACATATCAATAACACCTACCAACTAATCTAGCAAAGATCACTATCAAAAAGATTCCATAAGATGTGTATATAGATTATGTTGCTATGTTGCAGAGCATAATAATAACAAAACCCTAATTATATCCATACATTGGATAAAACCATAGAGAAAATTATGTATGCATCTATGATAAACAATATCTACAATTGACTAGATACTCAAATGAACTTACATAAAATATTTAAAGTACATAAAACATCAAACCCAATTTCCATTCAATTTTATACAAAGAAACGAATCTCCTGGAAATGATTCTACCTTTCTAGAGACCTTGACACAAAGACAATTAACAATGTTTTTATTACAAAAGTGATTTTGCTTTTATACAAGCATAATTTTGTTTATTGTCCACAACAACATGCCATTCATACATTTCAGAATAGTAGATGGCAATGACAACCATTAACCAATGAAAAAACATCCCTATCATCTAACATAACAAGTATTATTATCATAATGCATAATGCATTCTTGCATTTTGTTATGAATAGTTGAAATGCTCAAATTGGAAAAAAAAATCATTCAAAGCATATTGCAAAACTGAAAAGAAAATGCTTGCAAAATAAAAACCATGGACTTCAATCTCAATAGCATCTTCACAAAACGGTTTCCAAGATAAAATTGGACTTTTGTAATAGCCAAAAATGGGCCATCCTTTCCTCCCTCAAAAACGAAAGATTTATAGTTTTAAATTCTTTCCATAGCACTAATTTGTTTTCTTATTAGTCCCTGCCCAAGGCAAGCTAGGGACTCTAGCAATCGATACAACGTTGACTTCATATTAGTTTACTGTTTGACTATATATTTTTCTTGAATTGTAATGTTTGGGATAAGAAATTCAAGCTAACTCTATTTTTTTATTTTTTATATAATAGGAAAAACCTATTCTTGATCATCATTGGATAATAATATTGGATGTCTTATTTCAGGCTTCGCTCTTCCCGATGACTTATTTTTCTAGTAATCCTAATGTTTTTCTTCGATTGAATTAAATTCTTATCATAACCTATACATTATCCCTCACTTATAATGATATGGAATTATATTCTTATATAACCTATACTTTCTTACATAACCTATATTGCATCAACTAATGTCTTTAGAAAGAACCACCTATGTCGAAGCTTTAATCTAAATCTGAAAAATGATGTGAGAGCTTTAATCTAATCTAACAAATGATGAATGATAAGTTTGCAGCCACCGCCCATCGCCTCTCCATCGCATAGTCCTTTCTCCATGGCCATAGGAATTTTTCTACATTAGGCCTTCCTCCACAGTGGTTGGGTGCTTCTCCATATATTTTTTATCAAGTTACAATACCGGTTAGCTGAAGACTTTTAATACATATTTAGTTGGTTCAATATATTGTTGGAACCTTCCATACTTGAAATGCTTCCCAAATAGTACATGTTAGCAATGCATTGGTAATTTCATAAAAGTAGATTCAAGTTGCTCAGGATATTTCAAACCCTTTCAGGAGTGCTTCATAGTCTCCCTTGTCCTTTGCACAAACAAATCCGAGTCTAGTTGTGGCATTGGTGCTAGTTCAATCACTAGCTTTGGATTTAGAGAGCTCTGTGCTAGAGACTAGATCTAGCTCACTTGACCTGTTGGGGACTCTGCAATTGCAACTCTGTAAACAAGGTTCTCTCTACATGCTACCTTTTCTTTCAAAATGTCAAAAATATATTGCAAAGTTGAAATGAGAATAAATATGAATCACATTAAAGATCATTTCTGATACTTTTAGGATTTCAGTATGTATTATCCTCTCTTTGCATAATTTGAATAATTTGAGCATAATTTTTTTAGGATTTGAGTATGTATTATCCTCTCTTTGCATAATTTGAATAATTTGAGCGTTATTTTTTTTTTTTTGCATGATACTTTAAAACAAATGCATCCCATCTATAACAGAAAAATTATACATAAAATGTGATACACTAATGTGACAGAAGATTGTTGGAACTGGTCAAAATGTTTAGCAAATAAACCAACATTACTTATATTGAAATTGGAGACACGAAATTAAATAGAAAAACACAAATTTTGGTTACCTCCTGAAGAAGACTAGAAGTCCGGCCCAAATCATTTTGTGCCTTCATTTGTAATTTCGTAGTTAATTCCTCAACATATAGCTTCCTACAAACATTCTATCCATCTATTGAAGGCAATGCTTTTGAAGTTTCAAACTCCTAAAGTCTGAATCCTGAACCCGAACAAGAAAAATCCCTAATGCTTTTGAAGTTGCAAAACCCTATCGACTACTAGATACACTATGAAGAAAAATCCATACATCAACAATTCCAAACTTGTAATCATGTGGTTTGAAGATCCTAGATTAGCGCAATTGGTTAAGACTAAATTGAACCCCAAACACTCCTCCATTGAGAACTGTAAGAAGAGTACCATTATAAAGAGAGAATTGCAATGGGTACCCATGTACCTGTAGTTTTCATCGAAAGATGATCCCAGATGCTCTCTCTGATATTGAAATATTATAATAATAGACATCATCATCCACTATAATACTACAAACATGGATCACACTGCCTATTGTAAGCCTTAAGATTCAAAGTCAAGAATTACAATGAATTTGAAGTGTAAGAATTCAACATAAAAATTTTATGTTCAATAATGCCTTTATTAACGTACAATGAATACTAGTTGTCTTAGATACAAATTAACAACTCAAAAATCCTTAAAACCAACAACTTGAAAGTTCTAGCTCTACCCCAAGTAGGGTACCTTTTGTACGTATCACCTTGGCCCTGAACTCAATTCTATTTCTCTATGTGAACCCAACCATTGTTTGGTATAATAACAATGGCATAGTTGTTGTTTGGCATAATAACAATGACATTGTTTTGGTTGTCCATAATTTTGGTGTTGTTATTAACTTAAATAGGGTCGGGGTGAAGACTAAACTAAAATAGCAGCAGCTCAGGTTGGATAGATCCTCTTGTATCGGATGTTCAAGTGAACCCCATCCCCTAAGTTATCAATGTTTCATTGAGAAAACAATTCAAGGCCCAAAGGGTGCAAAATGAAATTACAAGCTAAAAGGATTACTCATACCCCTATTCCTACGAACTTCTAAATAGATGGGGCTTCGTCAATAGATAATCCTTAATACTATTCCAAAGAATATTGGAATCACTATGTTCGTCCAGGAGTCTTTGCTAGAAAGAGATCCAACATTGCAACCTGATGCTACCACACAACTTCAATATGCACCCAACAAGAGATCCAACATTGCAACTTGATGCTACGATGCAACCTCAATCTACACTATAAATCTCACAGTATCCATCCTTATCCATTAGGCTGGGTGGTTCCTACCAGTGGCTTGGTTGTTTGTCCCTAACCAGAGATTGATTAGAACTCTCAAGGGGTTACCACTTAAGGCTGCTCATATTTATGAGATGGAGCTATCATCGGATATAATATAATCGGGTGGTACACAATAGAAAAGAATAGAAAAAATAATAGAAGTAGCTACCTTCATAGATAACTAGGAGAAGTAGTTATTATGGGAGAAGAGACTACAAAGCCATAATCAAGGAGTTGCTTATCATTAAAGGAAGGAGTCCTCATCCTCATCCTCTAGGAATTCCATCCCTATGCACCTCCCATAATATTCAATATATGTAGCAGAAACATTGAAAATTAATACATAGCCTCTGGGATTAAAAAAAAACCATGGCATACACTATCCAAATCTCTAATTACGCACTCCCGTAGTCCCTTTCTTCCCATGACCTCAGACTATTCTTCTCATGCCTCCCTCCCTTGAATCTAATTAAAGGATTGGCACTTATATAGGTCGATTTCTTATATACGAGAATTTAGTGGTGTAAGTAATTTGATCCAGTCTACACTGAATATTTTATAATTACCATATGGCACATTGCTTATAGAATATTTTATTTATATGCAATTTAATGTTACATGCTACAAATATTATTAGCTAATGTGTGTTCTCTATAGTGCTTAATAAATCTATTATTTCTTTTATTTCTCATGCACTGTGTTCCTTGTAATATTAGCCTTGTCACATGTTCGTCTTAATAACTTTAGTGCTAACATGTGTTTGTCTTAATAATATTACTTTTTTCCTCGTAATATTAACCTTACCACGTATTCATCTTAATAATATTAATCGCTATCGCGTGTTGGTCTTAATGGTAGTATTTCTACTGCGTGTTCATCTTCATACCTACTACATGTTCCTCTTCATACCTACTAGGTGTTAGTTATTATTTGGTGTGGAGCGATTCACTGGTTGGTCAGATGATTTTTAAGAGCAGGGGCAGGCTTTAATGAAATTGTTTGATGTAAAATTTTCCTTCAGGTTGTATCTTCCCAGGGAGAGGATGAGTTCCAGTGTCCAAACTACACATGAAAAATGCATGTTGATAATCAACAACAAATTCAATAGAGTAAAAGGCATCAGAAACATGTACTTTTTGTTCTTGTTGTTTTATTGTTGTTTATCCGCCTTAGATTCAAATGGAGGGGACCAAGTGATTTATTAGAACATATTTTTATTAAATCTATTATGAGTATGATATAGCAAGCATATCAAACCATATGAATTTTCCCTAGAGCCAAAGATCACCTGCTCTTTTCATCATTCCAATTAACATGTTATTTTATTTCATAACAATGCATTTTTATCTTATTTGTTTGGTTATGTTATTTGATGTCATAACAATGCATTTTTATCTTATTTTTTTGGTTCCATAACAGTGTATGGTTTGGCCAAGTTTGATAAATGATGCTACCATATTTTCAAAGTTTGCAATAAACAATGATATCGTTCGGATGAACGTGGATTGATCATTGGGATGTATTCTTCTTTTTATCTTTATCTACATAAACCCAAGAATTTTGTTGACCCGATAATTGAAATTTGTGGAAGCATCAATTTTGAACTTCTAGATACACACAAGAGACTTCATAATTTGTTTAATATTTGGTGCATGCATACTTACATTACCCAAGTGTTGAGGTCTCATCATGAACCATCTAATTTGAACTTCAAAAAATGGGAGAGAATTTCACTGAGAAAGAGGTGAAAGAGGACATGGCAAGGGTGTTGTCCTCTTGGAAACCTCCCCAGTCTTCCCTTCTTAGTCATTTTTCTTTGCTTATGTCTTTAGATTACAGATACTCCAACGAACCATCATACCATTTTTTCCTATATTTAACTCACAAGATTTCTCTCTCCGTGATGACACAATAAAAATTAGAGAAACTTCCACGATAATTGTTGGTATACTTGTTTAATGACATTGGGTCAAAAATTATTCCATGATATTTCAAATATGTTCACTCGCCCTTTTCAAATATTTAATTACTCACACAAAAGGTTTACATAATTTAACTTGTCTTATATGGACAACAAAAGTAATAACGAAACTTCATGTCCAAAAATAAAATAAAAATGAAATTACAAATCTTTATGGAAGTCAATAAAAGTCTATATGGGTTGTTTACTTTGTAGTATTCTATGTTTTTTCTGTATGCATGCATGGGTGGAACTCTTGCAGTGTTGCACATAGAGAAGTGGTAGGTCTAGGTTGGACTAGACTTGACTTGGTCATTGGATTGATCTGACTATCACTACGGAGAGGGTTTGGCTCTCTCTTTTAGGTAGATCATATTTTAATGTACCCAACCATTCGCAAGCCAGTCTATGCTACTTAAACATGATGCAACACACCCAACCACCAGTAGGCAAGGCACATTGCAATCCCAAGACTTATTTCTCTAAACTTATCTCAAATTCAAAGGAATTCTCATTAATGTTAGAGGCATGAAAATCACATGCATAAGACAAGATCCATGCTACAAAATAAATAAGTAAACAACATGCCATGCACAACAAATAACCAATAGACGGGCATATCAAAATACATATCTCAGAGATAATTAAATACACAGTGGAATAACATTATATAGAAAACACAAAGAGCACTTATCTTTCAAGTAAACATTCACCAACTGGTTGCAGACCAAGGACGTTCCTCCCAAACATAGACAATGTTTCTCATTTACTCTTAACAACAGGTCACCCCTGAGCCAAGGTTATGAATCCACAAGGACGGGTCCTAGGACAAATCTGAAACACACAACAGTTGGCTAACTATCTCCTAGGTTTCAAAACCACACAACAAATCTGAATTTCCATCTCTCTTTCCCCCAGCCTGCATAACCCAAATAAATGAACACCTTTCTCTGCCATGCAGTCCCTCAGGTTGTCCCATTTCTCTCCAAGGCTCCAATGCTACTGATCAGGAAATGTCCCTACTGAAAACTCCAAGGATTCTTAGTTGTGGATAGTTCTATCTGAACTACCATCAATCTCATAACTAACATGCATTTCAACACTCAATCTATCATAGGCCTTTCAACACTCACATCAATCTAAAGTAAATCAACTCTCTTCTTCCTAGTCCCTTAGGTTGTCCATCTCCTTCCAGGGCTCCAGTGCTTCTGGTCAAGAATATCCATGCTGGGACTCTTAGGATTCGTATATGTAAGAAAAATTAACCAAGAGCCACCCAAACAACCATTTGTATATATGCTCAGACCAAGAGCTCACGAATTCATCTCGAGTGAGTGAAGGAAAAGGAAGAACAAGAAGAATAACCAGGGAGAAGAAGACCCAAAATATCCCCCAAGGGATGTTTATATAATTACATGAAGACAAGATCCACATGGCCTCCCTCCCAAGAAGCTCATGTAACCCCTTTTCTCCATGAAATCAATCATGGGTAAATAAAATAATAATGATAAGACTTAGCCCCTCAATCCCCCTCTCTTGTGAAATAATATCCCCCTATCTCTTTTGTCCTTGTTCGTCTTGTATCCATCAGTGTATTTTATTAATGTATATGAAGTATTACATTTCCTAGGCACTTTGGACCCTTTTCAACTTTATCAATTCACCAACCTAAGTCACAATTACATAATACATTCTAGTTCATAAGGGTTAAAACTAGGGTGTTACATCCCCCTCCCCTTATTTTGGCACTGTCCTCTATGCACAACCCCATTCCAATGTTATTAACATTACAAATCTAGGATCTTTGGCCTTAATTCACACAGGAATTCTAGCCAACTCTTATATACATTGACACTCTGGCCTAAAATTCAACATGTATACATAGACATTCTGACCCAAAACATGTATAATGATCTTTAGAATTTATATTTCTGGCAGCAATTCCAACCAACAAGCTCTCCTTCCCTATCATCCCTGCATAACCCAAAGAAATGAACCCTTTTCTTTCCCATGTAGTCCCTCAGGTTGTTCCACTTCTCTCCATGGCTCCAGTGCACTCAACCAGGAATTTTCAGAGTTGTGGCTTCCAGAACTCCAACTGCAACAAGTCCATTGGACTTTCTTCATTCTATGCCTTTGTCATTCAGTTGCTCCAACATCACCTTCTTCTCTTCCCTCATAGTCTAACACTTTTCTAGATCCTCAACATTCATCATTTTCCTACAACATTTCAAATCAATGATCATGTCAATTCACAATTTGTGCATAATTTTTTTTTTTGTTCATAATCTAAGAGTAAATTTTCATAATCCAGTACAATACTTATCTGTGTGGTTCATGGATATGCATCCATATGGATGTCTCGTTAACTTGGATTATTGTTTTATTTGACGTAACCATTATGTGCATGATCCCAATCAATAGTTTAAAATAACTATCAAAGTCTCCTCTTACTCGTGGTCACTCACCTTCCAGGCCCAGGCTCAGACATCCCCTTCTCTGCTATATAGTCGCTCAGGAAATCCATCTTGTCTAACCAAGGATTTCTTGCATAAGAAGATTCCTAGGGACACAGGGTTCTCATGTCACAATAATAGCCCTTTCCATTCTTTCTAGCTAGCATATCCAACATCTCATCTGTATTATACACATACAGTCATCATGAGATATCATTATAACCATTTTCAATCATAAATGTCAAATATCTTTTATACACACACAAAAAAAAATCCAAGCATTAGCTTTCTAATCATAATGTTTGACTCTGCATCTGTAGATATTAGTCTTCCTTATAGGCTTAAATCCCTGCCTTATTCAATACCATCCTACCTTCAATTTTCTCGATTTACATTCAGCCAAAAATAATTGTCAGTAATTTATTAAATTATAATTCCCAAAACTGTTTTATATAGGAAAAAATAAAATTTCCAAACATGAGATACTGCTCATAATAATTGGTTCTTGCATCAATAGGCATTGGTCTTATTTATGGTCTTACAACACTGCTATATCCAAGACCCTTTATTCCTGCAATTTCAACATTCCTTGGCCAAACAAATTGTCAATATCTCATTTACAAGATATATATTTTTTCATGGTAACGATTCAAAACAACATCACAAAGTGATCTCATAATTGNTCAGGGATTCAGAGCCTTAAACCTCCTGGCACCCTCAACATCATAAATGAACTATCACGATCTATGGCCAAGATTAATTCAGACTAATGCAAACGGATCTTGATCGTTCGTTCCTTCTAACAAGGATTTATCTTGATCATTGATCTCCCACCTGGAACTCCTGCGATGCTTTCTCTCCTGAGCTTTGGCCCTCTTAAAAGACTATCCTACACACACTTTGTGATGCTCCTCCTCTTAGTAGTTCTACTCCCTCCAAAAAAGGATTTCCTTTTAATATTTAAAGGTTGTGGCCTGTGTCTTCTCTTGAAGGGTCGACTCCTTGACTTCTGTTAGCTTTCTTCGAAACGTTATCCCTTTTGATCTTGGAAATTAAAATAAGTTATCCTACACACTCCTTGTGCTTCTCATGCACTTCATAACTTAGAATTTTATGGGCCTATGTATTCCTTGCATGGGATCTATGCACACGTGCACTATCTCTCCTCAGTTTTTCACTTCAAGGATTTGTCTGTGCAATCCTTGTGCTCACTCTGTGCATACTTTCACTATTTCTCCTGGGTTTTGAAAACCCTTAGACATGGTCCTTAGCACACTCCTTGTGTTGACTTCCTATCCCTTCTGATCTTATGAATGGTTTTGGTGTTCCCACTTGGCACGCTCCTGATTAACTTGAAACTGAATTCTTACAGACTCCTTGCATTGGATTCTTAGAGTTCTTGAATAAATCTGGTGTGCACTCCTTGCACAACCTCCCCTTGAGATTTTAGACTATTGTGAGTGTAGGCACACTCCTTGTGCTTGCTCTGTGTAAACTTGCACTATCCTTTCTGATCTTAATTGGTTATGGTGTGCCCACCTAGCACACTCCTCATGAACTCAAAGTTGAGTTCTTGCACACTCCTTGCATTGGATTTCCAGAGTTCTCCAATAATTTTGATGTGCACTCATTGCACAGCCTCGAGAGCCCAAAACACTGAGAAATCCACACAAACAAGGAATTTTATATATTCATGCAAAGAGGAATCTTTAGGCACTCATAGCATTCACAAATATACACAAACATTCAGAAAACAAACACTCATTCACATAAATAAAACAAATAGAGATTCATATGCAGGGAAATCTGTTTTTCTATTAAATCTGAATGCTTTTACTATGTTTACAGTGTTTACAACACTAGACTGCAATGGAGTCTCAATTCTTCTCCTCCTCTACTGAACTCTCCTAATATATCTAGAGAGAATAATCCTCATTCTCTCAATGCATTGTTTGTCATACAAAAGAGGGGCTTCTCGAGCCTTCCTCCACCTAATTGCATTAAATTACAATGAATTTTCATTAACTCATATCTCACTGGATCTCACTAATATCTATGATCTACTACATCCTTTAAGGTGATTTACATGAAGCCTTGTACAAATACAATGGCTCTTCCTTCGTCGAGCTTTTCAATATTGATTACATTATTTTGAGATTTTACAACAAAATGAGAAGGCTAGCGACCTCTCTCCTCGAGATGTGGTCCATCCTTGTGTGATGGTTTCTAACGTGGATGCTGAGAGAGAGTGATGCTCCTGCATCATACTCCTCTGCTGAAAAATCAGGATCTACTCATGACTCCTCTGTTGTTTTTGTTGACATCCTATAGGGTCCCAAACTTCATTTTGGAGCTCCTCATATGATCCTCTTCCTTTGTGTTGTTGTTTTTGTTGTCCTGTTACTGCAAGTTCTCCTCCTAGTTTCCAAATCTTATGTTGCAGGGCTCCATTTATCTTTCCATTGCAGTCTTCTCTTTTCAGCCTCAACCTGTTGTTGACTATCTCCTTTGTTGATCTCATCATCAACCTCCTTATCTCTTTAATCTCCATGTCCATATTTTCCATGGGCTAGTTCCTCTCCTCTAGTATTCTCTACTATTGTTGCATCTCCTCTTCTTTATCAATCTCCAACTTGACTTGTTGGATGAGCCTCCTCTGGTTCATTACTCTTTCTCCCAGAGCTTCCAATTCTTCATACAGATTGAACGGTATATAATTATGATATCCCATGCCGACTTCATCACTTGTGGAATTGTCTTTCCATTCCACTACAGACTCCAATTCCACAACAATCTTCTCTACACCTTCTCCGTGGAAGACAACTCTCTTGGGTTATTCATCTTCAATTCCTATGAGTTGCTTCTTAGCCATCTCCTATAACAGTTTTACTTTTGTCGGTTCCTCTATTCTTCTATCATCTCCTTTGGATATCCAAGTGGATATCTATGGCCACCCACCTATTCCACAGGCTCAAAAAAAAATTCCCATCTTGGCAGTGTTTTGACAGTTTTTTGGGTTCCAAACTTCTGGGGCTGTTTTGGGGCCCTAAACAATGTTTTTGGGGGATTTTGGGGCCAAGTGATTGTCGAAGGCACTAACCTGGGCTATTCAAAATCGTTCTTCTCGGTTAGACCTTTATAATGGTGTATCGAGCACCCCAAACGGAGATCGTATGCAAACATTACACCCCCGGGAAGTTGATGTATCAACTACCCCCATTGGGGCCCATAAACCTTTTGGTTTTTCATCTTCCAGGTTAGGTTTTTGGATTTTACTTATGTTAAAAAGGCATTTTGAGCCTCATTGTAACAATCATCTTCTTGCGAATGAGAGTATCCATCACATCTCTTCTCAGAGATAAGATGCCACCATTCTAGCAAGTCTTTCACTCTGTACTTTTACAGTCTCTATAGATTTATTTCATTAATAGAAATCACGCATTATTGTATTTCTCTGTTTCTAGCAATATTTGTGTGTAGTTCATTGTAGTATCTCTGCTTTCATTTCATTCTCAAAATAATCTGGATCATTCATCCAGCTGCTCATCATGCTGGAATTATTATACATTGTCTTCTCTATCTACAAAACTTTGTTCTGCAACTCTCCTTGAACATTCTCTTGGCTCATAACTGTGTGGGCCTCCTCCTCTTTCATATATTGAGCAGGTTTCAGTGTCTACTCCTTCTTCTGCACTTGCAGTTACACACAAATTGTCAATTTTTAAAACATTTTTCCCTATGGCCTCTTCCCTGGATGCCTCTTGCATCACCTCCTCATATGAAACACATGCATCGGCCTCTGTTGGGATCCTTGGAAGGAATATGTTGATCCCTCCTATGATCAGACAACAATGTTGATGATCTTCTTCTTCCTTCTTCTCTTTGAGAGTTGAAGTATTGAACTTCTCATCATCTTCATTCATGCAACTTACAACCCTACATGAATCTGCATGCTTATGAAGCTTCTATGTTGCCTCTTCCTCCTTCTCTTCTTTCATCACTCCTTATTGATATGAAATCTTCTTTGATTTCCTGAGACTCTCAAACAATCTCATCTCCTCCTTTCCCTCCTGGCTATCTGATTTTCTTCTTCTTCCCTCCTGTCATCCCTTGAGATCTTTGACTGATCTCTTCTCATTGCCCTATTGGAAATTTACCTTTATTATTTGTGCTTCTGGAAGTTTAAGAGATATTCATCTTATCTCTCTTCCTCCTCATCTCCATCAAGGATTTCTCCTTGTTCATGAAGACAAATGTAACCAAGTCCCTCATCTATTGAGGGCCACTCCTCCTTTGATTTCTTGAGACTTTCTATTTGTCTCAACCATATTATCAACATTTTCCTTTGCCTCTTGACTATCAATTGTTGGATAGGCCACTTTACCTTCTTCTTCATGGGCCATTCATATCTCCAGTTCTCTTTCTCTCCTTGCTACATTTTCTACCATTACAGCATCAATATGTCGAGCTCCTCTCTAGTCTCCTTGAGCTCTTTATCCATCTCCTCTCTATTCGTCTTATTGTGGTTTCCTCTTGAGCCTTGACAATGACCTTCAATGGCCATTTTCTTCTTTCCTTCTATGTGATATACAACTAGCCTCTACTAAGCCTCTCCTTGCTTAGCCTTTGGGTTCACCTGTTGGAACATCCTCTAAGATTTTACACTCCTATTGAGTGTAGGTGCACATATTGCGCTCGCTTCTTCTCTTGAGCACTCCTTTTTATTTGGTTGTTGTATTCCAACTGCTCACTTTAAGAGCTCCATGGGATCTTCTCTTCACCAAGAATAAAACTGGTTCTTTTCTTCATCCCACTTGGTTGTTTACTTTCCTCCTCTACAACTTAGAGAACCAATGACTTCCTCTTGCAGCCCTCATGGTTGTATATTGTTTTTTGCACACTTGCAAACAATCTTCACACAGAGATCTCATGCTCTGTCTTCTCCTTCCTTTACCTACGGTCTGCAGACAAAATCATGCTTGGATACCACCGAATGTAAATGGCCTCCCGACCTGGATCCTTTTCCCTATTGATATTTGAATTGAATCTCAGATCCCTGTTGGATCCTTCTCTTCTCACACATGACCTTTAATTGCTTCTGCACAATTGGGTTAGAAACCCCCGAAACACAGGCTTATTCTTCCTTTTCTTTCTCCTAAGCGCTTAACCTTCCAGCATCCGCGACCAATGGTTGTGATCACAGCTCCCCCTTCAACACAAAGGCATGAACCTTCAAATCCACAAAGGTCCTTTTCCCAATAGAGTGTGCACATGACCATGGGATGGAACCTAACACTTAACCAAAAAGGCGTTATTGACGTCGGGCTATTGGAGTCAATAAACCTCCATGCTCCAATTCCTCTCGAAATCAAACCGACACCTTCGGGTCTTATCTCATCCTTCCACTTTCTTTGACCTTTTAACAATCATATTTTCTTTGTCTTCAATCGGATGGTTGTCGACACTTCCCTTGGCTATGAGGATCAATGGTCCTCATTAGATCTGGACTTCCCCAGATCGATGACTCTCGAAATTTAGGACGCTAAAACTCAAACACAATTTATTACTCTGAATGACTGACTCTGACCAACGGTCTGGGTTAGATATTGCACGATATGTGTTCCTCGTTGACTCATACCCTGATCTCCAACAATGATTCACCTGCCCCTGACCAATGGTCAAGATTAAATCTCTCGTCCACCACACAATTCCCAATTGACAGCTATGATGAGACTTAGATCTCCCCGGATTGATGGTTCTCAGCATCCTAGGTCGAAATACTCCAATGACATGAGAAAACCATGAAATACTCATGACGATGAAAGGCTAGGATGAAATATCACGATCTAATAGCTCTCGGGGATTTAGAGCCTTAAACCTCCAACACCCTCAACATCACGAATGAACTATCCTGATCTAACAAGGATTTATCCCGATCCTTGAGCTCATGCCTGGAACTCCTACGACGCTTTCTCTACTGAGCTTTGTCCCTCTCAAAAGACTTGCCTACACACACTTTGTGGTGCTCCTCCTCTCAACGGCTCTGATCCCTCCAACAAAGGATTTCCTCTTAATATTTAAAGGTTGCGGCCTTTATCTTTTCTTAAAGGGCCGACTCCTTGACCTCTACTTGTGTTCTTCGAAACGCTACTCCTTCTGAGCTTGGAAATTAAAATAAGTTCTCATGTGCACTCCTTGCACTTCTCCTATACTTCAAAACTTAGAATGTTATGGGGCTCTGCACGCCTTGCATGGGCTCTATGAACACTTGCACTATCTCTCCTGAGTCTTAGACTTCAAGGACTCATCTATGCACTCCTTGCACTCAATCTGTGCACACTTGCACTATTTCTTCTAATCTTTGAAAACACTTAGACTTGGTCCTTAGCACATTCCTTGCACTATCTTCCTATCCCTTCTGAGCTTATGGTTGGTTATCGTGTTCACACTTGGCATGCTCCTCCTAAACTCAAAATTGATTTCTTACGCACTCCTTGTGCTAGCTTCACATAGTTATGGAATAACTCTGGTGTGCACTCCTTGCACAAACTCACCTTGAGCTTTTACACTACTATGAGTGTAGGCGTACTCCTTGTTCTCACTCTTGAAAATATTCACTATCCCTTCTGAGCTTAGCTAGTTATGGGGTGCCCACCTAACATGCTCCTTCTGAACTCAAAACTGAGTTCTTGCGCACTCCTTGCGCTGGCTTTCTAGAGTTCTCTAATAACTCTAATGTGCACTCTTTTCACAGTCTTGAGAGCCTAGAACACTCAAAACTCCACACAGACAGGAAATTCTATCTATTCCTACAAAGAGGAATGTTTAGGCAGTCATAGCATTCACAAATATACACAAAGATTCAAAAAACAAACACTCATTCACATAAATAACACACATAGATATTCTTATGCAGGGAAATCTGCTTTTCTATTAAATAAGATTTTTTTTACAATTTTTATGGTGTTTACAAGACTGGACTGCAACAGAGTCTCAATTCTTCTCCTCCTCTCCTAAACTCTCCTAATCTATCTAGAGATAATAATACTCATTCTCTCAATACATTGATCCTCATACAAAAGAGGGGCTTCTCGAGCCTTCCTCCACCTAATTGCATTAAATTACAATTAATTTTCATTAACTCTATATCTCGATGGATCTCACTAAGATCTACAATATACTACAACCTTTAAGGCAATTTACATGCATCCTTGTACAAATACAATTTCTCTTCCTTCCTCGAGCTTTTCAATATTAATTATATTAATTTGAGATTTAACAAAAAAAATGAGAAGGTTGGTGCCCTCTCTCCTCGGGATCTGCTCCATCCTTGTACGATGTTGACGTGGCTTCTAAGCGAGAGCGATGTTCCTGCATAATGTTGTGTTTGACTTGTCTATCTTGGTAGCATGGCCACATGCTTACATGCTTCACCTAGGCATGTCAATAATCCTAGTTCATCCATCTATTCTATTTTTTACTTGTCCTATAGTGCATTAATTGTTGTACTCACTCCTCTACATTGACTTTTGAACGGGGTTATTATTGATTTGAGATGACCTAATATGTTATGGTCATTATTCATCTTATGTATTTTGTTGAGCGATGCCAAAAATAACACAACTACTATCATCTTTCACTCTTGTACAAGGTTGTTTTGGGTTTCAATTGTACTATTATGTTATAGTGGTTAGTTCATATATGATTCATTTGGGATATGGTAGTTATTATGAATTTTAGCATGTCCATGGTTTATCATGTTGATAGAATCGTTGCATCCTTGCTTCATTATTTTATGCTTTAATGTTATTGAGTTTAGGGTGGTCATTGCTTAATTGGTTTATGCATTTCCTACCACATTGATTGTTGTGCTATTGTGGGTTTGAGTTAGTTTTTTTTGTCAATAGGATTATTGTTACCTTCCAACCCTGTGTAGGGTTATTTTGGGACATATAGGTTTCGCACGAAGCAATAAATCTCTCATTGTTCTAGTTGCAACAAAGTGTGAAATTTTTAGAGACATAAGCTTAAGTAGTGTATTTAATGCTACATTAAATCCTACACAAGGTTATTCTAGGTTTGAGTTGTGTTGTTGTGTTGTTGTGGGATGGTGGTTATTAGGCCTTTGGTTTCGATCAAGAAACACCTAAAATAATAGACCATAGGTTTTTTAGAGACCTATGACAAATTATATCTAAAGTTGTCTAGCTACTAGAAATAACCTATATAAAACATCTATAATTTATTCTGATTCCCATTCAAGAGTCTACAAACAAAGAAATCTTTGCAAAAATAAATTTCCTTTATAGTGGCCTTCAAAGAAACATAACTAACGGTGTTATTATTAGAAAGTCAATTTTTCTCTTGGTACATATAGTTAATTTTTATCCATTACAAGGCACCATGCATGCATCCCACAAGAACACATAGCAACTAGATCGTTAAACTAATGCACAGAAGATTATGTGATTAAAACTTTAGAACACAATATTTGGTCTCTATGGAAGGCAATTCTACTAGTGTTCAAAGAGTATTTTGTCATCTCTATTAGAAGGTAGCATGCATACATCGCACAAAAATGCATAAGAGTATCAGGCATCAAACAATGAAAGGAGAATCACATAGAAATAAAAAAAACTTTAAAAGCACAAATTATAGTAAGAACTATCAGAAATTGCAACAAAGGTCTCTATTGTCTATTGTAATAAGCAAATAGTATCAGTAACATAAAGGTGCATAAAAAGAATTCAATTTAAATGGGATCAGAATAGAAACATTTTCAACTTGAACTTCGAATTCATACAAGTTACCCAATTTCACTTATATAAAATATCTAAAGTCAACAAAACAACAAATTAAATTTCTATCCAATATTATGCTAAATAAAAGGGGAAAAAATCCACAAAACATATAATTGGAGAAGAATTTTGCATTTAAGGGATCTTGAAACAATGACAATTGCCAATCCTCTTATTTGAAAATTAAATTTTCTTTTATACATCTCTATTGAGAAGATTTCATAAGCCATTTTTCTAAAATTTGTTGCTATGCCCAAGAGGTTAAATGAAAAAATGTCCACTTATATGCATAAAACAAACAAAATAATAGACCATGGGTTTCTTAGACATCTATGATAAACAATATCTAATATTCACTAGTTAACTAAATTCATCTATATAGAATATCTAAAGTTTGCAAAATTCAATTTCCATTCAAGATTCCACAAGAAAAGGAATCTTTGAAAGAGGAAGTTGGATTTCTAATCAACTTCAAACAAGACAAATGTAAACACCCTTCTCAAGAATGCGATATTTCCCCTATGCAAATAATACATTTGGTCTCCACTACAAAGAATTATGAAAAAAATCTCACAAGACCACATATCAATAACACCTACCAACTAATCTAGCAAAGATCACTATCAAAAAGATTCCATAAGATGTGTATATAGATTATGTTGCTATGTTGCAGAGCATAATAATAACAAAACCCTAATTATATCCATACATTGGATAAAACCATAGAGAAAATTATGTATGCATCTATGATAAACAATATCTACAATTGACTAGATACTCAAATGAACTTACATAAAATATTTAAAGTACATAAAACATCAAACCCAATTTCCATTCAATTTTATACAAAGAAACGAATCTCCTGGAAATGATTCTACCTTTCTAGAGACCTTGACACAAAGACAATTAACAATGTTTTTATTACAAAAGTGATTTTGCTTTTATACAAGCATAATTTTGTTTATTGTCCACAACAACATGCCATTCATACATTTCAGAATAGTAGATGGCAATGACAACCATTAACCAATGAAAAAACATCCCTATCATCTAACATAACAAGTATTATTATCATAATGCATAATGCATTCTTGCATTTTGTTATGAATAGTTGAAATGCTCAAATTGGAAAAAAAAATCATTCAAAGCATATTGCAAAACTGAAAAGAAAATGCTTGCAAAATAAAAACCATGGACTTCAATCTCAATAGCATCTTCACAAAACGGTTTCCAAGATAAAATTGGACTTTTGTAATAGCCAAAAATGGGCCATCCTTTCCTCCCTCAAAAACGAAAGATTTATAGTTTTAAATTCTTTCCATAGCACTAATTTGTTTTCTTATTAGTCCCTGCCCAAGGCAAGCTAGGGACTCTAGCAATCGATACAACGTTGACTTCATATTAGTTTACTGTTTGACTATATATTTTTCTTGAATTGTAATGTTTGGGATAAGAAATTCAAGCTAACTCTATTTTTTTATTTTTTATATAATAGGAAAAACCTATTCTTGATCATCATTGGATAATAATATTGGATGTCTTATTTCAGGCTTCGCTCTTCCCGATGACTTATTTTTCTAGTAATCCTAATGTTTTTCTTCGATTGAATTAAATTCTTATCATAACCTATACATTATCCCTCACTTATAATGATATGGAATTATATTCTTATATAACCTATACTTTCTTACATAACCTATATTGCATCAACTAATGTCTTTAGAAAGAACCACCTATGTCGAAGCTTTAATCTAAATCTGAAAAATGATGTGAGAGCTTTAATCTAATCTAACAAATGATGAATGATAAGTTTGCAGCCACCGCCCATCGCCTCTCCATCGCATAGTCCTTTCTCCATGGCCATAGGAATTTTTCTACATTAGGCCTTCCTCCACAGTGGTTGGGTGCTTCTCCATATATTTTTTATCAAGTTACAATACCGGTTAGCTGAAGACTTTTAATACATATTTAGTTGGTTCAATATATTGTTGGAACCTTCCATACTTGAAATGCTTCCCAAATAGTACATGTTAGCAATGCATTGGTAATTTCATAAAAGTAGATTCAAGTTGCTCAGGATATTTCAAACCCTTTCAGGAGTGCTTCATAGTCTCCCTTGTCCTTTGCACAAACAAATCCGAGTCTAGTTGTGGCATTGGTGCTAGTTCAATCACTAGCTTTGGATTTAGAGAGCTCTGTGCTAGAGACTAGATCTAGCTCACTTGACCTGTTGGGGACTCTGCAATTGCAACTCTGTAAACAAGGTTCTCTCTACATGCTACCTTTTCTTTCAAAATGTCAAAAATATATTGCAAAGTTGAAATGAGAATAAATATGAATCACATTAAAGATCATTTCTGATACTTTTAGGATTTCAGTATGTATTATCCTCTCTTTGCATAATTTGAATAATTTGAGCATAATTTTTTTAGGATTTGAGTATGTATTATCCTCTCTTTGCATAATTTGAATAATTTGAGCGTTATTTTTTTTTTTTTGCATGATACTTTAAAACAAATGCATCCCATCTATAACAGAAAAATTATACATAAAATGTGATACACTAATGTGACAGAAGATTGTTGGAACTGGTCAAAATGTTTAGCAAATAAACCAACATTACTTATATTGAAATTGGAGACACGAAATTAAATAGAAAAACACAAATTTTGGTTACCTCCTGAAGAAGACTAGAAGTCCGGCCCAAATCATTTTGTGCCTTCATTTGTAATTTCGTAGTTAATTCCTCAACATATAGCTTCCTACAAACATTCTATCCATCTATTGAAGGCAATGCTTTTGAAGTTTCAAACTCCTAAAGTCTGAATCCTGAACCCGAACAAGAAAAATCCCTAATGCTTTTGAAGTTGCAAAACCCTATCGACTACTAGATACACTATGAAGAAAAATCCATACATCAACAATTCCAAACTTGTAATCATGTGGTTTGAAGATCCTAGATTAGCGCAATTGGTTAAGACTAAATTGAACCCCAAACACTCCTCCATTGAGAACTGTAAGAAGAGTACCATTATAAAGAGAGAATTGCAATGGGTACCCATGTACCTGTAGTTTTCATCGAAAGATGATCCCAGATGCTCTCTCTGATATTGAAATATTATAATAATAGACATCATCATCCACTATAATACTACAAACATGGATCACACTGCCTATTGTAAGCCTTAAGATTCAAAGTCAAGAATTACAATGAATTTGAAGTGTAAGAATTCAACATAAAAATTTTATGTTCAATAATGCCTTTATTAACGTACAATGAATACTAGTTGTCTTAGATACAAATTAACAACTCAAAAATCCTTAAAACCAACAACTTGAAAGTTCTAGCTCTACCCCAAGTAGGGTACCTTTTGTACGTATCACCTTGGCCCTGAACTCAATTCTATTTCTCTATGTGAACCCAACCATTGTTTGGTATAATAACAATGGCATAGTTGTTGTTTGGCATAATAACAATGACATTGTTTTGGTTGTCCATAATTTTGGTGTTGTTATTAACTTAAATAGGGTCGGGGTGAAGACTAAACTAAAATAGCAGCAGCTCAGGTTGGATAGATCCTCTTGTATCGGATGTTCAAGTGAACCCCATCCCCTAAGTTATCAATGTTTCATTGAGAAAACAATTCAAGGCCCAAAGGGTGCAAAATGAAATTACAAGCTAAAAGGATTACTCATACCCCTATTCCTACGAACTTCTAAATAGATGGGGCTTCGTCAATAGATAATCCTTAATACTATTCCAAAGAATATTGGAATCACTATGTTCGTCCAGGAGTCTTTGCTAGAAAGAGATCCAACATTGCAACCTGATGCTACCACACAACTTCAATATGCACCCAACAAGAGATCCAACATTGCAACTTGATGCTACGATGCAACCTCAATCTACACTATAAATCTCACAGTATCCATCCTTATCCATTAGGCTGGGTGGTTCCTACCAGTGGCTTGGTTGTTTGTCCCTAACCAGAGATTGATTAGAACTCTCAAGGGGTTACCACTTAAGGCTGCTCATATTTATGAGATGGAGCTATCATCGGATATAATATAATCGGGTGGTACACAATAGAAAAGAATAGAAAAAATAATAGAAGTAGCTACCTTCATAGATAACTAGGAGAAGTAGTTATTATGGGAGAAGAGACTACAAAGCCATAATCAAGGAGTTGCTTATCATTAAAGGAAGGAGTCCTCATCCTCATCCTCTAGGAATTCCATCCCTATGCACCTCCCATAATATTCAATATATGTAGCAGAAACATTGAAAATTAATACATAGCCTCTGGGATTAAAAAAAAACCATGGCATACACTATCCAAATCTCTAATTACGCACTCCCGTAGTCCCTTTCTTCCCATGACCTCAGACTATTCTTCTCATGCCTCCCTCCCTTGAATCTAATTAAAGGATTGGCACTTATATAGGTCGATTTCTTATATACGAGAATTTAGTGGTGTAAGTAATTTGATCCAGTCTACACTGAATATTTTATAATTACCATATGGCACATTGCTTATAGAATATTTTATTTATATGCAATTTAATGTTACATGCTACAAATATTATTAGCTAATGTGTGTTCTCTATAGTGCTTAATAAATCTATTATTTCTTTTATTTCTCATGCACTGTGTTCCTTGTAATATTAGCCTTGTCACATGTTCGTCTTAATAACTTTAGTGCTAACATGTGTTTGTCTTAATAATATTACTTTTTTCCTCGTAATATTAACCTTACCACGTATTCATCTTAATAATATTAATCGCTATCGCGTGTTGGTCTTAATGGTAGTATTTCTACTGCGTGTTCATCTTCATACCTACTACATGTTCCTCTTCATACCTACTAGGTGTTAGTTATTATTTGGTGTGGAGCGATTCACTGGTTGGTCAGATGATTTTTAAGAGCAGGGGCAGGCTTTAATGAAATTGTTTGATGTAAAATTTTCCTTCAGGTTGTATCTTCCCAGGGAGAGGATGAGTTCCAGTGTCCAAACTACACATGAAAAATGCATGTTGATAATCAACAACAAATTCAATAGAGTAAAAGGCATCAGAAACATGTACTTTTTGTTCTTGTTGTTTTATTGTTGTTTATCCGCCTTAGATTCAAATGGAGGGGACCAAGTGATTTATTAGAACATATTTTTATTAAATCTATTATGAGTATGATATAGCAAGCATATCAAACCATATGAATTTTCCCTAGAGCCAAAGATCACCTGCTCTTTTCATCATTCCAATTAACATGTTATTTTATTTCATAACAATGCATTTTTATCTTATTTGTTTGGTTATGTTATTTGATGTCATAACAATGCATTTTTATCTTATTTTTTTGGTTCCATAACAGTGTATGGTTTGGCCAAGTTTGATAAATGATGCTACCATATTTTCAAAGTTTGCAATAAACAATGATATCGTTCGGATGAACGTGGATTGATCATTGGGATGTATTCTTCTTTTTATCTTTATCTACATAAACCCAAGAATTTTGTTGACCCGATAATTGAAATTTGTGGAAGCATCAATTTTGAACTTCTAGATACACACAAGAGACTTCATAATTTGTTTAATATTTGGTGCATGCATACTTACATTACCCAAGTGTTGAGGTCTCATCATGAACCATCTAATTTGAACTTCAAAAAATGGGAGAGAATTTCACTGAGAAAGAGGTGAAAGAGGACATGGCAAGGGTGTTGTCCTCTTGGAAACCTCCCCAGTCTTCCCTTCTTAGTCATTTTTCTTTGCTTATGTCTTTAGATTACAGATACTCCAACGAACCATCATACCATTTTTTCCTATATTTAACTCACAAGATTTCTCTCTCCGTGATGACACAATAAAAATTAGAGAAACTTCCACGATAATTGTTGGTATACTTGTTTAATGACATTGGGTCAAAAATTATTCCATGATATTTCAAATATGTTCACTCGCCCTTTTCAAATATTTAATTACTCACACAAAAGGTTTACATAATTTAACTTGTCTTATATGGACAACAAAAGTAATAACGAAACTTCATGTCCAAAAATAAAATAAAAATGAAATTACAAATCTTTATGGAAGTCAATAAAAGTCTATATGGGTTGTTTACTTTGTAGTATTCTATGTTTTTTCTGTATGCATGCATGGGTGGAACTCTTGCAGTGTTGCACATAGAGAAGTGGTAGGTCTAGGTTGGACTAGACTTGACTTGGTCATTGGATTGATCTGACTATCACTACGGAGAGGGTTTGGCTCTCTCTTTTAGGTAGATCATATTTTAATGTACCCAACCATTCGCAAGCCAGTCTATGCTACTTAAACATGATGCAACACACCCAACCACCAGTAGGCAAGGCACATTGCAATCCCAAGACTTATTTCTCTAAACTTATCTCAAATTCAAAGGAATTCTCATTAATGTTAGAGGCATGAAAATCACATGCATAAGACAAGATCCATGCTACAAAATAAATAAGTAAACAACATGCCATGCACAACAAATAACCAATAGACGGGCATATCAAAATACATATCTCAGAGATAATTAAATACACAGTGGAATAACATTATATAGAAAACACAAAGAGCACTTATCTTTCAAGTAAACATTCACCAACTGGTTGCAGACCAAGGACGTTCCTCCCAAACATAGACAATGTTTCTCATTTACTCTTAACAACAGGTCACCCCTGAGCCAAGGTTATGAATCCACAAGGACGGGTCCTAGGACAAATCTGAAACACACAACAGTTGGCTAACTATCTCCTAGGTTTCAAAACCACACAACAAATCTGAATTTCCATCTCTCTTTCCCCCAGCCTGCATAACCCAAATAAATGAACACCTTTCTCTGCCATGCAGTCCCTCAGGTTGTCCCATTTCTCTCCAAGGCTCCAATGCTACTGATCAGGAAATGTCCCTACTGAAAACTCCAAGGATTCTTAGTTGTGGATAGTTCTATCTGAACTACCATCAATCTCATAACTAACATGCATTTCAACACTCAATCTATCATAGGCCTTTCAACACTCACATCAATCTAAAGTAAATCAACTCTCTTCTTCCTAGTCCCTTAGGTTGTCCATCTCCTTCCAGGGCTCCAGTGCTTCTGGTCAAGAATATCCATGCTGGGACTCTTAGGATTCGTATATGTAAGAAAAATTAACCAAGAGCCACCCAAACAACCATTTGTATATATGCTCAGACCAAGAGCTCACGAATTCATCTCGAGTGAGTGAAGGAAAAGGAAGAACAAGAAGAATAACCAGGGAGAAGAAGACCCAAAATATCCCCCAAGGGATGTTTATATAATTACATGAAGACAAGATCCACATGGCCTCCCTCCCAAGAAGCTCATGTAACCCCTTTTCTCCATGAAATCAATCATGGGTAAATAAAATAATAATGATAAGACTTAGCCCCTCAATCCCCCTCTCTTGTGAAATAATATCCCCCTATCTCTTTTGTCCTTGTTCGTCTTGTATCCATCAGTGTATTTTATTAATGTATATGAAGTATTACATTTCCTAGGCACTTTGGACCCTTTTCAACTTTATCAATTCACCAACCTAAGTCACAATTACATAATACATTCTAGTTCATAAGGGTTAAAACTAGGGTGTTACATCCCCCTCCCCTTATTTTGGCACTGTCCTCTATGCACAACCCCATTCCAATGTTATTAACATTACAAATCTAGGATCTTTGGCCTTAATTCACACAGGAATTCTAGCCAACTCTTATATACATTGACACTCTGGCCTAAAATTCAACATGTATACATAGACATTCTGACCCAAAACATGTATAATGATCTTTAGAATTTATATTTCTGGCAGCAATTCCAACCAACAAGCTCTCCTTCCCTATCATCCCTGCATAACCCAAAGAAATGAACCCTTTTCTTTCCCATGTAGTCCCTCAGGTTGTTCCACTTCTCTCCATGGCTCCAGTGCACTCAACCAGGAATTTTCAGAGTTGTGGCTTCCAGAACTCCAACTGCAACAAGTCCATTGGACTTTCTTCATTCTATGCCTTTGTCATTCAGTTGCTCCAACATCACCTTCTTCTCTTCCCTCATAGTCTAACACTTTTCTAGATCCTCAACATTCATCATTTTCCTACAACATTTCAAATCAATGATCATGTCAATTCACAATTTGTGCATAATTTTTTTTTTTGTTCATAATCTAAGAGTAAATTTTCATAATCCAGTACAATACTTATCTGTGTGGTTCATGGATATGCATCCATATGGATGTCTCGTTAACTTGGATTATTGTTTTATTTGACGTAACCATTATGTGCATGATCCCAATCAATAGTTTAAAATAACTATCAAAGTCTCCTCTTACTCGTGGTCACTCACCTTCCAGGCCCAGGCTCAGACATCCCCTTCTCTGCTATATAGTCGCTCAGGAAATCCATCTTGTCTAACCAAGGATTTCTTGCATAAGAAGATTCCTAGGGACACAGGGTTCTCATGTCACAATAATAGCCCTTTCCATTCTTTCTAGCTAGCATATCCAACATCTCATCTGTATTATACACATACAGTCATCATGAGATATCATTATAACCATTTTCAATCATAAATGTCAAATATCTTTTATACACACACAAAAAAAAATCCAAGCATTAGCTTTCTAATCATAATGTTTGACTCTGCATCTGTAGATATTAGTCTTCCTTATAGGCTTAAATCCCTGCCTTATTCAATACCATCCTACCTTCAATTTTCTCGATTTACATTCAGCCAAAAATAATTGTCAGTAATTTATTAAATTATAATTCCCAAAACTGTTTTATATAGGAAAAAATAAAATTTCCAAACATGAGATACTGCTCATAATAATTGGTTCTTGCATCAATAGGCATTGGTCTTATTTATGGTCTTACAACACTGCTATATCCAAGACCCTTTATTCCTGCAATTTCAACATTCCTTGGCCAAACAAATTGTCAATATCTCATTTACAAGATATATATTTTTTCATGGTAACGATTCAAAACAACATCACAAAGTGATCTCATAATTGTTTACAACTACAATTCAATCACTTCTACTAATCCAACTGATCTAAAAATGAAGAAGACTTGAAAAACTTGAATAATTATTGCAAGTGAAATGTTATGTGTTTAAAGCAACAGGATCAATTTGCAACACATAATTAAGGATTACTTATGCAAAATACACATAGACAATAGCATAAAACAATGAACATCAGCACATAAACACAACAACTTGATAAAGGAGTTCACCCCACTCCGGGATACATCTCCTGGTCCAGCTTCCAATGGATCATTATTATTAAATTTCTCAAAATGCTCAAAAAAATGCCTTACAATGCTCAAATTGACAAACCAACTGCTCCAATGGCTTCCCAGCGTCCCAAAACCCCTGTCTGGGCTCTTTCGGCACCTGAAACGGTCGAAAAATGAAGAAGTTAGCCTCCTTGAAGTCTCCCTCTTCAACTTTGCTGTCTCTGGTTCTACAAATCGCACCCCTTGTTTTCCAAATCTGGCTCACATGCTCTTTAAAGCGTAAAAACTTAGTCATGTATGCAACCGCGCACCGGTACAAACCGTAGAACGGTTAAGGGCACGCCAGCCCCTAACCGCCTAGGCATCTGGGCACATGGCGCATGGAACCATAGGCTAGGCGCAAAAGTAGTTTAACCGTTATAACTCCCGGGTGGTTAACCCATCGGTCAAACCATACACGCACTGAACCAAAGGTTAAAACATTCTCGCGCGCATGTTTTAAATACAATGGCAACATATATATATGTATTGCAATACATTGCAATACATTGCAATGTAATACATTATAATGCGCGTGCCAATGGTCGGGTTTTAAAATACATGTGGGTCATATGTATACGATGAGACCGCAGGTCGGGGCTTAGCCCCGACCCGTCCCCCTTTCCTATTAAAACAACACATTAATTCAAATATATGTGCGTTGGAAAATGAAACAAGGAACACGGGTCGGCATAATGGTTAGCGGAAATTGTTAAGACGTATGTTGTGGGAGGTCTGGGGGTCGAACCCCGTGGCCTCCATTAGTTTTACATAGCCATTATAAGCCAACCAACGAGGGACACGTGGTGCCCAAGCATNCACATGGCGCATGGAACCATAGGCTAGGCGCAAAAGTAGTTTAACCGTTATAACTCCCGGGTGGTTAACCCATCGGTCAAACCATACACGCACTGAACCAAAGGTTAAAACATTCCCGCGCGCATGTTTTAAATACAATGGAAACATATATATATGTATTGCAATACATTGCAATACATTGCAATACATTGCAATACATTGCAATGTAATACATTATAATGCGCGTGCCAATGGTCGGGTTTTAAAATACATGTGGGTCATATGTATACGATGAGACCGCGGGTCGGGGCTTAGCCCCGACCCGTCCCCCTTTCCTTTTAAAACAACACATTAATTCAAATATATGTGCGTTGGAATATGAAACAAGGAACACGGGTCGGCATAATGGTTAGCGGAAATTGTTAAGACGTATGTTGTGGGAGGTTCAGGGTTCGAACCCCATGGCCTCCATTAGTTTTACATAGCCATTATAAGCCAACCAACGAGGGACACGTGGTGCCCAAGCATTGGGCCACGTGCCCTCATACCATTCGCTTCCCACGAGACACGTGTCAACACCCGATTCGCCAGCAACCATCGAACCATTAATTTCCACATCATCACTGTATGGTCGTACGACCCTGCCACATCACCGTACGGACTGTACGGACAGGTACAGTCAACATCCCAAATTTTTGCTTGTTTGGCTTGGCGGACAGATTGCGATATCTCCTCCATACGGACTCCGTTTGCGAAAGTAAATATACCGCTGGAATCAGGAAGACAAGACGAACGCAATGACACTGTTTTCATCGCATTCTAAGCACTTTGAAAATTTGAGCAAAATTTGATCCCCTGATCACACCTCCCCATTGGGAAGCTTTTGGACCTCCAAAAGACTATCTCAGTCTATGTGAAGATGAGGGTAGAGTTACCTCACCCTTCCAACCTCAATCCACTTGGTCTTGCTTGGATTCGTCCCTTTAAGACCAACTCGCAAATACTCCACATTTCCTCACTTCGAAGTTCGCATCCTCCTGTCAAGTATG
>JZKD02S1581674.1:0-10258 GCA_000966675.3 Picea glauca | reverse complement strand
GACTAGGAGGTATAATTACAACTAATGGCCTAAATCCGACATAAATAAAATAACATTACTAATATAATATGCCCCAATTAAGGGGTAATGAGCCAATATTAGGGCTTAACACTTTATGTTATTAGTTTATGATTATACAAGAATGACTGCAGTTTCCTTTCTCAAGAATAAGTCAGAAGATTTTGAAAACTTCAAGGTCTACAAGGAATTGGTTGAAAATGAAATGGATTCAAAAATAAAATGTTTGAGATATGATAATGGAGGAGAGTTCACTTCAAAGGAATTTATGGACTATTGCATCAAGTATGGAATTGAAAATAAATTCTTCATTGCTAAGACACCTCAATAGAATGGAGTTGTTGAAAGAATGAAAAGGACAATACGGGAAATGACTCGAACAATGTTAATGGATTCCAAATTGACATATATATTTTGGACATATGTAGTGCATATATCGGTTCACATTCAAAACAGAGTAATGCTCAAAAACAAAATTGACAAAACTCCCTACGAGCTATGGAAGGAATACCAACAAATGTGAAGCACTTCAGAGTATTTGGAAGAAAATGATACATCGAAGGATAAGATGGAAGAATGGGAAATTTTGACTCTTGTGTGGACAAAGGAGTACTTGTTGGTTACTCAAGTACAAGGAAATAATACAAGTGTTACAATCTGAGGTTGAAAAAAGTTGTGGAAAACATCAATGTAAAAATTGATGAAACAGGTGGATGAGAATTAAAGGAAGAAGAAAATGAATCAATGGAACAACTCTACGAAGAAGATGAAGAAGAAGTAGAAAGGGAACATGAAGAGGATTAGACATAAGTAGAAGAGAAAGTTCAGAAAGTGTCTCCAAAGATACCTAGAAAACGAGTACAAAAGAATCATCCCTCAGATCAAATTATCAGAAACAAAGATGCAGGAGTTGAGACTAGAAGAAGAATTCATTCACCAGAACAAACGCACGTAGCACTCTCATCTACTATTGAACCAAACAGTTTTGAAGAGGCCAACAAGGATGAATTTTGGAATAAAGCCATGGATGAAGAATTGGATCAAAAAGAGAAGAATGACACTTGGGAATTGGTTCCAAGAGCAAAGAATAAGAATGTGGTTGGCACAAAGTGGGTATTTAGAAATAAAATGAATGAATATGGACAAGTTACAAGGAACAAAGCTAGATTGGTATGTAAAGGATACACACAGGTTGAAGGAATCGACTTTGAAGAGACATTTGCTCAAGTTTCCATAATGGAAGCAATCTGATTGCTCCTAGATTATCCATGCTCCAAGAATATTAAAGTGTATCAGATGGATGTGAAATCCACTTTTCTGAACGGGGAACTTGAAGAAGAAGTATACATTGAACAACCATAAGGATTTGAGTTGTCAGAGAACACATATTATGTGTGTAAATTGAATAAAGCCTTGTATGGTCTAAAACAATCTCCTAGAGCATGGTACTCTAGATTGGATAAATATCTACAACATGAAGGGTTTAGAAAAGGAAGTGCATATAATAAACTCTACATCAAGGTAACTCAAGATAGTATTTTATTAATTGAAGTTTATGTTGATGATATTATTTTTGGAAGAAATGATGAAAGGTTAAGCCAAAAATTTGCAAAGGATATGCAGAATGAATTTGAAATTTCATTACTCAGAGAACTGTCATTCTTTTGGGGTCTTCAGATACATAAAATAAACCAAGGAATGCTTATTTCTCAAACTAAGTATATCAGAGAAATGATAAAGAAGTTTGGAATGGAAGATTGCAAATCTGTTACCACTCCTATGCAAACTAGTTGCATGTTGAGAAAAGATGATGATTCAAAGTCTACAGACCAGAGGCAATACAAGTCAATGATTGGTAGCTTACTATATGTGACAACATCCAGACCAGATGTAATGCAGGAAATTGGATAGGTGGCATGATTTCAAGGAACACCAAAGGAATCACATGTATTAGCAGTGAAGAGGATTTTTAGATATCTCAAAGGAAAAAAAGAGTTTGGATTATGGTATCCAAAAGGAAAGGATCTATCACGTATTTCCTACACAGATGCAGATTGGCAAGGTTGCAGTGATGATCGAATAAGCGCTAGTGGAGAAATGTTCTACTTGGGTGAGTGTTTAGTATCATGGTTAAGAAAGAAACAATCATCAATATCCTCATCTACAACCAAGGCAAAGTATATTGCAGAAAAAACATGTTGTACACAGGTTCTATGGATGAAACAAACTCTAACAGATATATAGGTTGAGTATGATGATCCCACTCCAATCTATTATGATAATACAAGTGACATCATTATCTCAAAGAACCCATTGATGCACTCCAAGATGAAGCACATTCCAATAAAGTATCACTTTCTATGGGAATAGGTTTCAGAGAAGAACATCAGAGTTGAATATGTGGGCACAAAAGAACAAGTGGTAGAAATATTTACAAAATTGCTTCCAAGAGAATCTGGTGAGTATCTTCACCAGAGACTCAGAGTAATTTCTACTCCAAAATGAATTCTTTTGAATTATTATCTTATATGTCTTATATCTACACGAGGAAGCACCATAAAGAGGACAGTTTAGGTTGGGAGATCATTTTCAGGAAGAGTTTATTCATGGGGAGTATCCCCACGAATAGTTTAGTTAGGGGGAGAAACCCCAAATGGAAATATACCTTTTCCATTGATGATAAAGAGGGAGAGATTTATCAGATGCAGGTTTAGAGAAAGAGCATAGAGGCATGTTTCTAGGGGGAGAGATGGTAACAGGGGGAGCATGAGTGATATGAATTAATTATTGCATTAGATTGTTCCCATCAATTCCAAAGGGGGTGATTGTTGATTATTTGGGTTGGTTGTCATTGATGTCAACCCTTTAAGAAAATCTGGTAGCACAAAGGTTTAGGTAATGGACCCCAACTTTTTTTTATGGAAAATGGTATGAGTTTTGATATATTTTTAGGTAATACTATTCCATATGAATAGTACATGTCATTCCATTTCCAATGGTATGTAGAACGTCACATAACTCCTCACGGTTAGAGAGTTATGGCCATGTGAAGTTGGAGAACCCTCATGAGTCATCTAGAAGCCCCAAAAGGTCAAAGTAGTCAAAGTGGTTTAAAAGATTTTAGAAGGTAAATAATAAAGTGAAGTGATGAGTATACTATAATTCAAGGTGAATACAAAAGGAATTATTTAAATAATAAAGTTAATGGAAAAGTTACTAAGTGGACAAGTGGTTAGAAGTGGGTTAGCCCTAAAATAAGGAAAGTGATTTAAGATGGTTAGAAAGTAACCCCTTCAGGTAAAGTGAAGTGATGAGTGTACTATAAGTCAAAGTGGATACAAAATAAATTATTTAAATAATAAATTTAATGGATAAATTACTAATTGGACAAGTGGTTAGAAGTTGGTTAACCATAAAATAAGGAAAGTGGTTTAAGATGGTTAAAAGGTAACCCCTTGAGGAAGCTACATGGAAGAATAAATAAGAGGAAAGAATCTCTCATTTTAATCACACTTGAGAATATTGAATATCTACAGGTGACTGAGGTAACCAAAGGATATATAATATGAATTTTAGAGGGAAGGTGAAGTAAAGAAGGCTGAAATTCAAAGGGGGATAAATTATTTTGATGATGCTTTTTAAGGTATGTTATTTACAAGTCATCTCACAATTTTCGCAATAACGTTTTTTCCAGAATGATTCAGACCATGAAATTGGGACTCCATTGAGGCAACATATGCAAGTAGTTGTGATACAAATTTTAGCTTGCGGGTCATTGTAGTTTTAGAGTTACATGCCATTAAAAATAGAGTTTGTGGCTAGTCCCGAAACTAGTCTAAAATAGGTGTTTTGGGTAAAAATGTCATAACTTCTTCATAATAGATCCAAATTAAGTAATACCAAATGAATTGGTTATAGTACCGTCTTTAGTATTTTATGTACAATTTTCATATCCATACAACAAATATTCCGTGTGGGGCATGCTCTACAAGTTCACTCTCTAGAATAAGCCATAATTCAACAAGGTATGCCATTTTTGCTATAACTCCTTTTCTGAGAAGTTCCAAGTAGTGAAATCTGGAGGAATTGCATAAAATACATTGAATAACATTGTGTACCATTTTCAGATCTTTATTCATTACATTTACATATTTATGATTATTGTAAGTTAGGGTTTTTGACTAATCCAAAATTAGTCATGTGGGACTAAAGTAAATTTTGATGAAAATGGTAGTCTCTTATTGTTAAAGTTAATGAAGGTTTCCAAGTATGTGATCATATAAAATAGGTCAATTACAAAGTTACAAATCATATTTGGATGACAAAATTTATGAGGGCTTTTGGTTGAGGTACATGTTGGGTACATGGTTGAGACAAGTAGTTGATGAGTTGGCACATATATGAGGTGTATAGTTGATGATGTTGGTACATCTTGATGAGTCATATTTTAGGTGTATTTTATGCGTGATTGGTATGTATTTGGTGCATGGTTGATGCACTTGTTGATGGTACATGTTGAGTTACAGGTTGGTGCATGTTTGATGCACTTGTTTATGGTACAAACTGATTACAGGTTGTTTGGTATAGGTTTATGCATGGTTGATGCACTTGTTTATGGTACATGTTGATTATGGGTTGATTGGCACAAGTTTGTATAGTGGTATATCTCACAGTGATAGTGTGACAATGGTTCCATCATTCTACTTCTACGTCAGGGAGGTTGGACGGGGTAAGGACAGGTGGTTGTAGCTGAAGAACATAGGGGGTTGTGGCCTTCTTCTGGTTGTATCCAAAGAATTGGGGAGTTGGAGATGCCCTCAGGGTGTAGCCTGAGAAACCAGGGGGTTGGATCCTCCTTCCAGTTGCAGCCAGAAAACAAAGGAAGTTGGTGCTTTCAATGAATGTAATTCTTCAAGAGATATAAGAAAAGGAATTTTGTGGTTTTCTCCTGCTTTGGGTCTGGTGTAGTGGACATGTGTATGATTTCTCATTTTTTCATTATTTATTTACTCTGCTATTATTGGATGATAATGCCACATTGATATAACACTTGCATTTTATGGTGAAAAATGATTAAATTGCTCTATTACTGATTCAACCCCCTTCTCAGTAATCCAACATGTTGTTCTATTGCATATCTTGAATGAGTTACTACTGATTATTTTCTTATTGAATGATTCCAAATTTTCATATTCCTACTGGCATGATTGTGCTTCATGTCTTCAACCGTTATACTTTCACATGTATATATTAATCTTTTTAGTTGAGACTTGACACATGGAGTTTTAGGACACTCATCTACAACCACCTTGTTATCACTGAATACACCCAACACTCTATTATAAATTGGTTTAAAGAAAGGGAATACAATATTTATGATTTATTGGAAAATATCCTTTTAAGTGCATGGATGATCTCATTATTTTATTTTGTAGGAGCAATTTTCCAGGGACACTTCATTTGCGTGACCACTACAACCTAGAGGGACTTGTGGGTGAATATCTTGATCCTTTTCCACAACCTTAACATTGATTATTTCTAGGATTCTCCTTATACATAAGCCAATTACCTTGGTTTGTAGTTTCCTCGATTTCCAAAGCCCTGAAGGGTGTCGGATCGACCTTTCTTACAAGTTTGTCCCTGAAAGTTTTCAAAATGATCTATACCGAGTTTTTTTTGGTCTTACCTCTCTAAAGAATCCGTACCTAAGGCACATTCCTATTGTTGATTGTGAGTCATTTTCATGTTGTCACATGATTATTGTTTGTTATCTGTCGCATGCATAATGGTATAACGAAAGGACCTTTCCTTGACATAGTCGTATTCCCCGCTCCTTGTGATTTGAGCACGTCTACCCTATGAGATGTGCATTTTGAGTGGAATAACTTGTAATTTTCACTTGGTTGGATTCGATGTCTTGTTTCCACTCGTCGCTACTTGTGACATTAAATCGTCACATGAATTATCGTATACATCACCTCCATCTTTTTTCCTTCATCATAGCTTAATCTCCACATCCTTCATCACTATATATCCTCACTCCTCTCCACGACACTTGGTTTCTTAAATTCTACCTTATACACATTTTTCTAAATTTTGGCCCCTAAGTGCAGAACCCTGACCGATGAAACCCTGATGGGGCATAAAACCTTGAATTGTGTAATTTGGGCTTAATTTTCTAACTTGTAATTTTATTTTATTTTATTTTTGTACACACACACACACACACACACACACACACACACACACACACACACACATATATATATATATATTGTTTTAATTTAATTTATTTTTTGTAAATTATTTATGTTTATTTTCACACGATTTTGAAAAACCATATGGTATCTCCTATGGTTTTTCCCCCATGGTTTTCCCTTAGAACTACTTTAAGTATTTACTTTTACTTGAGGGAATATTGTTTCACATCATATATTCATTTTACATAGGGTTAATTCACTTTTACATGAATAAACTAATTTGTATTATATAAACAAACCATGTCATTAACTATTGTGTTTTAATCATTTAACCATTTAACATGTACAACATTTTTCTCATATATAAATGTGAAACTAAAAATGGAAAAAGAAAATTGAATTTTCAGTTTTTTCTAATATATATATTGATTTTTTTTTTTAATTTAATTTCATTTTTTCCCTCACCCAAGAAAGTCGAATGTACTATCCCAGGTCCATCCCTATTGTCCTTCACATGATATTAATGATGTTTCCCATGATAAATCAATGATCAAGACACACCTCCTTAATTTTAGAAAAACATTGCTATTTTATAGGATTTCCTATATTCTAGGAATTCCTTCCTCCCCTTGCAAATGATTTGAAACTTTAATATTTTATAATATAGTATAAATTTTATTGGACCTTAATCCAATCTCATGGGAGAGCTCACAAGACTTTGTTTTCTAAAAAGTTCACTAGGTTTTGGTTTTCAACAATTACCTTTAACAAGAATTACAATCTCCCTACCTCCGGATGATGACAAGCATATAACATATTGTAAGGATTATTTAATAATATTTATTATGGAATAATGTGCGCTCAAAAAGATAATATTATATTATTATTCCTATTTCATCGATATTTACCGTCCAAAATTTACCTGGACTTACTTCACCTCGACGACAAATTCCCTTACTTCGATGACAACCCATGCACCATATAATTATTTAATGTTATTTCAAAGGATTATTTTAATGTTTAATCTTGAAAAGCATGAGCCCATGGGGAATTATATTATTTTAATATTAACATTGTACACATAGGAATCCCTCATCATTGGGAATGTGAAAAGCGATGAGAGTTTGAAATTCGTTGGGAGTTACCATCAACAAATCACCTTTTGCCTTCAGTTACCAACTCCCAACAAGGACAATCATGTAATATTTGATTTGATTTGAAATTTCTTTTAATATGTGTTTCAAAAAGTTCTAAACCCATTGAAAATTATTACAACTATTATTTTTGGATAATGTGCCATGGTGTTTTATTGTTTTGAGTATTTTTAAAAGCCGATGAGATTTGATCATCGTCAAGAGTGTGGAGTGAATGAGATGAGGTTGATCGTTGTTGGGAGTGTGGAGTGGGGTGTGATTTGAAGTGTGAATTCATAAAACCTCGATGGTGAACACTTTGGGGGAAATGGGGATATCATATGGGACTTTATATCCCTTAGACTATGTCCATGTGGTGGTTGGGAGGTAAAATTGTTATTATTTATTTATTTATTTTTATTTTAATTGTTTTGTTTTATTTTAATTTTATTTCTTTATTTTAATTTTTTTTTCTTTTATAAATTTTCGTTGATTACTATTTTCTCGTAGGTAGGGGGAGTATACAAACTTAGTGGACCTAATGGTTAAAAACACATGTTTCCTCCTTGGAGGTCATAGGTTCAAATCCAGAGGTGGGTAGGGTAATTATTAATTTTTTATTAGTTTTTATTTTAGTAATCTTTATTTTTTTTACATTAATGGGGGTAATTGGTTTAGCTAATTTTAATTTTTATTTGATTTTCACATAGGATTAGGGTTTTTTTTGTATTTTTGGTTGATAATTGTAAATAATACAGATTAATGTAAATAATTTTGTTATTTTTCTTTTTTCTATTATTTCCTTAATTTTTAGGAGGGAAATTAGCTAAAATTATACTACAAGCCATAGGTCCTATGCCCTCCAAGGTTCTTATTCAAACTATCCATAGGGGATAAAACCTTTTAAATAACCAAGTATTGAACTCTCTTATGCATGTGGGATTCCTTTTTGCAAGTTAAAATTCAATGGGTCAGATTCACCCATGGGCTTCATCAACAAGTTATGAGTGACGTTTTTTAAACAAGCATAACTTAAGATACATGTATCGGCATTGGGTCCATGATAACTCATTGGAAAGGTATTGGATAGAGGAATACAATGGAAGATGTATCTACGCGAGAAAGGTGACAAATAATCTCAGAAAATTCAAAATAAATCAAACCATAGATTTGGGAGAAGAAATGATTATGCAAACTTAAAGAGGCAATATCCGGAGCTACGGGAAACAAAATTAGGCCCAAGATGGCTTGATGGAAATATGTGAAAGAGAATAACAATATGGGATTTAAAATGTTAGAATATGATAAATGAAATTTTTCTGAAATTGCAAAACATACAAAGAACCTGAATTTAGTTGAAGATCGAGCCATGCAAACTTCAAACAATCGTATTTAGACCTACGTGAAATGAAAACGGACCAAAAACAGATCAATGGAAATTTGAACTTGATGAGTAAAATACAAGAGGATCTTAATTAGTAGGCTAAAGAAAAAAAGATCCAGAATAACTAAATGAATACAAAAGATGACGCCAATAGGAAGATACACTAATATTTTCAAATGAATGAAATTTATGAGTTGCCTAAGGGTGGAAATGAACTCTGAAAAGAGTTTCCAACTTCTTTTTGTAATCCCCGCCTATTCATTTTTGAAAATATGAAAGAAATTCAAAATGTAAAAAAGAAATTGGGGAAAAATGAAACAAACAACCATGAGAAATGAAGAGTCTATCTTGTTTTATAAAAGATATATCATTGAATGTATTAGGGAATTCTTCCCATTATGTATACTATTAATAATATTATTTCAGGATATATGAAGAGCATAGGGAATTTTTGACATCATAACTATTTGCAAATAATTGTGGGACTATTCTACACTTGTATTTATGGTTAAATTTTTTATGGGTATTGATCATGTGAACTATTTATGTTCTTAGTATATATCATTCTTAAGTTGTTGTGATCTATAATGAGTGTACAGATGATGTTACAGGTCTCCTCTTTAACTATTTGAGATGGTACCTACAATATCCTTGTTTTAACATATTCTTGACTGGTAGGAACTATTTATGTTGTCAAAATACCATTATAAATTGTGCTTATCTGTTAGTTTTTCTTCTGCGGGATAGATTAGAAGTAATTAGATTAGATTAGTTTGTTTTCATTTATATTAAATCTAGAATTAATTAGAAGTATTTGGGGGCGAATTCATTGTATTTCCCCATTTTATTCTTTTAATTCTTAGTCTCAACCAAGCCCACATATTGGTTCCAAATGCTACATCAAATAAGAGTAGGTATAATTTTGATCTGTCGTCGGGTGTTATCCCTTACCTTATTGACAAGACATTTGGACCCATCAACAAGGTGGTACTGACCAATTTGTAGGATCAAATTTTCACAATGCCCGCCATTGGCAATCATGATTTGAAATTTTTTGACAGAATAGATATATAAATTTATTTCCTGGGCAATGTGATGATGAATAAAATTATGGGTACTTCCACTATCAACAAGTATTATGGATTTTCATTTCTTAATTTATCTAATTGGCTTGAGGGTTTCAGAAGCGGAGAATCTAGTGAGGGAATGTAGCGAAATCAATGATTCAAATTTTGGTGGATAATAGGGAAGAGTAGGAACATATTTTGGAGGTATTTCTTCCACATAGGAAACTTAGAACTCCTCATCAGAAACATCCTCATAAATGGCTATAAAAATATTCTACTACTTACAATGTGCCACATAAAATATTTGTCATCACAATTATAACAAAGACCCTTGAGTTGGAATTCAACCATTTCTATCCGAGTTGGTTTCTAGATATTGAGAGGAGTAACATGAGGGGTAGGATTGGTAGGTTGAGGGTGAGGAAGAAAACATGGTTTTTGGTTCTAGGAAAAGAA